>QRDG01001786.1:0-306810 GCA_012064385.1 Puccinellia tenuiflora | reverse complement strand
GGCCTGCCAGGGCCCACGAGATTCTTTGGATGATTTTCGCTAAGGACCAGTCTCTCCAAGCCTGGCGAGCTTCGCGAGGATTTTCCCCTCGCGAAGGGTTTTCTCTCCTCGCCAAGGATTCTCTCCCTTGGCGAGGGATCGCAACTCGACAAGGCGTCTCCGACGCCGCCCGCAATTCTGCTAAGGACCAAGCTGAAGGGCTCGGCGAGGCTTTTCACCTCGCGAAGCTCCTTCCTCGTGAAGCAATCTCTGCCCCCGCGGCAGAGTGCACATGGGCTCTGCGCCATGTGCAGAGTGACGCGCGTGCCTACGCGCGATGACGACGACGTCGCAGTTGCCGTTTCCATGTATAAAGCAGTCAACAAAGCGGAACCAAGCAAAGCGGACAACGAGTATTGCCTCTTTGGTGATAAGGGAACCGTCTGCAGCTACGCTCCAAGGGCGACGTCACTGTGGGTCACCTCCCACCTCGGTAAGCGCCAGCCCGCCGTCCAGCTGGTCGGCGCCCCTTTTCAGCTTTGGTGACGCCGTTCCCCTGCCGTGGACCGCGTCCACGGGCTTTACCCTTTATGGTGGACTTCACCTTTATCGTGCACCGCGCCTCCTCCATCGTCGCCGTGTGGTAACCCTTCCCGCCCAAATGTTTGGGCAGAAGAGGTCCAGGACGCCTATAAAAGGAGAAGGGGTGCGCCCGAGCAAAGGGTTGGGTTTTCGGAATCTGGGAGCTTACCAAAAACCCTAGATCTGAAGACTAGCTAGTAGCCATTGTTAGCCACCTCGAGCTCGACAAGCTCTCCTTGTACTGTAAACTCTCCAAGCAGTGCAATACACCAAAGCAGGACGTAGGGGTTTTACCTCCACAAGAGGGCCCTGAACCTGGGTAAGACCGTGTGTTCCTTTTCTGCAGTGCTGTCCCGCAGCGAGTCCGACGAGCATCGTCGCCGCAGCACGTTGAGGGTTGTTTGATTCCGTGTTCAGCCCCTTACTCGATCCTTCTCGAGACACCCCCAGTTCCTGGGACAGTTCTCCGCCATTTGGCGCGCCAGGTAGGGGGCTGAGGCGCATCTTCAACCTCGACGCAGCCATGGCCGGCCCTTCTCGCGCCGAACGACTCGCTCGCCGGACGGCCAGCGCCGCCACCCGCTCCTCCTGTTGGCAACCCGCGCGGCCGCCCGCGTGGGAGCGCCGCTCCGGCGCGCCGCGCCGACCCCGAGCCCCGCGTCGAGCACCCGGATGACGACGACATCGACCACGCTGAGGACGACCTCGGCGAAGAGGAGGCCTCCTCCCTGCACCCGTCGCGGGACCGTGCTGCCTCCTCGCTGGGCCGCCCTGCGCCCAGCCCGGCGACTGCGCTCCTCATGGCGCAGGAGCTGTTGCACTACCGCCCCACGCCAGCGGCTCAGGAGGCCTGGCTCAACCGCGTCTCCGAACTCATCAGCGCCGCTCGCGCCGCCGCACCTGCACCGTCTCGTTCCCTGGTTCCTTCTTCACTCGTGGGGGACGTGGCGCACGGCGCACCTCCCGCGCCTCCTCGTCAGCCCGCGCCCGCTCCAGCTCCACCGGTTCCACCGCAGCCTGCTCCGACGGGGGCTCCTCCTCGCGACGGCCGCGCTGCCTCGCACGCGTCGTCGCCGCATGACTGCCAAATCGTGCAGCGAGCCCCCGAGGACGCACGCGTGACTGCCAAACCGCGCCGTCCAGGACGTCGCCACCGCCGGGCGCCACCTCCGCGCCACCCTCCGTCGCGTCGTCTGGCCAGTCAAGTTCAGGCCGGACCTCCCTCCGCGCTACGATGGCAAGAACAACCCCCTGGAGTTCCTGCAGCTCTACTCTCTGGCCATCCAGGCCACCGGGGGCGACGACAAGGTCATGGCGAACTGGTTCCCCATGGCCCTCAAGGACTCCGCGTCCTCATGGCTCACCAACCTCCCCGCCGAGTCCATCAACACTTGGGAGGAGCTCTGCCGGTGCTTCGTCGCCAACTTCAAGGGCACGTACGAGCGCGGCCTCACCTACAACGACCTCCGCGCCGTGCATCAGAAGCCTGGCGAGACCCTCCGCAAGTACATCCAGCGCTTCAGCCAAGTGCGCAACAAGATCCCCAACGCCACCGACGCACATGTCATCTCGGCCTTCCAGGCTGGGGTCACAGACGTGCGGATGCTCGAGAAGCTCGGCATCCACGACAACATCACCACCGTCGTCAAGCTTTCGACTTGGCGGACAAGTGCGCCAAGGCTGAAGAGGGCCGCTTGTTCGTCAAGAACGAGCCAGGGGACCCCACCGAGGGGTCCAAGAAGAAGAAATCCTCCGAGAAGCGCAAGACTACTGCGGTCCTCGCGGCAGAGCCCGACGCCAAGCAGCCTCGCCAAGCTGCCACTCCAGCCGCAGGACCTGAGAAGAAGGATGATCGTCCCTTCTGCATCTACCACAACAGGCATTCTCATGCCACCGAGGACTGCTACGACCTCAAGAGGCTTCGCGAGGCTCGCGAGGCTCGCGAGGCAAACGGAGGCCGCGGCGGCCGCGGGGGGCGACGCTGGAACAACAACTACAACGACAACTACCAGCAGAACCCCTTAGGCCAACGCTGCCCAGCCCGCGAACGACAACCTGCCTGCCGAGGCTGACGAGGGCTACCAGGTGCCTCGCGGGGCCGCTTGCATCCTCGGCGGGGCTCAGGCCCCTCGCTCCAACCGCCACTTCAAGCAACTCGCTCGCGAGGTCGCGGCATCCCTCCCTGGAGTCGAGGCCTCCAGGCCCCTCAAGTGGTCCCAGTGCCCCATTACATTCGACTCCGGCGACCACCCCAAGTCCACCTTGACCGTTGGCACCATCCCGCTGGTCTGCACCCCCACCATCAACAACATCGCCGTCTCTAAGACGCTCATTGATGGGGGTGCCGGCCTCAACGTCATCTCCGTCGAGACATTCGAGAAGCTGCAGGTGCCCTACGAGCGGCTCATGCCTACCAGGCCCTTCTCGGGAGTTACAGAGGGTCTTACCACCCCTTTGGGGCAGGTGAGGCTCCCCGTCACTTTCGGCACCCAGGCCAACTACCGCACCGAGCTGATCGACTTCGACGTCGCGCACATCGGCCTGCCCTACAACGCCATACTCGGCTACCCCGCCCTCGCCAAATTCATGGCGGTGACCCACCACGCCTACAACCTCGTCAAGCTCCCTGGCTCGGGTGGCACCATTGTCATCCGCGGCGTGGTCTCGATCGGACGCCCTGTACGCTGCGCAAGCGGCCTACAAGGCTGCCGCGGTGGCGTCACCCGCTGACGAGGACGAGGAACCCCTCCCGAGGCCCCCCGTGAAGAAGAAGCAGCTGTTCTCTTAGGAGAAGGCCGCGACAAAGCAAGTGTCTCTGGAGGCAAGCGGCTCGGGGGCTAGCGTCACCATCGGCACCAACCTGCCTCCCAAATAGGAAAGCGCGCTCGTCGCCTTCCTCAGGGCAAACTCTGACATGTTCGCCTGGACACCGTCAGATATGTCCGGAGTACCGAGGGAGGTGATCGAGCACCACTTAGCCGTGTGTCCAAACGCACGCCCCGTCAAGCAAAAAGCGCGGCGCCAAGCGCCAGAGAAGCAAGACTTCATCGTCAAGGAAGTAGACAAGCTGAAGAAGGCCAGCATCATCAAGGAAGTGGTCCATCCCACTTGGCTCGCCAATGGTGTGGTTGTCCCCAAGCACACCGGAGGAAGCCGCCTCTGCATCGACTTCACCGACCTCAACAAGGCCTGCCCCAAGGACCCCTATCCCCTCCCAAGGATCGACCAGATTGTGGACTCCACCGCCGGCTGCGCACTCCTCTGTTTTCTGGATGCCTTCTCTGGTTATCACCAGATCAAGATGGCGAAGGAAGACGAGGAGAAGACATCATTTCTCACCCCTTGTGGTGTGTTCTGCTACGTCTGCATGCCCTTCGGCCTGAAGAACGCCGGCGCCACTTTCCAGCACCTCATGAGGATCGCCTTGGGAGCTCAAATGGGGAGGAATGCAGAGGCCTACGTCGATGACATCGTCGTCAAGACCCGCGAGAAGGACACGCTCATCCAGGACCTCGAGGAGACCTTTGCCAACCTGCGCAAGGTCAACATCAAGCTGAACCCCGCCAAGTGCGTATTCGGGGTCCCTTCAGGCAAGCTCCTCGGGTTCCTGGTATCTCACCGCGACATTGAGGCCAACCCCGACAAAATCAAGGCCATAGAGCAGATGCAGCCTCCTCGTCGCCTCAAGGACATGCAGCGCTTAGCGGGATGTATGGCCAGCCTCGGCCGTTTCATCTCCAAGTTCGGCGAGAGGGCGCTGCCAATTTTCAAGATCATGAAGAGGTCCGGTCCTTTTAAGTGGACCCCTGAAGCGGCAAAGGCCTTTGAGGACCTGAAGAAATATCTGGCGAGCCCACCCATCATGGTTGCCCCATGCCCTCGCGAGCCTCTGAAGCTGTACCTTGCAGCCACTCCTCAGACGGCAAGCGCGGTCTTGGTGGCTGAAAGAGAAGAGCCAGTCCTCGACAAGCAGAACTCCGCCTCGCCAAACCCAGAACCCCCCGACAAGGAAGCAGCCTCGTCAGGCCTCCAGCCCCAAGAAAACCTCGCCAAGGACTCCACCGAGCCTGGAGAGGAGCCAGCCGCTGCCTCACCAACGACTACCCTCGTCGAGCATCCCGTGTACTTCGTCAGCACAGTGCTGCGGGACGCTCGCGAGCGCTATCCCATGCATCAAAAGCTCCTTTTCTCGCTCCTCATCGCCTCCAGGAAGCTGCGCCACTACTTCCAGGGTCACCCCATCAAGGTGGTCACCTCATATCCCCTGGAGCAGGTCCTGCGCAACCCGAACGCGACAGATCGCATCGCAGGCTGGGGCATTGAGCGACAACCTTTCGAGCTGGAGTTTGACACCACCAGGGTCATCAAGGGTAGAGTGCTGGCTGATTTTATGGCCGAATGGACGGACACGCGCAAAGAAGAAGAGCTTCCAGAGGAGGAAGCTACGGCCTCAGGAGGGACGACACCAAGCCACTGGACCATGCACTTCGACGGCGCCTTCGCGGCCAGGAGTGCAGGGGCTGGTGCCGTCCTCACCTCACCGACAGGCGACAAGCTCTACTACGCCGTCCAACTGTGCTTCAAAGACAACGACAAGGTCTCCAACAACATCGCTGAGTATTAAGGCCTCCTCGCCGGGCTCAGAGCTGCCATCGCCCTCGACATTAAGTACATCCTCATCAAGGGCGACTCCCAGCTCCTCGTCAACTTCTCCAACAAAAGCTACACGCCTAAGGACACCTACATGGTGGCCTACCTTGAAGAGGTACGCAAGCTGGAGAAGCACTTCAGGGGAATGGAGCTCAAGCACATCCCGCGGGCAGAAAACCAAGAGGCAGATGAAATTGATCGGCGAGCAGCAAGAAGAGAAGCCCAGAAGCCTGGAGTATTCGAGGAGAGGCTCACCAAGGCCTCGGTCAAGCAACCTGTGGTCAACATCAGCATCGACGAGGAGCTCCCACCTGCCCCACCGAGCGGAGCACCAAACTGTGGTTTGCCCTCGGGTGATCGTTTGCTGCTAACCCTGGTACGACAAGACACTGGTTGGATCGACGAGATCAAGAACTACCTGCAGAACCGAGCCCTCCCTGAAGACGATGCAGAGGCCGAGAGGAATTGCTCGCCAGGCCAAGTCCTACTGCCTCCACGACGGAGACCTGTACCGCAAGCGACCCAATGGGGTTGCGCTGCGGTGCGTCCCTGCCGAGGAAGGCCGCCAGCTCATCAACGACATCCACAGCGGCGAGTGCGGCCACCACTCTTCCTCGCGCACCATTGCAGGCAAGGTCTTCCGGAGTGGCTTCTACTGGCCCTCAGTGCTTCAAGATGCCGCTGAAATCGTCCAGTCCTACGACGCATGCCAATTCCACGCCAAGCAAATCCACCAGCCCGCGCAAGAACTCCAGACGATCCCGCTCTCCTGGCCGTTCGCGGTCTGGGGGATGGACTTGCTGGGACCCTTCCCGCGAGCGCTCGGGGGCTACCGCTACCTCTACGTCGCCATCGACAAATTCACCAAGTGGCCTGAGGTGGAACCCGTACGCACCATTCCAGCGAAATCGGCGGTAAAATTCATAAGGAGCCTGGTCTGCCGCTTCGGCGTGCCCAATCGCATCATCACCGACAACGGCTCACAATTCATCAGTGGCGCCTTCAAGTCCTACTGCGGCAGCATCGGTGCCCAAATCTGCTACGCCTCGGTGGCGCATCCACGAAGCAACGGGCAGGCCGAACGAGCCAACGCCGAGGTGCTCAAGGGCCTCAAAACAAGGAGCTTCGACCGCCTCAAGGCCAGCGGCAAGCATTGGATCGATGAGCTCCCCTTGGTGCTCTGGTCCATCCGCACCACGCAAACAAAGCCAACCGGTGAGACGCTGTTCTCCCTCGTCTATGGCGCTGAAGCCGTCCTCCCCAGCGAGATCACTCATGGCTCTCCGCGAGTCCTGGCCTTCAAGGAGGCTGAGGTGGACGAACTCCGCAACGACGACCTGCTGCTGCTTGAAGGGCTCCGCCGCAATGCGGCCCTGAGAGCGGCAAGGTACCAGCAAGACCTCCGTCGCTACCACAGCCGCCACATCAGGCCACGCACTCTCGAAGCAGGAGACCTTGTCCTGAGGAGAATCCTCTCCAGGGCAGGCCTCCACAAGCTCTCGCCGATGTGGGAAGGCCCCTACAGAGTCGTGCACATCGCCAGGCCTGGCTCTGCGCGGCTCGAGACGGAGGACGGCGTTCCTGTCGCCAACCCCTGGAACATCCAGCACCTGCGCAAGTTCTACCCCTGATCGCCACCGGCGAGCAACTTTTTGCATCAAGGGAGAACCACGCGCCGTCATCCTCCACGAGGAAAAAACTTCGGGCTCCCCTCTCTACTATACGTTGCCGCGGGCCGTTCGAGAAGACTCCCAAGCCACCAAGCCTCGGCACGGTAACCTCTTCAGGCACCATGCCTTGGCGAGGTGGATCCCCATGCCGGTCATGGTGGAACGCAGGCTAAAAGCCACCCCCGCCTAGGGGCCCCTGAGCTCTCTCTACATGCGTCTGCCTCGGGCACGCCCCCTCGAGAGTCTCAGCCACAGCATGTGGACCCCATGCCCAGAGCATGGCGGATTTTTTGTGTTTCTGGCCACGCCAGTGTAATGAACCTCTATTTCAGGTCATTCTGAACCTTTGCGCAGCGCGCCAGCATATTTTATTACTTCGGCAAGCTCTAGCGTTGTTTGCTTTTCTCTCTCGCTCGTATGATCCCTCATGCGTATCTCGCGAGCAGGGGCTAGCATGGTGCCATGCCACGGGAGCATCCCGGCAGCACCTAAAACCCAAGGGATCCGAGCTCTGAACTTGCGGGTCAGCTCTCGTGCATGTCAACTCCCAAGGAGCTCTGAACTCATGGGTCAGCTCCCGCGCACGTCAACTCACCAAGGATCACCAAAACCTTGGTGCCTGTCCTCCTCGCAAGACACACATGAAGGAACCTACGAGCACCATAAGATTCTTAGCTATATACTGCTTGTGGGTATGCCTATCTCTCCATGTGCAGGAAAGCAGGCTATCCAAGCCTCAGGCAACTCCAAGGCAAAAACACCTTGCCAGGGAACCAACACGCTCTCAAAAACACCCCGTTGTCGCGGGCCCGGGGGCTACTGTCGGCACAGTGGAAACCAGGCTACTTTTCGCCTCGCGAAGCTCCTTCCTCGTGAAGCAATCTCTGCCCCCGCGGCAGAGTGCACATGGGCTCTGCGCCATGTGCAGAGTGACGCGCGTGCCTACGCGCGATGACGACGACGCCGCAGTTGCCGTTTCCATGTATAAAGCAGTCAACAAAGCGGAACCAAGCAAAGCGGACAACGAGTATTGCCTCTTTGGTGATAAGGGAACCGTCTGCAGCTACGCTCCAAGGGCGACGTCACTGTGGGTCACCTCCCACCTCGGTAAGCGCCAGCCCGCCGTCCAGCTGGTCGGCGCCCCTTTTCAGCTTTGGTGACGCCGTTCCCCTGCCGTGGACCGCGTCCACGGGCTTTACCCTTTATGGTGGACTTCACCTTTATCGTGCACCGCGCCTCCTCCATCGTCGCCGTGTGGTAACCCTTCCCGCCCAAATGTTTGGGCAGAAGAGGTCCAGGACGCCTATAAAAGGAGAAGGGGTGCGCCCGAGCAAAGGGTTGGGTTTTCGGAATCTGGGAGCTTACCAAAAACCCTAGATCTGAAGACTAGCTAGTAGCCATTGTTAGCCACCTCGAGCTCGACAAGCTCTCCTTGTACTGTAAACTCTCCAAGCAGTGCAATACACCAAAGCAGGACGTAGGGGTTTTACCTCCACAAGAGGGCCCTGAACCTGGGTAAGACCGTGTGTTCCTTTTCTGCAGTGTTGTCCCGCAGCGAGTCCGACGAGCATCGTCGCCGGAGCACGTTGAGGGTTGTTTGATTCCGTGTTCAGCCCCTTACTCGATCCTTCTCGAGACACCCCCCAGTTCAGGTAGGGGGCTGAGGCGCATCTTCAACCTCGACGCAGCCATGGCCGGCCCTTCTCGCGCCGAACGACTCGCTCGCCGGACGGCCAGCGCCGCCACCGCTCCTCTTGCTGGCAACCCGCGCGGCCGCCCGCGTGGGAGCGCCGCTCCGGCACGCCGCGCCGACCCCGAGCCCCGCGTCGAGCACCCGGACGACGACGACATCGACCACGCTGAGGACGACCTCGGCGAAGAGGAGGCCTCCTCCCTGCACCCGTCGCGGGACCGTGCTGCCTCCTCGCTGGGCCGCCCTGCGCCCAGCCCAGCGACTGCGCTCCTCATGGCGCAGGAGCTGCTGCAGTACCGCCCCACGCCGGCGGCTCAGGAGGCCTGGCTCAACCGCGTCTCCGAACTCATCAGCGCCGCTCGCGCCGCCGCACCTGCACCGTCTCGTTCCCTGGTTCCTTCTGCACTCGTGGGGGACGTGGCGCACGGCGCACCTCCCGCGCCTCCTCGTCAGCCGCGCCTGCTCCAGCTCCACCAGTTCCACCGCAGCCTGCTCCGACGGGGGCTCCTCCTCGCGACGGCCGCGCTGCCTCGCACGCGTCGTCGCCACACGACTGCCAAATCGTGCAGCGAGCCCCTGAGGACGCACGCGTGAGCATCGAGCGCGGGCAGGAACGCCGCAACCGCACCGTCCAGGACGTCGCCACCGCCGGGCGCCACCTCCGCGCCACCCTCGCCAACGGCACGGTCACCTACGGCACGACGGCCGCGTTCACTCGCAGCCTCCGTCGCGTCGTCTGGCCGGTCAAGTTTAGGCCGGACCTCCTCCGCGCTACGACGGCAAGAACAACCCCCTGGAGTTCCTGCAGCTCTACTCTGGCCATCCAGGCCGTCGGGGGCGACGACAAGGTCATGGCGAACTGGTTCCCCATGGCCCTCAAGGACTCCGCGTCCTCATGGCTCACCAACCTCCCCGCCGAGTCCATCAACACCTGGGAGGAGCTCTGCCTGTGTTTCGTCGCCAACTTCAAGGGCACGTACGAGCGCGGCCTCACCTACAACGACCTCTGCGCCGTGCGTCAGAAGCCCGGCGAGACCCTCCGCAAGTACATCCAGCGCTTCAGCCAAGTGCGCAACAAGATCCCCAACGCCACCGACGCACAGGTCATCTCGGCCTTCCAGGCTGGGGTCACAGACGTGCGGATGCTCGAGAAGCTCGGCATCCACGACAACATCACCACCGTCGTCAAGCTTTTCGACTTGGCGGACAAGTGCGCCAAGGCTGAAGAGGGCCGCTTGTTCGTCAAGAACGAGCCAGGGGACCCCACCGAGGGGTCCAAGAAGAAGAAATCCTCCGAGAAGCGCAAGACTACTGCGGTCCTCGCGGCAGAGCCCGACGCCAAGCAGCCTCGCCAAGCTGTCACTCCAGCCGCAGGACCTGAGAAGAAGGATGATCGTCCCTTCTGCATCTACCACAACAGGCATTCTCATGCCACCGAGGACTGCTACGACCTCAAGAGGCTTCGCGAGGCTCGCGAGGCAAACGGAGGCCGCGGAGGCCGCGGCGGCCGCGGGGGGCGACGCTGGAACAACAACTACAATGACAACTACCAGCAGAACCCTCAGGTCAACGCTGCCCAGCCCGCGAACGACAACCTGCCTGCCGAGGCTGACGAGGGCTACCAGGTGCCTCGCGGGGCCGCTTGCATCCTTGGCGGGGCTCAGGCCCCCCGCTCCAACCGCCACTTCAAGCAACTCGCTCGCGAGGTCGCAGCAGCCCTTCCTGGAGTCGAGGCCTCCAGGCCCCTCAAGTGGTCCCAGTGCCCCATCACTTTCGACTCCGGCGACCACCCCAAGTCCACTTCAACCGTTGGCACCATCCCGCTGGTCTGCACCCCCACCATCAACAACATCGCCGTCTCTAAGACGCTCATTGATGGGGGTGTCGGCCTCAACATCATCTCCGTCGAGACATTCGAGAAGCTGCAGGTGCCCTACGAGCGGCTCATGCCTACCAGGCCCTTCTCGGGAGTGACAGAGGGTCTTACCACCCCTTTGGGGCAGGTGAGGCTCGCCGTCACTTTCGGCACCCAGGCCAACTACCGCACCGAGCTGATCGACTTCGACGTCGCGCACATCGGCCTGCCCTACAACGCCATACTCGGCTACCCCGCCCTCGCCAAATTCATGGCGGTGACCCACCACGCCTACAACCTCGTCAAGCTCCCTGGCTCGGGTGGCACCATTGTCATCCGCGGCGTGGTCTCGGACGCCCTGTACGCTGCGCAAGCGGCCTACAAGGCTGCCGCGGTGGCGTCACCCGCTGACGAGGACAAGGAACCCCTCCCGAGGCCCCCCGCGAAGAAGAAGCAGCTGTTCTCTCAGGAGAAGGCCGCGACAAAGCAAGTGTCTCTGGAGGCAAGCGGCTCGGGAGCTAGCGTCACCATCGGCGCCAACCTGCCTCCCAAATAGGAAAGCGCACTCGTCGCCTTCCTCAGGGCAAACTCTGACATGTCCGCCTGAACACCATCAGATATGTCCAGAGAAGCAAGACTTCATCATCAAAGAAGGAGAAACTTCTGGCCACGCCAGTGTAATGAACATCTATTTCAGGTCATTCTGAACCTTTGCGCATCGCGCCAGCATATTTTATTACTTCGGCAAGTTCTAGCGTTGTTTGTTTTTCTCTCTCGCTCGTATGATCCCTCATGCGTATCTCGCGAGCGGGGGCTAGCATGGTGCCATGCCACGGGAGCATCCCGGCAGCACCTAAAACCCAAGGGATCCGAGCTCTGAACTTGCGGGTCAGCTCTCATGCATGTCAACTCCCAAGGAGCTCTGAACTCATGGGTCAGCTCCCGCGCACGTCAACTCACCAAGGATCACCAAAACCTTGGTGCCTGTTCTCCTCGTGAGACACACATGAAGGAACCTACGAGCACAAGTTATCTAGCTATCTATTGCTTGTGGGTATGCCTATCTCTCCAAGTGCAGGAAAACAGGCTCTCCAAGCCTCAGGCAACGTCAAGGCAAAAACATCTCGCCAGGGAACCAACACCCTCTCCAAGGCAGAATGCCTCGAGTCTCTCTTTCTCTCTCCCACGCCTCATGGGCTGCTTGCACGTCAAAGGGGAGCCCCAAGCATCGCGCTTCGAGGAGTTCTTACTTCTTGAGGCCTCACACACCCCCCGGCCTTGTGGAGCCCTGACTCTCGCATACCGAAGCGGCGGTGGTGTAGCGCTAAGAGAGGGTCCTAAGACGTAGAGCGAAAAAGACATGAGGGGGAAAGACAAAGGCTCCCCGAGGGACATTCACAAGCACACTCCAATATAACTTGACAAGTTCTTACAAAATTTATAATCAAAATCTCTAAGATAAATGTGCCCTCTGCACGCCCAGCTACAGGCAAGGAGCTCAAGCCGTTGCGCCTCCTGAGGTGCCTGCCTTGTCCACGGCGGTTTCCGCCTCTTCCAGGGCATCCCCGTCGTCGCCTTCGATCACCACTTGGTCGAATTTCTTGGCGAACGCGATGGCGGCCTGCGTGGCGGTCTCCTGCGCCTTGTTGCTGATGGCGCGCGGTGGTGCCATCACGTCCTCAAGATCAAGTGAGGGCTGGAGCCTCACGAGGTTGCTGAAGACGTTGGTGACGGCGACGACAAGGAGGTCGCGACTCTCCTCCACGACGCGCTTGTCAAAGCTCTTCGCGACCCCTTCAAGCTTCCCGAGGAACTGCTCGAAGAAGTGCGAATACGAGGTTTCGTCGTCGGTCGCTGCGGAGAAGGAGGGGACGTCGATCCTCAGATCGTTCCCGACCGCGCGCACGCGGCTCACCAAGCTCTGGAGAATGCTCTGGCGCTGGCGCGTCATGAACCGGTCAACCTGGCGCTGGTCCCGTGCTTGCTCCGCCAGAGCCGCGGCCGGCCCCACCTGCTGCCGGAGCTCGTCCAGGTCCCTCTCCAGGGCGAAGGCGTTTCCCTCAGCGTGCGCCTGGGCCTCCCGAGAGACCTCGAGGCAAGAGGTCAACCGCTTCTCCTCCTGCTCGAGCTCCTTGATGCGCTTGGTCTTGAGGCGGTCCTCATGCTTCGCGGCCTTCTCGTCATACTCTTTGGCGAGGCCCTCGCGGACGAGCTTGACCTTGAGGTCAGCCTCTTCTTGAAGCCTCTTCCGCTCCGCCGTGAGGTTGGCTTTGTCGGTGGCCACCCGACCCTCACGCTCCTGCAGCTGCCCCTCGCGGGTGGCCTGGTCCTTCTCGAGCAGCTGGACCTGCTCCTCGCGCCTGTGCAGCTCTTTCTCTCGGAGGGAGAGCTCCTCCTCGCACCGCACCAGCTCCGCCTCGCGGGGCGCTAGCTGCCCTTCGCGGGCATCCAGCAGCTCGCGGAGCTCCTTCAGGCTGGCACGGGCGACCTCGGAGTCGGCGGCAAACTTCTGCTCTGCGGCCGCCAGCTCGTCATGCTTGGAGGCGGTTTCCACCTCGAGCGCTTCCCTGGCGACGTTGAGCTCCTCCATCACCTCCTGCGCCTCCCGCTTGACGTTGTCGCGGGTCTCTTTGGCGAAGCGGAGAGCCTCTTGGCGCTCCGCCTGGGCCGCCGCATCCCACCGGCGGCACACCTCCACTCTCTCGTGGAGAAGGGCCCAGGCCTCGCTGAGCCTTGACTTTTCCTCTGCCAGGGCGTTTTCTTCTTCGGCGAGCTGCTTCTCCAGCCCGTCGAGTGCCCGCCGCGCCTGGTTGAGAACGACCCGGCGACGAATTGCTTGGCGCCGCGACCCCGGCAGCGCCAAGGCCCCCGCACTGCTGCTGGGTGCAGAGTCCTCGATCCTCGTCGAGGCGCCCGGGTCCTGCCTCGGACCCACGACCGCCTCTGGTGCGATCCGGGGGCTTGTGGGGGCGCCTTCTTCGGCGCTCGCTTCGGTTGCCCTCTGGGGGCTGGGCGCCCTCTCGCGCTCAACTTCAGCGCCAGTGGGCTCCGGCGGCACCACCGCCTCCTGCTCCTCAGGGGCGCCTCCGGCCCCCTCTGCAACGACCGCGTCCGCCGCGGCCTCGGGCGTGTCAGCCCTTCTCGAGGAGGCCTCCTCCTCTGGAGGCGGCTCCACGACGATGTCCTCGTCCACCCTCTCCTCCTCCGTCTCCTGCTGGACGGGAGGGGTCGCCGCCCTGGTTGGCGACAGCGGCGTCGCCTCCGTCCTCGCCTCCCCTGCGCGGTGCTCCATCGCTGGAGGAGTCGCCGCCCTGGTTGGCGACGGCGCCGCCTCTACGGTCTCCTCCTCCGCGCGGTGCTCGACCACGGGAGGAGTCGCCGCCCGAATCGGCGACAGCGTGGCCTCCTCGGCCACCACCGCCTCCGCGCGGTGCTCGACCGCGGGAGGAACAACTGCCTGCTGCAGCTCGCCAGCCGTAGGCGTCTCCGCGACGACGCTGGTGGTCTCTCCAGCCTTGCAGAGCCGCCGCCTCTTTGGCTCCGCAGGCTGCCTGAAAGGGAGCCAAGTTGGAGATCCATCAAGGGGGTTTTCTCAGAAACAAAATGTTGAGGAAAAAAGAAAAATCAAAGACTTACTCGCCGGCCATCACCCACACCCTCTTCTTCGCCTTGGGTGGCTGGGTGTTGCTTGCTCCGGCCTCCTCCCGAGCCGCTCCTGTCTCCGCGCAAGGGGTGTCTCTCGCGGTTGCGGCCCTCCTGTCGTGGACGGCCTTGGAGCGGGGTTCGCAGTGCCCTCTCCCGCCGCCGCTCGTCTCCTCCTCTTCGGCGCGCTGGGAGCGGACGACGCGGAAGGCATCCTCCTCGTCGCCGGAGGAGAGCACCTGAAGGTCCACCTCAGCGTGGGCGCTCCTTGAGGAGCCGATGCCCTCACCAACGAGGTCAGTGCCCCTCGAAGCCTCGTCCTCGCCGAGGGGGTCCTCGCTTCTCGAGGCCTCTTCCTCGGCGGACTCCTCAGCCTCCTCAGGCTCCGGAGGCTCGTCCATGTACTCCGGCTCCGCCGCCCACGGGTTAGGGCGAGGCCCGCGGTGCCCCGCGGGCACAATTCCCCACTCGTCGAATGTGGGCATGTGCGCGCGCTGCTCCACGATGCTTTCCTCGGCGAAGCAGATGAGTGATTTGGCGGCTTCCTTGGTGGCGGACGGGATCTCCGACGTCGAGAAAAGAACGCCCATGATCTGGCGTAGTACCTCAGGCGCGAAGCCGTCCCTGCTTAGCCGCATTGCGTCCTCCTTGCCGTCGTATCGCCACACCGGCTCGGCGTGCAGTTGGAGGGGGGCGATGCGGCGCCTGGTGAAGTCCTTTGCCACCATCTGGCCGGTGACCCCTGCCTCGCGGATGCGTCGGATATACTCGTACACCACGTCAAGCCTCGAGCCCCTGAAGTCCGCGCTCGCCCAGCGCGCCCACTTCCTCGGGGGCCCCTCAGGCACCTCCAGGAGAGGGTGTGTGGCCTTGGCGTCGACGAAGAGCCACTTCTCGCGGAACTTATCCACCTTCTTCGTCACCTTGGTGATGGCGTCCTCACCGCACCAGGCGATGGGGATGTAGTTCTCGCTCCTGGCGTCGGCGATGCGGAAGGAGACGCACCCAAGCCGCTCGCCCTGGGCGGTGTTCCGAAGAGAGTAGAAGCTGCGGAAGAGCGCCACCGAGGGGCGGATGCCGATGTAGGCCTCGCAGAAGTGGGCGAAGATGGCGAGGATGAGGATGGAATTGGGATGAAGATGGAGCAGTTGGATCTGGTACACCTCCAAGATCGCCAGGAGGAAGTCGGAGAACGGTGGCACCAGGCCGGCGTAGAGAGTATGGAGGAAGATGGGGTAGAACGCCTCGGTGAGCCTGCTGCCAGCCGGCCTCATTTCGGTGGCGCCGTGCTCGTTGGTTCTCGCCGCCGCCAGATGGCGCACCGTCTCTATCGTCGCTGCGGTGACACGCGTCCGCGGCAGTGCTCCCTCGAGAGCAGCGGCGCGCGCCATCGCCGCGGACGTGCCCGCCTGCACCGTGGCCTTGCCCTTCGGGTCGGTGGCTGCTTTCTTGGGCGCCATCGGTCGCCGAAGAAGAAGACGAGGACTCTGGAGTTGGAGCGCTCTGGAGAGATTGGAGGCGTGGGGAGAAGTTTGCGGAGGAGTTATGGGAGAAGTGATGGGCGCCGACCGCGCGCCCAGGCTTTATTGACCGGCTCCCGAGTCGTGGCGGGCCCCGCCACGTCGCCCGTTGGAGCCGAGGAGGTCGTGGCCGCAGGTGCAACCGCCGCGCTCCACGTGTCGCGGCCCTGTCAGGCATCTTTGGCCCCTCGACGCTTCGCCTTCGTCCATGGGCCTCGGCGTGCCCGTCGCGGGCCCGGGGGCTACTGTCGGCACAGTGGAAACCAGGGTACCACGGGCCGGCCTGCCAGGGCCCACAAGATTCTTTGGATGATTTTCGCTAAGGACCAGGCTCTCCAAGCCTGGCGAGCTTCGCGAGGATTTTCCCCTCGCGAAGGGTTTTCTCTCCTCGCCAAGGATTCTCTCCCTTGGCGAGGGATCGCAACTCGACAAGGCGTCTCCGACACCGCCCGCAATTCTGCTAAGGACCAAGCTGAAGGGCTCGGGGAGGCTTTTCGCCTCGCGAAGCTCCTTCCTCGTGAAGCAATCTCTGCCCCCGCGGCAGAGTGCACATGGGCTCTGCGCCGTGTGCAGAGTGACGCGCGTGCCTACGCGCGATGACGACGACGCCGCAGTTGCCGTTTCCATGTATAAAGCAGTCAACAAAGCGGAGCCAAGCAAAGCGGACAACGAGTATTGCCTCTTTGGTGATAAGGGAACCGTCTGCGGCTACGCTCCAAGGGCGACGTCACTGTGGGTCACCTCCCACCTCGGCAAGCGCCAGCCCGCCGTCCAGCTGGTCGGCGCCCCTTTTCAGCTTTGGTGACGCCGTTCCCCTGCCGTGGACCGCGTCCACGGGCTTTACCTTTATGGTGGACTTCACCTTTATCGTGCACCGCGCCTCCTCCATCGTCGCCGTGTGGTAACCCTTCCCGCCCAAATGTTTGGGCAGAAGAGGTCCAAGACGCCTATAAAAGGAGAAGGGGTGCGCCCAAGCAAAAGGGTTCGATCTTCGGTTGGTGCAGCCCTATTAGACCAAACCCTAGATCTGAAGACCAGCAAGTAGCCATTGTTAGCCACCTCGAGCTCGACAAGCTCTCCTTGTACTGTGAACTCTCCAAGCAGTGCAATACACCGAAGCAGGACGTAGGGGTTTTACCTCCTCAAGAGGGCCCTGAACCTGGGTAAGACCGAGTGTTCTCTTTCTGCAGTGCTGTCCCGCAGCGAGTCCAACGAGCACCGTCGCCGGAGCACGTTGAGGGTTGTTTGATTCCGTGTTCAGCCCTTACTCGATCCTTCTCGAGACACCCCCAGTTCCTGGACACCCCTCCCCTTTATTTACTAGAAACATCCAAAACTGAGTCCAAATGACTTTACGACCCAACCCCCTAATCAAGCAACAGACGAGAACAACTCCAGCATTTTTTTTTACCTTACCTGCCTTACCCTGTCACCAACCTGGAATTGGTGTCCCTGTGGGGGTCCAATCACCGTGAAATTATTGCAGCTTTTAATTCATGGGCCATGCCAATTGGACCTGGATGCTAAACTCACTCTCAAGTCTCAACTCAAGTCACTTGTTTCTTATTCTTTCCTTACATTCTATTGATCAGTGAGAAGCTGTACATCTACTTGCACAAAACCAAAACCATCAAGTGGGCATTTATGTCATGATAAGGCATGAAAAATTCAGAGCTCACACCTTTGTGTCATGCTAATGATTTCTCCTCCTGCTCTATTTATCAGTCAGCTCCACTACACTCAGCTGTCAGCTCTTGGCTTCAGAAAAATAGCATATTACAATACTCCAATGGGGCGATCACCATGCTGTGACAAGATCGGCCTAAAGAAAGGTCCATGGACGCCTGAGGAGGACGAGAAGCTTCTTGCTCACATCGAAGAGCATGGACATGGGAGCTGGCGTGCATTGCCTTCCAAGGCCGGTAAGTCTAGAAAATCTTGAATGTCATCTTGCTGCAACGGAACAAAGGCATCCATGGAAGTTAGTGGGAATTCGACCAACATCTTGCAGGTTTACAGCGGTGTGGCAAGAGTTGCAGACTGAGATGGACCAACTACCTTAGGCCGGACATCAAGAGGGGCAAGTTCAGCTTGCAGGAAGAACAGACCATCATCCAGCTTCATGCTCTTCTTGGTAACAGGTATGTAACAGTGATGTAGTTTGCTCCAGATTGTTACAGCATAGTTACCCACTTGAGTTCCCATCAGAGCAGAAAAGACCATTAATGTCTTACCGGCATTCCTTTTCTTGGCTAAGATCAAGTGCAGAGTCTGATCTTGTCAGACTGCTGTCTGCCCATAGTAATCTTGCATATGCATCCACTCCCATCACATCTGAAAGCAAAATATAAGACTAATGGTGTATCTATATGATAGAATATTGAAAGAGGGCGTGATGGTCAATGAAGGTACCTATCCGAATTTTGATATTTATAAACACGTCAGAATTTGGTGCTTCAGTTTCTGCTTAGTCAAATTCATCCTTCGTAGTTGCATTGTTTTTCTTTTGCGCGTGCATCTTACTGTAACAATTTGTTGTATTGCATGCACCAAGTATTTGCCTTCGTATTCTGTCAACTCACTTTCCAAATTCCGTGCATTCACAATTCTCCTGATTTCTGCACTCCAACCTAAGAATTTTGGCACTCTATGTCTTCTGTTGTCCAGCAATATTTATTCAAGAATAAGTGTTCATATATATGGTCAGCTCACAAGCTTGCTTCCTGCAACTCTTCAGGTGGTCTGCCATCGCAACACATCTATCAAGGCGCACTGACAACGAGATCAAGAACTATTGGAATACCCACCTCAAGAAAAGACTGGCCAAGATGGGGATCGACCCTGTCACCCACAAAGCCACCAATGGAGCTCTCATAGGCACCGAAGACGTCAAATCAGCCAAGGCCGCAGCCAGTCTCAGCCACATGGCCCAATGGGAGAGCGCCCGCCTTGAGGCTGAGGGGCGCCTAGCTCGAGAATCCAAGATGCGCACGGCAGTTCCTATACCAACATCAATCCCTGTGCAACCAACAAACCTGCCTGACTCAACTGCTTCCCTATGCTTTGGCATGTTGCATGCATGGCAGGGTGCAAAGCTAGACTTGGAGTCACCTACCTCCACGCTGACGTTCATAGGTAGTAACAGTGGCATGCTGCCAACCAAAGTGGCCACCAGCCTAGGGATGTCTGAAAGCAACTCCACGATGTGGAAGCGGAGAAGTGATGAGCTGGAGAGCAATGAAAACGAGCGGAAGTTCCTCAGCAAGCAGCAAATGAAAGGACTGGAAGGTAAGGAGAGGGGAGGAGAAATCATTGGCTGTCAGGAGTCATGGTTTCCAGGGATGGTCAGTGTCGCAGCTGGCTTCACAGACATGCTGCTTGATGGATCCAGCATGCATGATACATCAGAATGCTGGGGTGAGTCTAGCAATGGCCAAGCTGAGCACAGCAGCCAGGTCTCCGGAGATGGAGAGAGCAACAACTACTGGAGCGGCATCCTCGGCATGGTGAACTCAGAGCTGTCATCCCACCCATCACCGTTGCTCTAGGACGGGGGTACTCTGTAGATTGTTTTTTGGTAGGACTTCAAGAAGATCCACTGAATCGTCTGAAGTCAAAAGAAAATAGGAAGAGCACAACATATCAACACTACAAGTCTACAACTACTTCAACAGTTTGCGCCCTCTTCATGTGTAGTGAAATAATTAGCTACTGTGAGGATGCAGTAAATAAACCATATTGCTTTCTGTTACCGACTTTTAATTGGTGTAAGAAGAACCCAAATAATTAGTTACTGTGAGTAGCATCCAGGACCATAAGAGACACTACAATTAATGACTTCACAGTTGTTAGTCCAACTGTAAATTATTGACCGGTGCTGTGCAGATCAAGTTTCGGTCCCCTCGGAGTCATTTTGGATCATTGCTTTAAAATGAATAAGGGAAAACATACAACACTGAGATTTCGGAGTTATTCAGTAGAGGCAAAGTCGAATTTGAGTTCTTCGCTCCATTTGGATACACATGGTAAGGAATGAATAATTTTACCCGACAAAAAAGTTGGTGGCATTATTTTATGTCGAGCAAATGTATAAAGTATCTATATAAAATATTATTAACCTATAATTTCAGTAGCAAACTATTAGTTAAAACCTAAAAGAGGAACAGTTACATGAAGCATGACAAATGACAAGGCACAAAGATGACCACTAGGGGAGTGAATGATTAAGATCAAACTACATGAGTAGCTTTATTTGAATATCTGTGTGAGGAAACACTTAGTGATAGTGTGAAAAAAGAGAAGAAAACAAAATGATCAATACATGTAATACTGCACAAATATAACACATGGGTATAAGAGGTGCACTATTCACTCAAGAGAAATAGACAAGAGAACTTCCAACCTAAACCAAATTCCCAGTATATTAGTATGATAGGGGAGTACCTCAACTCAAGTACATCAAAGAGAGGGGGAGAATAAGGATACTGAAACTACTTCATGACAAAAAAAACATTACAACATACTGAAAGAGTTTATTTGTATTGTAACTGCACGGTGGCATTGTGTAGAGAACATGTGATATACTAACTGGACGAGACAGGTGAGGGATGAAACACTTACCTCATAGCGAAGGAAGCAAGGACATCCATGACCCCATCGAAATAACTATGTAATATTGCATTATTCAAGATCGTGGTACAGGTTCTTCCATGTGCACATGGCCTTTCAGAACAGATCAACCCCTTGTGCTAGTGGAAGATTGTACCGTCTTTTTTAACACCTAGGTTGCCTCCCTGAAAAGAAAGTTTGGGCGATCTGCTGGGAAGCAGTGGTTTACCGCATCCTCCACTGTTTGACTAACAGATTGGCCTGAACTGAACTTGTCAATGAGACAATGAAGCATTTCACAAAGTTTGTGTGGCATATAGCTAGGAAATTATCCCTAATTTCAAATAAGGGCCAATAGCTACACAAATCATGACGGAGCTTTTAATATGGATAATTAGACACTGCATGTCTACGGCTCTGAAGCTATGGCAATTCGATCGAGCTGTTAATTTGGAATCAGATTAAAGATTCCATGCATAGGTGGAAATTATTTTCGTTAATTTATAGGGCTCTAGATTGTTGAAATTGCCAATAAATACTAAAATTCAACCTTACAGAGGAAGTAATTTCAAACTATAGTCATAATATAATCATATAGGTTTGGACAAGTACACGTGAATACAATGCAATCTCCTCTTTTCAAATACACCTAATATAAAGACAAACAGATAGAAGCACCAATGGAAAATAAGGCACTTGAAAACTCCACTCAGATAAACTGCCATGATTACGCATACCTTAATATGACTGTGCATAAAGGCCCTTAGAAAATACTCACTTCTCATTACAGGCATCTAATTCGTTGAATGCCATTGTCAATAACCTTTTCTACCATGATATGTAAGTTGTGAAATTGAAAAAAGATATACATACAAGGAGGAAGAATCCAATAGTGGAGAAAATAGATGCTGGTGTCCTGCTATGTTAGTAAACATGGCAGCAGTTATAACCATTGCTATCCAGACAAGCCTATGGACCAATACCAACCTGTGCGCATCATACTATTTCCATAGGCTCTGGTGGCCTCTAGTTGAACCAACAACCAATATTAGATTGTACTAGCAACAACAGACAAGAACTCATGGAAATTTGTCGGTAGTTTAACCCCTACTACATGCACATGCTACAAAGTTAACGTGAATATACAGTTTATATCATTTCAAGCTGGAAGGTTGCCGACAATATAAGCTAACAGCTATTGCTTTCTGTGCGAAAGAATTAGCAGAACATAAGAAGAGTACAGCAAATGATAAAAAAACGGCCACACATCACACAATAATTATACAGCTACAACAAGGAGGTTATCCTGAAAATCTCATAATGTGTACCTTCGGCAGTCAGCATTGTGCTACGCATGGAGGCACGCACACAACAAATATCTACAATGAGATTTAGTTCAACTAAAGGCATTGTGTTTTGTACTGGATATTGCAGACATTGTAATGTACACATGGCGCTTTTAAAACTTGAACCGCATCACAATAGCTATGATGATAAGATATTAGTTCAACTACTACCATTATTGGATATTTCATATTACTGGGAGGAGGGGGGGGGGGGGGGTGTATTTACCTTTGCTGGATATTGTAGACACTGTAATGTGCCTATGACACTATTAAACACTTGAAAGTTAGCACACAACAAGGTTGACTTGTCTGATTGTGGTCTTACCATGTTCTGCACTACATGTACGGATAACTATGCAGGTTAGAGGGATGCATACATCATGTATGGACAAAAAGAAATACAAAAACCTGTCCATATGCAAAAAAAACATTGTTTTGAAAAGGGCTTTCCTACAAACCATATTCATATGCATATATGTATCAGCGTGAAAGTCCGGGTACAAGTTTAGATTGAAAGTATATCAGATAATTATCTAACCCAAAAATAGGTGCAAATGCTGGTGGACATGGCATCAGCCATGATTCTAAGTGCATTTTGTTAAAAACCAACTCATTATTTACACATATACAGATATTGAAAATTTTCAAATACGAGTTTCTTCCCTGAATGGCTGAATTTAATTGCACATAGGTATTCGTGTTATTTTGGAATTTAAAAAAAATCCTCCTCTTGTCAGATGGAGATGGATTGGAGAAATACAAATCATATCCATATGCTTTTTTATTTCTATTAGTAGAAACCATGTCCATCTGCATACATGTAACAGCGTGAAAGTGTGGATACGAGTTCAGCTTGACAGTATATCAGATAGATATCTTACCAAAAAATGGTACAAATGCCGGTGTACATTGCATCAGCCATGATTCTAACTGTAGTTTGTTAATAACCAACTCATTTTTACACATACACAGATATTGAACAGTTCAAATACGAGTTACCTCTCTGAATGGCTGAATCCAACAGTACATATGTAGTTGTATTCTGTTGGGATTTAAATATCCTGACCTCGTCAGATGCATATGGACTGGATTTGGTCATTATCCCTTTCAACCATAGACAACTTCGAGCCATTGATACATATAACAAACAAGTATTACAGCAGAACAAAAAATACACTGGAAAGCTAATTGATACTGTGGTGGAACTATTCCAATTTCTGCTTCTAATTCGTGTCAACTGAGTTCAGCTTGCTTCTTGGAGTTTTTATTAACTAAAATCTGACAACCAATTATCATTTCATGAGAAGATAATTTGGAAGTTGTGAAGGTAATTAATCATCTTAGTATTGGATATATCTGTTCCAACATACTGGCATAGAATCCTTGGGCATAATTCCTTGTAGTGCAGTGGTCCGCCCTTACATACTATAAATTCTAGATCTACTTGTGATTACCAAGATGTTATCTACTCCCTCCGATCCAATATAACTGTCGCCAGAGAAGAACTAAGTACGTATAAGCTAGTAGTACGACTCACGACAATTTTTTAGGATCGGAGGTAGTAGCTAATATGGTGGTAAACCTTTCAAACAACTGATAGTAAAACGTTATTAGGCAGAATATACAGTCAGTGGCCAGATAGGTTCCATCTGGTCTCAGTTGCAGTTCAGGCCTAAGCACACCATTACTATTTTGCCAAACATCATTGCTTCTCCAATGTACTTTGACAGGGGGTGCTTATTACTACACTACTTATTGTTGACCACAGATATGGGGAATAACAACATTAGGAAATCAAGAGATATACAATTACATTGCTATCACAAAGCACTGAAGCAGGATGAATCAAGATGTTAAGTAAAAGTACATCTAATTTTATCATGATCAGCATTATCAGATGAGCCAGGCAGAAGTTCCGCATCAACATTTCGTGAAACATACAACAAGACTCCTCACCTTACATGAGAACAGCATCAAACTTGTCGAACCTCGGAACACCTTGACCCTCTGAATATGCCATTCCAATTGCAGCCTCACCATCCTTGCCTACGCCCATGTAATACAGTCTCCAATCATATGGCCCATCCATTTGCACCAAGCACGGGGAGCCAACCCCAGCAGCATCCCAGTCACCACCCTTCTCTGATGGGTGAGCACTGGCAACTCACTGCACCCCCTCCACCCCTTCAGCCCGTCCTCTGACACAGCCATCCCAATGCTCACCCGACCATTCCTATCCAGACCCTCGTACACCATGATGTACCTAGCAGCAGCACGGTCACGGACAACATGCCCCTGCCGCACTCCGCCTTCGCTGAATGACCCAGGTCCGCCTCCCTCAAGCACCTTCCCCACCCTCTTCCACCGGATACCGTCCCTGGACCTTGCCACCCCCAATCGCGTGTCGCTGTGACATTTCATCAAACGAGTTGTAGTACATCCGTAGATCCCCGTCGGCGTGCACCACGACTTTTGGAGCCGACGCGCAGCGCTTCTCCCACCCTTGAGGAGGGTAATCCTCCCCGACGCCGAGAAGCGCGCCGGTATGGTGGTCCCCCTCGATGCGCGCCCAGTGGCGGCCGTCCTGGCTAATGGCGAGGCCAGGCAGAGCGACGACGTCGGCGCAGGGAACGGGGACGCAAAGCGCTCGTCGTTGGAGCCGGTTGTAGTAGAGCCAGTACAACGCCAGAGATGACGAGAACGTCGGCCGGACGGATGACGGCCGTGTCGAAAACCCACCAGTCGGTGGAAGGCAGCAGGGGGTCGGGTGCGACGGGAGGGCTCCAGCGCAGGCCATCGGGAGAGGTGGAGAGCGCGACGCGCGCGCCGGAGTGGTACCAGAGAAGCCAGTCGCCGGCGGGGAGGCGCTTGACGACGGGGGAACCGGCGCCGCGGAGGAGGAGGCCGCGGGAGACGGCGGGCTGTTGAGTTGGAGCGTGGCAGCGGAGAGGGGAGGCGGGTAGGCAGCGGGGCGGTGAGAAGAGAGCGGCCGGGAGCATGGCGCCGCCAGGTGAGAACGTGCACGCGGCGGTTGTGTGGGGATTAGGACGGGCTTCTCAGGAGGGTTTGGGTGGGTTCGTAGCGGAGGCGAGAAGCGAGAAACGGGGTATTTTGCCAAGTTAGGCCTCGTTCGTCTTTTCTTTTTAGAATATTTAGGCCTCGTTCATGTATTGGTCTGGATTGCGGCCCGATCGCCAAGAGGCAGAGCTGGTCAACGGGCCGGCCCGGGCACGACACGGCCCGTCAAGTTGATAAACAGGCCGGTCCAGGCACGGCACGCGGCAGCCTGTTTATAAACGGGCCGTGCCGTGCCAGCCTTCGGGCCTCACCTTAAGGCCCAGGTACGGCCCCTTCAATAAACGGGCCGGCCCGTTTATTCCGTCTGACCTCTTTCTTCAGGGAAAAACAAAAAACTAAACGGGCCGTTTTTTGGCTGTTTTCAGCCTGTTCCTGGGCTGATTTTGGCATGTTAGGACCTATTTTCTGAAAAAAATATAGATAAAAAAGTTAAACGGGTCGTACCGTGTCGGCCCGTGTCGGGGATATGAACCCCGGATATACCAAAGAAGCCTATTCCTTCAGTTCTCCGCAGGCCGGCTGAACAAGTGCCGGCTGCGTAGTGCCGCCTGAAACCCGCCGGATGAAGCAAGCCGCCTGCGTCTACCCGAATAGGGACGTCCGGCTGGGCTGAAGCCGGACGCACC
This sequence comes from Puccinellia tenuiflora, assembly GCA_012064385.1. Classification (NCBI taxonomy): domain Eukaryota; kingdom Viridiplantae; phylum Streptophyta; class Magnoliopsida; order Poales; family Poaceae; genus Puccinellia; species Puccinellia tenuiflora. The sequence continues at coordinate 281,561 of QRDG01001786.1, read as the reverse complement.
AACCGACAGCTCCGTACGAGTGGGCCCTGTCCGTATAACCGCTCTGGGTGAACAGTACCCCTTGTCGGGCATCTCCTGTATCGAATCATGACAACAAGCTCCAGCCGGCCCAGAAAGTAGTGATGTCATAGGGACAAACTTGTAACTTCCCTGTAACCTAAAACCCTAGCCCGCTGCCTATATAAAGCGGGCTAGAGCCTCCTGCGCGAGGCAGACGATACGCACATGCACGCAAGCAACCAGGGCACCACGTAGCATCATCTTCAACCTCCAGCCGGCTAGGATCTCCAGCCGGCTGCCACCCGAAACAGCTCAAGGAGCACCATTGTAGCCCGATTCTGTGATCAAGCAATAAGAACAAGAAGAGCAGGACGTAGGGGTGTTACCTCTACAAGGAGGGCCCTGAACCTGGATAACTAGCGTGTGTTTGCGTGCTTGTTGCCCAATCCCGCGCGAACATCCATCGTCGCCTGCCCCACAATCTTTTCCATCTCTGATGGATATGCCGTGCAACCCACCACGACATTTGGCGCCCACCGTGGGGCACGCGACGAGCGGAGTCACGTTCTGCGCGGGATCCCGGACCGTAGATGATCGGCGGATCGTCTCCGGCCTCGTGCTCTCCATCGGCTCCATCGGCTGCGTCCTCGACAACACCAAGAGCTTCGCCAACGTGGACGTCCCCAGCGGAGGCACGGTCGTCACCCTTGGCAATTTCCACGTCTACGTCGCCGTCGCCGCCAAGGAATACCCGGAGGTAGTCTACTCGAGCTTGGCTCCTTCGATCTTCGACGCCAGCACCTGCAACGACGACTCCGCCTTCGGCTACCTCAACTCCGGCGACGCCGACTTCGACGACGACAAGCTCAACGTCTACGCCGAGGTGCACATGGTCGAGCACGCGGTGGCGGGAGGTGCCGTCGCCGCTACTGTTCATGAAGCTGGCGAACCTTCTCGTTTCCAGCGCAACCTGGAGGCCGACTTCGAGCTGCTAAGCACCCCCATCGCGCCGGGTGCGGATCCGGCCAAGGTGGCGGCTGAACTCGAGAGGATGCGTCAACAGATATACGACAAGGCTCTTCACCTCGCATCAACGCAGCGCCGACTCAACGCCACGATGCGCGAGTACAACACCGTCCACGGCTTTGAGCCGGCAAGAGGCAACACGGAGAAGCTGAACGAAGTCAGGCGCAAAGGAGGGGATCTCGGTGGTGTCCTGAACCGTGCTGGCCAGCCGCACGAGCATTCGGACATCGTCTTGCCCGAATACAGCAACCCGGTGCAAAACATGAAGGCTGCGGAGGCGGCCGCAGCGGAACTACCTCATCTCCAAGGCGAGGAGCTACGCCAACAAGCACGCCGGGTCCAAGAGCTTATCGCCGCGGCTAACCGGCAGCAGCGCGAAACCGAGGCAACGGCGAGCCGAGAGCATCATGAGCCGCCTCCAGGCTACGACCCAGCCGGCAAGTCCAAGCAAGGCGCTGAGGCATCATCCACGAGCCGCGGAAGGGCGAAGGACAAGCAACCACGAGCTCATTGCGAGGGGAGCGCAAGCTCGCATCCTCGTGATCACGGCCGCGATCCGGCTGGACGACGCGAAGACGACAGCCGGAATGGGCCGCAAACCGGCCGCAGCGTCAAGGAGCGAATCGGACACAAGGTCACCATCGAGGAGCGCCTGGGACCGCTGGGGCCCGAAACGAGCCACGACGCTCGCCTCCGCATCGACGCGCTCAAGGCGTCAAGCATCATCGAGGAGGAAGACATCGCCGCGCATCGCTGCTTCGGACCTCGCATCCGGACCGAGCAGTTCCCGCGGGGGTTCACCCTCCCAAGGGATACACCAAAGTACAACGGCTCTGCGAAGCCGGAAGACTGGCTCGCCGACTACGTCACGGCGGTCAACATCGCAGGCGGCAACAAGCGAGTGGCCGTACGCTACGTGCCACTCATGCTCCAGGGGTCGGCTCGGACCTGGCTGAACAGCTTGCCGGCTGAAAGCGTCAACAGCTGGCTGGACTTCAAGGAGGTGTTCAATCGCAACTTCACCGGCACCTACTTGCGCCCTGGCAACGCACAGCTGCTCGCGCTGTGCAAGCAGAAGGACGGCGAGTCGGACCGAGCCTACCTCACCCGGTGGACTAGCCTACGCAACTCCTGCGAGGGAATCCTCGAGCTCCAAGCCGTCCAGTACTTCATCCAAGGCTGCCGAGATCAGACGCTGCTCAAGCACAGGCTCCTGAGGAAGAGCCCGAAGACCATGGCGGAGCTCATGGCAATCGCCGACGAGTACGCCACCGCCGACGCGGGCATGACCAACCCGATCCGACTCGATGAAGCCAGAAGAATCATCACGACGGAGCCGGCTGCACGCCGCAGCCGGGCGGAGAACCAGGAAGGGGGAAAATCAACCCGGCGTGACTCCGACGCGGCCGGCAAGCGCAAGTCCACGGACGACCGCGTCGAGTCCAAGGTCGTCGCCACTACCGAGGAAAGGCCGGCAGGAGGCTTCGACAACCGCCGCATGAGGACGAGCAGCGACATGCGCCGGACGAGGGCGAGGAACAGCTACAAGTTCCTACTCGACCAACCGTGCCGGAATCATGGCGACCGGCCGGCGAACCACACCGTTCGGCAATGCACCCTCGGCCGCCCAAGGCCACCACCGTACGAGCGACGAAATCCGCCTCCGCCTCTGGACGAAGCCGGACGAGACGATCGAAGACGTGACGATGGACGGCGCGAAGACAGGAATCGCGATGATCGCCAACGCGAAGAACAGAGGAGGGAGCGCCTTCCATCTCCACCCCCAAGGGGTCCAGACGGCTACCAGAATCCGGATGCCGCCTACATCATGTTCGTCAGCGAGCGCGACGACAAGCGAAGCCGGCGCGAGCGATTCAAGGAGGTGAATGCGGTGGTTCGACCCGTCCCCCAGTACCTCGACTGGTCACAAGAACCAATCACGTGGGACCGCCGCGACCACCCGGAGCTGATGCCCAACCCAGGCGGCTATGCTCTAGTCCTGGAGCCCATGATCATCTCCACCAGGCGCGCCTGCACCTTCTCACGCATCCTCATCGACGGGGGCAGCAGCATCAACATCCTCTACCGTGACACGCTGGAGAAGCTGGGAGTCTCCGAGTCCAGCCTGACGCCGAGCCGGATGGTCTTCCACGGCATCGTGCCGGGTCGATCCGGCTCATCCATGGGCCTCATCCGACTGGACGTCCTATTCGGCACCAAGAGCAATCACCGCCGCGAGACCGTCTCCTTCGAGGTGGTCAACCACTCCAGCGCCTACCACGCCATCCTCGGGCGGCCGGCGCTCGCCAAGTTCATGGCGGTACCTCACTACGCCTACCTCAAGATGAAGCTACCAGGCCCACGCGGGATCATCACCGTCGCCGGAGACTACAAGCGCTCCATCGCCTGCGCCTCGGACAGCGCGAAGGTGGCTGAAACCATGGTCTGCAATGAGGAGATGAAGCAATTCAAGCGCAAGGCCAACGAGGAGAAGCTGGAGATTCCGGAGTTGGCCAAGCCGGCTGGCGAGTCGAACTTCCAGGCGGCGCGAGACACAAAGAAGATCTACTTCGACGACAACGACAAGTCCAAGTTCGTCACTGTGGGGGCGAGCCTGGACCCCAAATCGGAAAGCGCGCTCGTCGAGTTCCTCCGTGGGAACCGGGAAATCTTCGCGTGGTCCCCAAAGGACATGCCGAGTGTACCGAGGGAACTCGCCGAGCACTCTCTACACGTCCGACCAGATGCCAAGCCGGTGAAGCAGTCGCTGCGTCGCTTCGCAGAAGGAAGAAGACAGTTCATAGGAGAAGAGATAGCCCGGCTACTTGCAGCCGGATTCATCAAGGAAGTACAACACACGGAGTGGCTAGCCAATCCGGTGATGGTGGAAAAGAAGAACAAGCGGTGGCGGATGTGTGTCGATTACACCCACCTCAACAAGGCCTGCCCCAAGGACCCCTTCGCACTGCCACGCATCGACCAAGTGATCGACTCCACGGCCGGCTGCGACCTCCTCTCCCTCCTCGACGCCTACTCATCACCCCCTACGGCCCGTATGACCAGCTCAAAACCGCCTTCATCACCCCCTACGGCCCGTACTGCTACACCACCATGCCATTCGGCTTGAAGAATGCGGGGGCAACATACCAGCGCTGTATGCAGAAATGCTTGCACGACCAGATCGGTCGTAACGCGCACGCCTACGTCGACGACGTCGTCATCAAGACCAAGGAGAAGCACACCCTCCTCGCCGACCTCAAGGAAACCTTCGACAACCTGCGCCGCTTCCAGATGTAGCTCAACCCGGAGAAATGTGTGTTCGGCGTTCCAGCCGGACAGCTACTCGGCTACCTCGTGTCGGCACGAGGAATCGAGGCCAACCCAGAGAAAATCGCCGCCATCGACAACATGCGACAACCAAGAAGCGTCAAGGACATCCAAAAGTTCACCGGTTGCCTGGCATCCCTCAGCCGTTTCATCAGCCGGCTCGGTGAGAAGGCTCTCCCGCTCTACCATTTACTGAAGAAGACTGACAAGTTCATCTGGAGCGACGCGGCAGACGCCGCCTTCAAGGAACTCAAGCGTGCGATGGCCACCGCCCCGGTCTTAGCACCTCCGACTCCAAAGGAGCCCATGCTCATGTACATCGCCGCCTCCAACCGAGTCGTCAGCGTCATCCTGGTGGTTGAACGAGATGAAGCCGGCAAGCAGCGGCCGGTTCAGCGGCCAGTCTATTACCTCAGCGAGGTGCTCTCGCAGTCAAAGCAAAATTACCCACACTACCAGAAGCTCGTATACGGCGTGTACATGGCAATGAAGAAGCTGAAGCACTACTTTCAAGAGCACCCGATCAAACTGGTAAGCGACGCGCCGCTTGCCGAGATCATAGGCAACAAGGACGCAACCGGCAGAGTCGCGAAATGGGCGATCAACCTGACAGCGCACGGAGTCGAATACGACAAGAGAACAGCGATCAAGTCACAGGAGCTGGCGGACTTTCTAGCCGATTGGACGGAGACGGACCACGTACCGCCGCCACCCGACTCCGGCGAACATTGGCTCATGCACTTCGATGGTTCCAAAAGATACTGGGGACTCGGTGCCGGAGTCGTCCTCACCTCACCCAAGGGGGGCCGACTCGAGTACGTACTACAAATCCACTTCACGACGTCCAACAATGTAGCTGAATACGAAGCTCTCGCGCACGGACGCATATCTATATCACCGGACGCATATCTATATCACCCCGAGTCACGGACTCGGGGGCTGCCACGCCGTCAGCCGGCATAAAATTCCCGGGGGCTGCGCAACCGGCAAGCCGGCTCCGCAGACCCGGACGCATATCTATATCACCCCGAGTCACAGACTCGGGGGCTGCCACGCCGTTAGCCGGCATAAAATTCCCGGGGGCTGCGCAGCCGGCTACCGACTCCGCAGACCCGGACGCATATCTATATCACCCCGAGTCACGGACTCGGGGGCTGCCACGCTGTCAGCCGGCATAAAATTCCCGGGGGCTGCGCAGCCGGCAAGCCGGCTCCGCAGACCCGGACGCATATCTATATCACCCCGAGTCACGGACTCGGGGGCTGCTACGCCGTCAGCCGGCATAAAATTCCCGGGGGCTGCGCAGCCGGCAAGCCGGCTCCGCAGACCCGGACGCATATCTATATCACCCCGAGTCACGGACTCGGGGGCTGCCACGCCGTCAGCCGGCATAAAATTCCCGGGGGCTGCGTAGCCGGCAAGCCGGTTCCGCAGACCCGGACGCATATCTATATCACCCCGAGTCACGGACTCGGGGGCTGCCACGCCGTCAGCCGACATAAAATTCCCGGGGGCTGCGCAGCCGGCAAGCCGGCTCCGCAGACCCGGACGCATATCTATATCACCCCGAGTCACGGACTCGGGGGCTGCCATGCCGTCAGCCGGCATAAAATTCCCGGGGGCTGCGCAGCCGGCAAGCCGGCTCCGCAGACCCGGACGCAAAATTACATCACCTCGACTCGGGGGCTGCATGACATCACGACGATGGAAGAAAAATGCAAGACAAATAAAGGACGTGAAATTTCGGCCCGGCTAGATGCTCAAGCCGGCCCAAAATTCGGGGGCTAGGCATGGTGATTATCATCTCCAAACACAAACACGTATTCTGGCACAAAGGCCCAGCAATCACAGAGAAGATAACACTCATGATAACAATCAACGGCTGGGAGCAGAATAGCGAATTTTTACAAGGCAATCTTCAAGGATGCTCAAAATAACAAGGCAAGTAATATGGCAGGACAGTTAATAGTACAGGACAACAATTACACCCGGCATTCCGGAGGAGCAAACAAATCAGATGGTAGCGGCATCAGTGGCAGCAACAGCGTCGCCGGCTCCAGTATCTTCAGCCGGCCGTGGTGCCGAAGACGGCTTAGCAGGCACCAACTTCGTCAAGTCCACCGCCTCGGCAATCCGCCCTGAGGCCATGACGATCTCCGGACGCAGGCTCGCAAGGGACGTTCCCGTGCGAAATCCATCCACCAGCCTGCTCATCAGCACGCCCGGGTACCATGACTTCACCACGGCCAACGCCATGTCGGTGCCTCCGCGCGCTGCCATCTCCACCTACTCGTTGATGCCGGCAGGCGCCCCTTCAAGCCGGGCGGACAAATCATGGAGAGCAGCTGGCAAGGGAGCATCCGGCCACAGGTTCTCGAGCACACCGCCGGCCGCTTCTTTCAACCGATTGAACTCCTGGCCGAATCGGAGAAGACGGGAGGCGGCAGTCGGAGCAGACCCAGCAGCAGCACCAGAGGACTCCGGTCGGGAATGAACCGAGGCAGCGGCTTTTTGGATCTGTGCATCTACCTCGGGATAAAGGCCTGCGTTTCAAACCGGTGAGGCCGAGTAGAAGACCCCAAACAAGAAGTCAAGGAGAAAGAGACCTCACTTACCAAGGATCAGATCGTTCACGCGCTCAACCTCCTTGATCAGGCCGCCCACCAGCTGCTCATGCTCAAGCTCACGCGCCTTGGCCGCTTGGACGATCAGGTCGTTGCGCTCGACGGACTCCTTCAGCTGAAACCGTAGATCATCCGTGTTCTCGCGGAGTGACTCGACCTCACCCCGGCTCCGCCGCTCAGCTTCACGCAGTTTCGTCGCTTCCTCGCCCAGTCGGACGATTTCCAGGCGGCGCTCCTCCGACGTCTTTTCCGCCGTCTGGAGATCGGCCTTGGCCAAGGCCAGGGCGACGTCTTTCTCCTTCAATTGCCTCTCCAAGCCGGTGCGGGAGGCAGTGTCGCCTGCAGAGGTTGGATCATCATCAAATCAAGACATGCAAGAAAGAATGCAGAACGACAAGACAGAGGATGTGAACAAGAAAGAAAGCCGGACCTTTGGCCGACTCAAGCTCTCGCCTGAGCAGACTCGTCTCCTTGGCCGCCTCGGCAAAGCCCTGCTCTATGGAGGAGCAGAGCAATGTTATGTTGGCCAGGTTCTCCTTGGCCTTCTGCTCCACCAGCGCGGCGAGGGGAATCTTCCCGATGCGTCGGGCAGGGCCGGCACCGGCCCGGAATACGGAGGAGAAGATACCAAGATGGATTGGTGGGGACCAGGGAGCGAAGCCATCACCCCCGCTATAGCCTTGTCCTTGGCCGTTTCGGCCACTGATGTGGAAGGAGTGGGGAAGGCGAGGTATCCGGCCCTGGCGCCAGGCCGGAGAACTATCTGGAAAGCATCCGCCGACGCCTCAGCGCCACTTCCTGAAACCGGAGGGTCGGAGCCGGCTACAGGGGGAGCGGCATTTGCCGATGTCCGGCTGACCGGTTCCACATCCGCCGTCGCCGTTACCGCCTCTGGAGGCGGACCAGCCGTTTGCGCCACGGGAGCCGCGGGAGCAGGCCTCGTGGCCGACTCCACCACCGCGACGGGCGCCGTCTCCACTATTGGAAGCGGCGCTCTGCAAAACGAAGAAAGCGTCACCACCAAGAAGTACAAGCCGCGAGATTTCTACCACAAGACAAGGACTTACCCGTCGCATGAGCCCAGTTCCCTGGGCTTCCTCCTCAAGCGCTTTGGCGGGGGAGCCGGCACGTCGTCGGACAGGCGCTTCACGCCTCCGGAGGGCGCCTCCCCGCACTCTGCTGTAACGGAAGGGTCGTCAACCGGCCGCTCCGCACGGGCCGGTACCACTTCAACCTCTGCACCGGCCTCCGCGGTCTTGCCGGCGCCCGTGCCCGCTCCCGCCTTCTCCTCAGCCGCCTTGGCAGCGGCCAGCTGCCTCGCGGCCGCCTTGGCGTCCATCTCCTTCCGGATCAGATCTGCCTGCGCCAGCTCCGCGTAAATAGCTTTTTCCATACCTTCAACGCCTAAGTCATAACCCGGATCAACAGCAAGAGCAGAATTAAACACCTGGACGTTGGTTCCGCCGGCAAGAGACTCCGCCCTCTCCGCGTCAACCGCCTCCGCCTTCGCCTTCTCCTCGTCCTCCCTTGAGGTCATCAGCTGCTCCACAGTCAGACCAGCATCAGACGCTCCCAAGGCCAAATCCGCCTGCATCATTTGAGCATAAAACTCCTTCTCCAAATCACCCGGATTCAAATCATAAATAAAGTCACCACCGGAAGCACGACCAATCACCTCATTGTTGGCCCCACCGGCTGGGACATCCACCTCCTCCGTCACCCTGGCGTCGACCTCGGCCCTGATTTCGGCCACAATCGCATCCGTCTGGGCCTCCGCCGAAAGCTTCCTGGTGGGCATCAAGCTGACCGTAGTAGGCCGGGACGACGAAGAAGCCAACTTCTTGGTGGGCAGCACGCCCCGCTTCTCGAATGTGCCCCTCTGCTTGTAGGGCACGGTGCCTGCATCAACATCGGCGGACGACTTCGACCGCCTCTCCTTCAGGGCCCACCGGGGAAGAATTGCTTTCTTCTTCCGCGCCGCCGCCTCCAACTCCTTGGTCCTGCGGGAGGACGGCGCCGGCTTGGAGGCTGGCACAGAAGAGGAACCTTCTGAGTCCGGCTCGGAACTGCTGGAAAGATCTACTACCACGCGCGCGACATCGTCAGTTTGCCCGGCGGCATCGGGCTCAGGAGACTTACCGCGAGGCGGCGAGACCGGAGGAGGGACGTCGCGCTCGATGTCCTCGTCCCGGTCGGCTGCCGAATCGGAGTCGGAGCCAGCGGAAGGGACAGGGCTCATTACAGTGCGGGCGGCATCGTCATCGCCTCCGCCATCTTCACCAACATCTACGCCCCCACCGGACGATTCGGTGGTGTCACCGCGCCTGTCCGGGGCGACACGGGCGCCGCCACCCGATTCATCCTCAGCGGTGGCGTTTGTTTCTCCTCCCGCCTGCTCGTCGGCGGAATCCGCCTCCAGCAAGGCCGTCAGCGCCTTAGAGAAGGGACCGCTGACATCAGGCTCGAAGACGACTTCGAAGTCTTCAACCCTCTGGAGCTCGCAAAGCTGCACAACAGGCCGGCTGGGTCAAGCGACAGCCAGACGACGGAATTGAAAATGGATTAGGAAGCAATGGCTAACCTCGGGAGCAGGTTCCGAGCGGGTGAATGGATCGAACCCGAAATCCCAGTCCACCTCGATCCTGTCGGTGATGAGGCGGGAAGCCCACTTGCAGAGGTTCTTCGGCTTCGGCACCTCCAGGCTGACCCGGATGGGATCCCGAATACCAGAGTAGAAGCACATCTTGTGCGGACGCGCCTGCAGCGGGTATATCCGCCTCGACAGCCATGCCAGGGTCAGGTCCCTGGACGTTAGGCCGTTCCTCACTAATTCCTTCAGCCGGCTGAACAAAACACTCTCGAGAGCCCCATCCATAGACGGCTTCCGAATCCAGGACTTGGACGCCGGCAGCGAGTTGGAGAAGGCCGGAAGGCCGATTCGGTCGGCGTCAGTAAGATTCCGGGCGTAGAAGTAGGTGCTCTGCCACTTCTTGATGGAATCAGGCAGGTTAATCTTGGGCAGCGGCGTATTCTTCGTGCTAATGGAGACGCTGCCGCAATCGCGCTGCTGCCCGGCGGTCGTTTGAGCCCGCAGAAAGAAGAACATGCCGAATATCTCCATGCTGGGCCAGATGCCCAAATACGCTTCGCACAGCGTGACGAAGCAGGACAACTGAGTGATGCAGTTTGCCCCCAAATGGTGGGGCTGCAGCCCATAGAAGCGCAGAAATTCTGCGAATAAGGAGCTCACCGGGAGCCCCAATCCCCGCTCCAAATGCGCGGAGAACACGACGACCTCGCCCTTCTTGGGCGCCGGAGAAACTTCTCCTTCAGGGGGAACGCGGGCTTCCACGTCGCCCGTCATCCCCAAGAACCTGTTCCGACAGAGTTTCCAGAGGAACGTATCGTCCACGGTGGAGCCCATCCACGCGCCCGAACTCGCCATGGAGGATCGGTTTCCCGTGGTGAGAGAGAGACAAATACGAGGACAACACGAACAAGAGAGAAGATGGGCAAGAACTGGCGAGTGCAAGGATCAACGGGGAAGACGAAGCAGGAATGGGGAACGGTAACCACGGCCGTTCCCCCTCTTTCCACTTTAAAGGCGAGGCAAGCGGAACCGTTTCGCCCGTCGCGCCGCGTGGCGTGCAAACGTGCCGCACTTTCCGCAGATGATCCCACGAGCGAACAGTTGCCACAGAGAATCCAGCCCGGCGAAGCCGAGGCGACGTGCGCCAGGCCTCGGGCAGAACACCAACGGCTCCCCAAAGCGGCGGGTCGTGGCTGACGTAGGCCACAATCCAAGCCTTCGAGCCGGCCGTTCCGGACTGCAAAGATCTACGGATCCCGCACCACGAAGCCAAACGAGTCAACGACAACTTCGACAGTATACAACCAAGGTCAGGAGTGCCCGTGGAGCATTCCCCACGAGCAAGCTTCAGCTCCACCCGGCCTCGGTTCCAGCCGGCGCCGACTCCAACCTCAACATTTCAACCGCAACGTTCAAGACAGAGCAGAAGATCGAGAAGTCTTCCCAGCAAGCTAGCAAGGCTCCACGATCTCGGGGGCTAGTGTCGGGGATATGAATCCCGGATATCCCAAAGAAGCCTATTCCTTCAGTTCTCCGCAGGCCGGTTGAACAAGTGCCGGCTGGGTAGTGCCGCCTGAAACCCGTTGGATGAAGCAAGCCGCCTGCGTCTACCCGGATAGGGACGTCCGGCTAGGCTGAAGCCAGACGCACCAACCGACAGCTCCGTACGAGTGGGCCCTGTCCGTACAACCGCTCTGGGTGAACAGTACCCCTTGTCGGGCATCTCCTATATCGAATCATGACAACAAGCTCCAGCCGGCCCAGAAAGTAGTGATGTCATAGGGACAAACTTGTAACTTCCCTGTAACCTAAAACCCTAGCCCGCTGCCTATATAAAGCGGGCTAGAGCCTCCTGCGTGAGGCAGACAATACGCACATGCACGCAAGCAACCAGGGCACCACGTAGCATCATCTTCAACCTCCAGCCGGCTAGGATCTCCAGCCGGCTGCCACCCGAAACAGCTCAAGGAGCACCATTGTAGCCCGATTCTGTGATCAAGCAATAAGAACAAGGGTCATTTAACAGATTGCCACTAGAGGCTTGGTAGTACTCAGTTTTGCCACTAGTTTCAAATGGCTTACAGTTTTGCCACTACTTCAGTTGCAGCTGCTATGGCGAGGCCAAATGGCCAGTCTGAAGCGGATTCCGTCTGTTAGGCGTTAGTGGACTTGGTCCGCGTCTTACAGGTGGGACCAGTTTACTTCTTACAGGTGGGACTGGGCAAGGCGCTAGTGGACTTGGTCCGCGTCTTACAGGTGGGACCAGGTAACTTCTTACAAGTGGGACCGGGCAAGGCTCTAGTGGACTTGGTCCGCATTTTACAGGTGGGACCAGGTAACTTCTTACATGTGGGACCGGCGACGGCGCGAAATAACGGCCACCACCTGACCTAACCGTGCACGACACCTGCTCTCGAACGGCCACCTGCGCCGCCGCCACCACCTGTGCCGCCGCCGCCACCTCCGCGGCCGCCACCTGCGCCGCCGCGTCCGTCCCGCGTATAGAGCCAACACCTCGACCGCAACGTGCTCCAGCGTGCCGTGCTCCGCCGTCACCTGCTCCACCGCCACGAGCTTGTCCCGCTGCCAAAACGGCGGCGGCGTGCGTCGCGGTGGTGTCCTGCTCCAACTGCCGCTTCAAGTGCTGGCTTCTCCGTCCATGACGCTCCATCCGCTCATGGTCGTCTCCCTCACCCGGAGCTCCACCCCGCGGTCTTCGCCGTCCACGACGACCTTAGGAGGCAAGCGACAGGGAAAAGATGCATATGAGGATCAGTTGCTCACCCTAGTCGCTCTAGTATTATCAATTGGGGCGGAGGATCTCTAAGGCGCTCGATATCATCCGTGGCGAGCTTTGGCCGGTGGTGAAGGGGACGAGCTGATTCCGACTGCCCCAACTCGAACCAGTGCCACATTGGGCTCCGCCGGGTCCTACTATTCCTCCACGCGAAAGGACGCGAGCCGGGATGGACTAAAACGTCGGGATCGACGCCGTCTTCCTCGCCTCCGACCGAAGGTCGCCGTGCTCGATTCGCTTCCTTATGACCTCTCCCGACCTCTAAATACACTCTATTTTGTTCCACTAGAGCCTATGGTCCTAACGGGCAAGTTTTTATGCGCGAGGGATGGCTTATCCGACGACCACGACCGGGCTGCGCCGTCGGTATTTTGTCGAGCACCTTGTGGGCGTGCTCTGGACATGGCCATGTCGGCATCAGTGCGTTCCGGGATATTCCTAACGATTTAGGAAGAAAACTTTATATCTTTGTGCGCCAAATGGGAAATACTACAACTTTGTAGTTATAAGGTTTCGCTAGTTTGGAACTTTCTATATTGCGATTTTGTGAAAAACATTTCTGGTCCAAATGGCATTGCCATGTTTGAGTAGGCAAATGAATTTTTCATAATGTAAAACCTTGTCAAATAGTTAGAGGGATACTAGAATATGCCATTTTTACCCACTTAGAAAAAGGGTTCACTTTTTAGGTAGATAAGTAGGTGTAAATCCCTATTTGAATTGAATTAAAAAATCAAATAAATGGGAAACCATGACATAGTTTGTCGAAACGAGGCCATATTTCACACACTCATGGTATATTTCACACACTCATGGTAATGCATCAATATGGTATAGCCAAAGGTGTGAGATTTCAAGCATTGCATGAAAATGCATCAATATGCACCAAAATGAGCTACAAAAGAGCCCCAAAGGTAGCCCAAACAACCCCATTTCTAATCCTGTCATTTTTTTCGACCTTCTCCAAATGATCTCAAACTCTAGGGTTAACATCTATTGCACTAATATAGTGTCCTTGACCAATATGGAGTCATTTCTCAAAACATAAACCACCTCTCTTCACACATGAGAGTTCATAGTTTGAGATGTGAGATTTTACACCATATTGAAGCATTTCTTGTTTGATATATATCTAGACCTTATTTATCAGTTGGAGCTGTTAGTACATGACAAACTAAGACCATGTGCACTGGATTTTCATTTTTTTGAAGTCATATGAATATTTTATGATTATTTCAAAATCGCTCAAACCCAAGTTTGACCAACATTTAAACAAGTTTTAAATACCAAAATGAAAAACTAAGCCTGGGTCATTCTTAGTCACACCAAAATGAAGCTTTGGTGATTTTTTCAATTTTTTTAAATTTTCGAACATAAACCACCTCTCTTCACACATGAGAGTTCATAGTTTGAGATGTGAGATTTCACACCATATTGAAGCATTTCTTGTTTGATATATATCTAGACCTTATTTATCAGTTGGAGCTGTTAGTACATGACAAACTAAGACCATGTGCACTGGATTTTCATTTTTTTGAAGTTTTATGAATATTTTATGATTATTCGGTCAAACCCAAGTTTGACCAACATTTAAACAAGTTTTAAATACCAAAATGAAAAACTAAGCCTGGGTCATTCTTAGTCACACCAAAATGAAGCTTTGGTGATTTTTTCAATTTTTTTAAATTTTCAAAACATAAACCACCTCTCTTCACACATGAGAGTTCATAGTTTGAGATGTGAGATTTCACACCATATTGAAGCATTTCTTGTTTGATATATATCTAGACCTTATTTATCAGTTGGAGCTGTTAGTACATGACAAACTAAGACCATGTGCACTGGATTTTCATTTTTTTGAAGTTTTATGAATATTATATGATTATTTCAAAATCGGTCAAACCCAAGTTTGACCAACATTTAAACAAGTTTTAAATACCAAAATGAAAAACTAAGCCTGGGTCATTCTTAGTCACACCAAAATGAAGCTTTGGTGATTTTTTCAATTTTTTTAAATTTTCAAACATCAAACCCTCTCTCACTTCCTTGAACTCTCTGCAACTTCGTTCGTGGTAAGTCATTTGTGTGAAGAATTTCTCATGAAAATACTCATATACCAAGTTTATATATATTTTTCATAACTATGTCATGTAAGTAGACCATGTGCGCTGGTTTTATGTTATTTTGATTTTTTTTGAATTATTTGTGCTCATTTGAATGTTTGGTCAAACTTTGCACAAAACCGTTGACCGACTCAAAATCAAAGTTTATATTTTTTTTGATAACTATGTCCTGTAAGTAGACCATGTGCGCTGGTTTTATATTTATTTGATTTTTTTTGAATTACTTATGCTCAACCCTAGCTCATTCCATCGATATCGTGAACGTGTGAATGTTGGAATTGAAATATGGATATAACAAGTTTTATATTTTTTATAGCAACTTAGTTGCATAAGTAGACCATGTGCGCTGGTTGTATGTTGTTTTGATTTTTTTTGAATTAGTTGTGCTCAACCCTAGCTCATTCCATCGATAGCTTGAATTGTGTGAATGTTTTTCATTTAACTGTGGATATAACAAGTTTTAATTTTTTTTAGCAACGTAGCTGCATAAGTAAACAGTGAGCTTCATATTTATTTGATTTTTTCTAAATTATTTATGCTCAACCCTAGCTCACTGAAACCCTAAACCCCGTCCGAAACCCCCGGAAGCACTAAACCCCGTCCGAAACCCCGTCTGAAACCCCCCTGCTTCAACCTTAGACTGAAGATTAGGGGAAGCCCTCGCTAAATTTTTCTATAATTTTGGGGACAAATTATAACACACTTGTAGTTTAAATCTCGTTAAATAGCGTTAAATCTGAGATTCACAAATTTGTCATTTTTACACAGACCAAACTATACAATATTTCACACTAAAATTTTGCACACTATTGTAAATAATCATTATCAACATTCGGAATTTTTTTCACATTTTTTTTCAAAAATTGAAAAAATTCGAATTTTTTTGTACTATTTAGATCTAGATCTCATATCCAAAAATTTGTCATTTTTACACAGACCAAACTACACAATATTTCACACTCAAATTTGGCACATAAGAATAAATGTTCGTTGGTGACATACAGGATTTTTTTCACATTTTTATCTAAAACTTGAAAAATTCGAATTTTTTAGACCTAGATCTACATATTAGATCCCGAAATTTGTCATTTTTACATAGACCAAACTACACAATATTTCACACTCAAATTTTGCACATAAGAATAAATATTCACTGTTGACATACAGGATTTTTTTCACATTTTTATCTAAAACTTGAAAAATTCAAATTTTTTAGATCTAGATCTAGATTTAGATATTAGATACCGAAATTTGTCATTTTTACATAGACCAAACTAAACAATATTACACACCGAAATTTTGCACATAAGAATAAATGTTCATTGTTGACATCCAGGATTTTTTTCACATTTTTATCTAAAACTTGAAAAATTCGAATTTTTTAGATCTAGATCTTAGATCCCGAAATTTGTCATTTTTACATAGACTAAACTACACAATATTTCACACTTAAATTTTGCACACTAGCATAAATAATCATTATCAACATTCCGAATTGTTTTCAATTTTTTTTTCAAAACTTGAAAATTTCGAATTTTGTACTGTTTAAATCTCAGATTCAGATTCGTCAGTAGTGGGCCTCCTGTGAGAAATCTAAACATTTCCAAAAAAAATCTGAAACTATTAAATTCATGACATGTGGGTCCCAACCGTCAGAAGTTAACAGTCAAACCATTGACCAGATAGAAGACGGCAAGAGTCACGGAATAAGTCTTTGCACACATACTAGGGGCAAAACTGAGCACGATTCGCAGCTGAGGGCAAAACTGAGTACATGACGACATCTGAGGGTCGCCTGATAATTAACCCTAAGAACAAGAAGAGCAGGACGTAGGAGTGTTACCTCTACAAGGAGGGCCCTGAACCTGGGTAACTAGCGTGTGTTTGCGTACTTGTTGCCCAATCCCGCGCGAACATCAATCGTCGCCTGCCCCACAATCTTTTCCATCTCTGATGGATATGCCGTGCAACCCACCACGACAGCCCGCGTGCTTGGCCTCGAGGCCCAGGCACGGCCCCAGGCGAGTCGCGGGCCAGGCATGCCGTTTAGCCACGTGACGGGCCAGGCACGCGTGCTCACGGGTCGGCCCGTGAGCACAGGCCCAGGTGGCCAGGTCTGCTAGGAGGCATGGATTGGTCTGGATTGTCTAGTCCGGCAAGATAAATTTTCGAGCCCAGAAATATTGTTGTGTTCGTTTAGCCTCCAACAGGATTTTAGCCCAGCCCACCCCGCGCACGTTCCACTTATTTGGTCTGGAAAAATATTAGCCCCACCCTGGAATAATTCCATGACGCATTAGAGAGAGGGTAAGAAACCGCTAAACACCTTAAAATCTTCAGAATTCGACATAGTTAAAATCTTTAGAATTCGACATAGTTTAGATTTCAGAATTTGACATAGTTCAGATTTCAATCCAGTACTACTACATCTAGCAAAGCTATGTCTGGTAAAGCTACATCTCAATCTAGTACAAGGGTAGAGTTGGCCTCGGATGGCTATCAACCAACGCAAAGCGAGAAGAAACTTGGCATCTCGTGCAGTTGGTTCTACAAGCTGCCCGTCGCATCACTGCTTGCTCGTTCGTAGTATGTTCTATCTCCTACATATGATCTTCTACTGCAATCGCATTAGATGTATTTATCCTGCACAACTGCATACCCCGACCATTCAAATCTTGCCGCCATATCAATCCTATACAATTATTGATCCATATAATACCGTATCATTGGTTCATAAAGGTCCATTGCTTCCATCATAGAAAGTTGCCCAATCGGATCCTCTGCTTCTTCTTCGGACTCTCATATGTCCGATGTTTCTTGTAGACTAAACAATGATGCACACATTATACTCAAGATACAAACAATTCTACAACGTGGAAGAGACTAATCAACTTCTCCAAAAAGGGAATAGAACGGGCACGTGGTACCGCGCGACGGGAGGGAACACCCCGTACCCGCCTGGAGGCACAGGCGACGCAGCACCATACCACACCGGCCATCTAATGTTGTACCAGGCGGGGGCAGCGGGAGGGTAGTACCGGTAGGGGCGGTGGCACAGAATCGGCAGCGGCCGCCCGAGCCTGGATGGGAAAGCGTGGCAGCGAGAGGAGCGGCAGGGGTAGGTCCACCAACGGGAGTCGAGGAAGAACCTATGCCGGCGGTGGGAGACGTGCTCCCGTTGGCGGCAGAAGCGGCGGGTGGCAACCCAACCTCGTGGGTGGGGAAAGTGTAGCCCATACAAGTTGTTCCGTAAGTGCGGGAGGGAGGAGATCGATGGTGGCGGCGTAGGCGGTAGCATGGGTGGAGAAAAGAGGCAGCTTAAATGTCCCTCTCGCCAAACTGAAATGAGATATAAAGGAAACCGAAAAATCGGAGGCTCAAACCTTGTATTTGAGGATTTCATAGGTCCGTTTTTGGTTTCCTGTAAAAAAATTAAGGGCCGACCGATACAAGAGATCTGCGCGGGCGGAAAACTGTCGCGAAAACCTTAAAAATCAGTTATTTTAAGGGTTCGTGTCTTTTAAGGGATCTGCTAGAGATGCTCTAATTCATTCACCTCTTCAAATGATACAAACACAAAAGTGAGCATATTTTCAAATCTCGATTGTAGTGAAATCGCTCCCATTCTAAAATTTTCATGGTTTTTATAATTATTTGACACGCTAATCATGACAACATAGTATCGGTTTACTACTTTTTCTTATTTTTGTCATGTAGGTCACCCAATGATGGCCCCTATTTTCATTTTGTAGGTCAATTGTGCTTTACATTAGCAATTGTGCTTTACATTAGCAATTATGCTTTAAATTATCAATAAGGAAAAAATGTAGCTGGCTAAAACTTTACGTTGAGGTCTCGTGGAATTAGTTACGGGATTTTTATGCCATATTTTTATCCGTTGGTGTAATGAACATCTTTTTTAGAATTCATATGCTTTCTGTTAGTTTTTGTTCATGCTTAAATTTAGTTATCATCTTATTTAGATGCTTACGAAGTGTGGGTAAATGATGACGTCAATTGTTCGATACAAAGAAGTGGTGATTCTATTGAATTGTGCTTGTGGTACTTTCTAAATGGTATCATTTGGTTGATATTTCCTTTTTATTGAAATTCTAGAGTTATTTATCCAATAAAACACCATTACCTTTGTAAATCATCCATCCTGTGCAAGACTCTGTTGTTGTTATTTGCTGGTATAGTCTTCTGTAAGCACCAGCTTCATACATCAATGTTACCAGCCCTTCATAAGCATTAGCTTCATTAGATAATGCTAGGAGTCTAGATTGTGTTCCATTAATTTGTGTTAGATGGTAGTGTTTTTCCTGAAGCGGTCTTCTGTCAATAAATAAACTACAAGTTAGAATACTTAGAGTATAAGTCCTATATTTAACTTGATTTCACAAACTAAATCAGCATGCTTGAGAGTTTAGAGGGCAATTCAGGCTTACTGTGTCCTGGAAGAGGTAAGAACAGTGTATTCTATTACTCATATATGTGTATGTGTATATGCATGTTCAACTTTCCAATGGAGATTTATGTATTACCTTTTGTGTTTCTCTAGGTAGTGCTTGTAGTTTATGATGGGCCGTAGAATACTTGAGATGGTTCATATCACAGGAAATATGATTTTGTTTTGTGTTCAATATACTTTGTGCATTTTTCAATCACTTTGTGACATGTGAATTTTGTTTAACTGTGTTTTTCTAAACTATTATATACCAAGGCAAATGATTTGTTAAATTTGACATACTCCTTGTATTCATAGGTTACACGTGTGGATCTGTAAAGTAGTAAATTAAATGATAGTTGAGTAACATTAAGGTCTACATATGGTAACTGAAAGATCGATATGGTCGACTAGAAGGGGTGAATACGCGACTAACAAAATTTAACCTTTTGAGATTTAAATAACAATTAACAAGAATCACTAGGTTGTCTAGATTTGCAACTACGGTGAGAACAACCTAGGTGAAAAGATACAAGTAGTAAGTGCGCAACGAAATGTAAAAGGATAGAAGTCACTGCCAAATGGACACAAGGAGATGATTCCCGTAGTTCCTTCCCAAGGGAAGTATGTCTACGTTGGAGGGGTGTGGAGCCTCCTAGGCACTCCTACAAGCACGTCCGTGCTCACCCTATTCTCCGAGTGTTATTCCCGTGAAGGAATAACATGCTCCACTATGACGTCATCTTGAAGGTGATGACCAAACCTTTACACCGAGGTTGGGGTGCTCCACAAATGAGTTGGAGACTCCCAATAATGTCTTGATTCTTTTTACAACACGAGGAAGCTTCAAGACCCACACTTCCCCCTAGGGTTTCGAAGAAACCTAGAGGACTACAAGATCTACAAGGGATTTGTAGTTGGATTCGAAATTCCTTCGGTAGAAGGCTAGATCCAGGTCTCCTCTATCACTCCTCAAAAGATCAAGTCGATTGGAGCAAAGGAGTGGGAGAACTAGGAGATTTAAGCTTTTGAATCTTGGCTCATTAATGGAGGAGAGAGAATGAACCGAAGCCTTAGTCTTCTTTGGGGAAGAAGACCCCTTTACATAGGGGGGCAAGAATCTGCACGTTGCCCCTCTAACCATCCCGGGTGCCCGGTAGTACCGGCCATAGAGCGGTACTATCGGCCCCTGTGGATCCCCTTTTTCCTGGCCAACCCGGTAGTTCCGACCCGAGGGCGGCACTACCGGACTACCAGAAGCAACCGACCCACGTAGTGCAGGGCGGTACTACCGGCCTGGTGCCGGCCAATTGCCGCACCTCTAATAGAGGAAAAATGCGGTAGTGGCCCGATATTAGGGTGGTAATACCGGCCAAGCGGTACTACCGACCTACTGCTGGCCAACTGCCGCACCTCAAACAGAGGCAAAACACGGCAGTCGCGTGATACGTCTCCGACGTATCTATAATTTTTGATGTTCCATGCTTGATTATATATCAGTGCCACATGTTTTTATAATATTTTTATATCTTTTTGGCATGATTTATGGAACTAACCTATTAAGAAGATGCCCAGTGCCAGTTCCTGTTTTCTGCTATCTTTTTGTTTCAGAAAAGTTGTTCTGTGAAGTTTCTCGGAACGCGCTAAAAATTTACGTGATTTATTTCCAAGTTGAAACAAAGACGGAACTCGAAGGACGCCCGGAGGGGAGGCTCCCAGCCTCCAGACGCCCTCTAGGTGCGACCCCACCCTAGGCCGTGCCTGGGGCCCACCTAGCGCCCTCCTTCGTCGCCTCTTCGCATATAAATTGGTCTTTGCCCCGAAAACCCTGAGTATCCGATCATATTTTCCAGAAGAGATCCGAGGCCGCCGCCATCTCCAACCCTAGTTCGGGAGGGTTCTGTAGCTCTTCCCGGCACCCTGCCGGAGAGGGGAATCGACAACGGAGGCATCTACACCACCATGCCTGCCTCCAGAGTGATGCGTGAGTAGTCCACCACAGGACTACGGGTCCATAGCAGTAGCTAGATGATTGTCTCTCCTACTTGTATTCCATTGCTTAGATCTTGTGAGCTGCCTATCATGATCAAGATCATATTATCTGTAACTGCTACATGATTGTGTTTGCATGGATCCGATGAATTGTGGAAGTCATTACTTTGTTCATCTATGTGTTGTGTTTTATCTATGATCTTGCATGCTCTCCGATGCTAGTGGATGCTTTGGCCAAGTAATTATTAGTGTTGTATGAGGGCGTATTTATGCTAGATAGTGGGTTGAAAGAACATCTCTTAGTTTTGGTGATATAATGGCAACACATTTTGTGGGCTAATCATGTTCGTTAAAGTGTCATGTCAGGTTTCTTAGCTGATTAGGCCCAGAAGGTGAAAAGATCGAAGATGGAGAAGAGAATCGCTTTGGAGTGGTTTTCTGCCTGTGCAGGACCGGAAGTTCCGGCCCTTGGGCCGGAAATTCCGGCCAAGCGGGAAATCGACTAAGTCATTTTTGGGATTCCTCTCTGGAGGGGTCCGGGAACTTCTCCCCGGAAGTTCCCCCGGAAATTTCCGGTGGCCCGGAAGTTCCGGCCATGAAAATTTTCCTGTGGAATTTTGGCTAAGTCCTTTTGGGTTTTCCTCTCGGGAGGGGTCCCGGAGGTTTTGGGCGGAAATTCTCCCCGGAGATATCCGGCCCACCGGAAGTTCCGACCCCAGACCGGAATTTCCGGTACATAATACCGGAATTTCCGGTCCCTCGCTTCCCCAATGGTCAGAATTCCTGGAGGGGTATAAATACCCCTCCACCTACCTTGGTTCTCTCAGCTCTTGCAACTCTCTCTCCTCCATTACAAGCAAAAGCTCAAATCGAAGAGATCTCCCAAACCCTCCACCCAAACTCATTGATCTTTGGAGGATTGAAGGAGAAGGCCAAGATCTACATCTTCACCAACCGGTTTTTCATTTCCCCCTCATTTGCTTGAGGGATTCGTGCCTAGGGTTTCCATTGGGAAAACCTAGGTGTTTGGTTGTACTCACTTCAATTGTTATTGTTTCAATTGTTGTATTGTTTTGGGAGCCCCCGATTAAGTTGTGGGTGTGTGCCCCAAAAACATTGTAAAGGCTCCGGATTCCGCCTTCAAGGATTCCGATGGAAGGTGAACAAAACCCTCGGGTGCGGTTCATCGGAGAATAGGGTGAGGACTTTGTGGCATCTTGAGTAGGCCTCTTGTGGCGAGCTCACACCCCTCCAACGAGACGTACTCCCTTAACAAGGAGTAACTCGGGAATACATCCTTGTCTCCGCGTGCTTCTACTTTCGGTTGTCTCTTTCCCTTAGTTGTCTTTACTTATATCGTTTTAATTGCTTAGTTGCTTTAGCTTGCTCTTCATATAGGTAAATTCACCGTAGTTGCATATCTAGAGAATTTACCTTTGTGTGAAGCCTAAACTCGAAAAAGTATTAAAAATTGGTGTAGCACCTATTCACCCCCCTCTAGGTGCCCATACGATCCTTTCAATTGGTATCAGAGCCTTGGTTCTTAAGTTAGGCTTCACCGCCTAAGAGAGTATGGGTGACGGTGATGGTGCTTCGGGTGGTGGTACTCCTCCGGTGTCCATGGATGATCTCAAGGATCTAGAAACAACCTTGACATCATCCATGAACACTCAAATGGAGGAGTTGCGTGCTATGATGAGGCATCTCTTGAATGCCAATAAGCCACCCGCCGCACCATCCCTAGAGGCTAATGCTTCCGCCGCGCATAGTGGGGAGGGCGAACAACTCACTAATGAATCCCCTCCTAAAATTGATAGTGGGAAGGAGGAGTACCATGGGGTTCCATTTAAGTACTCTATCGACCCACCTATCCCGCACCCTCATATAAACAATAGGGGTGAACCACCTAAGTTTAATCCATCTTGTTTTTCTAATTGGCAATTTCTTATGAGATCACATATCAAGAGCGCTTCTAGCAAGCTATGGAGAATCATCGAAGTTGGTTTCAAGGACGTCGACCCAAACAACATGACAAGAAGAGAAGTTGTGGATTGTCAACTCAATGACTTGGCTCTCAACATAATTCAAACCGCCATGGGAGAAAAGCACATGTCTCGCATCGAGCTTGCCACCACCGCCAAAGAAGCTTGGGATACTCTCACCCAAGAGTTTGTCGGCAATGAGAGTATGAAGAGGAATAGGTTTGAAGCTTTGAGCAACCAAGCCGAGGGATTTTTCATGATAGATGGTGAAGACCATGAAGACATGTATCGAAGGCTCAAGACCCTTGCCACTCAATTAGAGCCCTTGGAGCAACCTATATGGATGATGCTTGGATCAAGAGGAAGTATGTGAGTGCCCTTTGGCCTTTTGAATCCACCGACTTGAAGAGCCTCCAAGGAAGACACAACTATCACCTCATGTCATCTATTGAAGTCATGCAAGAGATGGCGGCATTCAAGGTGGCTGCCAAGAATGCCGAAGACGCTCGAGCCCGTGCCATTGGAATGCATAGAGGAACTTCACTTGCTTTGAAGGCCAAGGTTGTGGTGCAAGACGACGATGATGATGAGACTCAAGAAGACGTGTCACATTGGGATCCCAAAGAGCTTGAAGATACTCTCAAGGACTATTCGGCTCTCACATCTAAAGTCTTTTGAAAGAGTCCATCCAAGGCAAGGGATTATGTCAACAAGGCAAGTGGAAGGAAGGAGGGTGACCAAAGGGTTCGTTCTTGCTACAATTGTCAAGATAAATATCACTTTGTGGCCAAATGTCCGTTTGAGAACCGGGAACATCATGGAGGGAAGCTTGTTCGAAAGGACAAGTCAAAGGACACCCATAAGAAACCTTTCTTCAAGAAGAATGCCATCAACAAGAAGCCTCCGAGAATTGTATTGCTTGCGCAAGAAGAGTACTCATCCGGGGAAGAAGAAGAGCCCACAAGTGAAGTTGCCGCCATAGCCATAACATCTTCACCATTTCCTTCCCTCTTTGAATCCCCCAATGAGAATGTCTCCAACTCCTCCGCAAGATGCCTCATGGCCAAGACCGACGAGGTATCATCTCCCTCATCTCCTAAGGCTATGAGTAATATGGATGATGCTACTAGTCTTAAAATTAAAGAGGAAATAGTTGCTACTTATGAGTCAATATGGTGAAGCTTAAAAGATGCTTGAGATCAAGGGTAAGATTGAAAGAGAGGATGCTATGGAAATTGCAACCTTGAAAGACAATCTCGAAGAAGAGCATGAGCTTAGGGTTTCTCTTGAGCAACAACTAGAATCTATAGAAGAATCAAATGATTTAATCATTGCTAAACTCATTAAAGAACGTGATCATGCAATTGCTAAATACAAGGCATGTAAGAAAGAAAAGGTCGAGCTTGGTGTTGGTCATTCTAGACTAACCGAGGAGCTAGAGAAACTTTCCAAGGCTCACAAGGCATTGGAGAGTGAACACTCTACCCTCACTAAGTCGTATGAACAACTTCAAGCTCAACCACCTAAAAATGATGTGCCTAGTTCCTCCACTCCCATTACTTGTGATCATGCAAATATCATTGAGGAAAATGCTAGGTTGAAGATCAATCTTGTTAAGGCCATCTCCCTAGGTAAGAAACCTTTTGTTACTTCACAAAAGGGGAGAGTTGGTCTTGGGTTTGTTGAGGAGGAAAAAAAGAAGGAGAACTTCATGAAGGATGCTAGAGCACCTCAAGCAAAGAAGATCCCTCAAGCCAAGAAGGTCAACATTGCTAGTGGTGGTGTCACAAGTGGCAAAACCACTAGTGATGTCTTTGCGGGAAAATCTAACCCCCACTACATTTTATATGTTGATTATTATGGGTATATCTATGCTAAGTTTGTTGGTCCTAGAAATGTGCCTATTGCTCGTTCCATTTGGGTCCCTAAGACCCTTGTTGCTAACAAAAGAGGACCCATTGCAAAATGGGGACCTAAATCAAAGCAATGATTTCTTGTAGGACTATGCTTCCGGTGGGTCAAAATGGGTGCTTGATAGTGGTTGCACAAAGCATATGACCGGAAGCAAGGAGATAATGAAGGAATTGAGACCAAATCTAAATCAAGCAACCGTCACTTATGGAGATCGATCAAAATCCGAGGTATTGGGTTTTGGCAAGGTGGTAATCGCTAGAGATATCACCCTAGTGAATGTCATGCTTGTAGCGCCCCGACCCCGGAATTATACAGAGAGGCTATGTAACCCACAGGCTATGCTACATAATCGAAGGGCATGGGATTACCGCTCCCATGCAACACCTCGATCATGCCATAAACACTGGCATAGCTATCAATGTATAATAGAGAGATCAAGACTTGTGGAACAACTGGCACATCACAGACTCTACGACACAAAGAGATCATATAGCAACTCATATAACGAGAAAGATACAAATCACACACAGGGGTCACAGACCCATCATTACATCATGCGGAAGCGAAGTAGTGTTGTCTAACAACAAGATCTAAAATATGGCCTAAGAGGCCTACAGATAAACATCCCGTGCCAGCCTGTTCCAGGACGTCCCAAGCTGCCACCTGGGAACTCCAGACTACTCGTCGATGTCCACGAAGAACCCACCTGTCTGCTCGGTGTCGTCCTCCTCTGAAACAATTAATAATCAATAAGGAGAGACTGAGTACGATGTACTCGCAAGTTTAGTAGGGCGATATAGGCCCAATGACGACAAGGCTCTAAAGCTGTATAGTAGTTATTTTGCACAAAGCTAGTTTTCAAACTTAAAGACATAATTGACCCATGGCATCGACTACTCGGAAGGTTTTTCATAAAGGGGATGAGATAGTAAACTTTTTATCTTCGGTTCTCATTGAACCATTAGTAGCCAGAAACAACTCTCATCTCCATCAAGGCACTCCCTCGAATCACCCTCGAGGAAATGAACCTTTTAAACACAAGTTGAAGTGCAACCTCTAGCTGCCAAATTTTAATTAATTAGGTTCAAGTTCTGTATGAGCT
This sequence comes from Puccinellia tenuiflora, assembly GCA_012064385.1. Classification (NCBI taxonomy): domain Eukaryota; kingdom Viridiplantae; phylum Streptophyta; class Magnoliopsida; order Poales; family Poaceae; genus Puccinellia; species Puccinellia tenuiflora. Next base: position 255,637 of record QRDG01001786.1, on the reverse strand, counting down.
AATCCACCTTTCCCAAGATTTGTCCATAACCGCGGACACGGCTTTTTGAAAAGATTAAACCCTGCAGGGGTGTACTAATTTACCCACCGGTACCGTCCGCGACCCCTTGCCTGTACAATTAGCGCTCTTCCGGGGAAAGCCGGCAGGGCGGGCGCGGTTAAACCTTTACAATGTATGAGACTATCCAAGGGTCATCGTGGCAACATGACAGGTTCAGTGCCTATTTCAACACCCTGCCCCGCAGCCACAACCTACACACACCACATCCTCATCATCGCACCTTCATCACCTGCAACGCACACGCAAATGGAAAGCGCAAACTAGAGGACCCTTGGATACGCCCGCACAAATTATTTGGTTAGTAAGGGGCCCATACCCCCACCGTTGGAAGCACGCTCGGTTCTTGGTTCTAGCTAAAAGCACTCTCAGCCTAGGCGACAAGAATGAGGCAAAACACCATCCCCCGATGGCAACTCATCCAAGCCTTTTAACATTTTATTATCCACCACCAGTAACCAACATGTCCGAACATTCCATCGACAACATAATTATGGAATTTAATCACCGGACAACTAGTATTTAACTAAGCATGGCTAAGCATTGCTAAGCATCTGCATATACAACCATTATATCGTTATCTCAGGCCAACACATCAACCTGTGGTTAATAGGAGGGGAAACATGTATTGGTTTGGGGGAAACATGCATTCATAGGGTACTCTAGCATTTACCAAAAGTTGACAAGAATCGAATGCAATATTATGGTGGATAAAATATTTGTATAAAGCAATAGGATGCTATATGCCAAGAAGGTTAGGTTATCTCTTGCCTTGTTGACGGGGCGTGTAGTACTGCTCGTCGAGATAGGTAGGGGAACCCTCGACTCCGGAATCTATCGATACCCAAGTAATAATAGAAGAACAAATAAATAACACGAAGACAAGGTGCAATGCACAATCATGATGACATGTCAATTTTATGCGTTAATATCATCATATAATTTAGCCAACAATATTAAATGGAGTTCCAAATAATTAGTGCAACTATTTGGGAACAACCCCATATTTAACTTAATGGTCACGTTGCTTATGAATGATTACATTACTACAATGTGACTTAAATATGAATGAGCATGGCATGAATAGATAGGTATTGCTTTACCGATCATTTTGATACCTCGTTTGTATTTTTCCGATTATCGATGAATAAATAATGAATTAAATAATTATTTGAATTTAATTCCTTTAACCAATTAAAGAAATAACATCAAGGTAAAATTTGTTGTCATGAGGTGATATTAGTATTATTAGATAGCATTTGAAATAATGAGCACTTTGATATTTTATTCATAATTTTTGGTTAGTTATTTATCGAGTTCTGATTTTTCCTAATATTATTATTATTTTTGCCATTTTAGTAATTCTTAATAAACAGCAAGTTAATAGTTTCAAAAGACCATTACAAAGATTCTAACATGTAGAGTTTGTTTTTCTGAGCAATTTGGTATTTTATTTGCTAAAATTGGAGCAATATTTAAATAGTTATCAATTCTTTTATTTGATTTTATTTTTAGAAAGAAAAAGATTAACCAGGCAGGCCGGCCTCCAAACCGGACAGGCCGGCCCACAGGCCGGGCAGGCTACCAAGACCGTCGGCCTTTCGGCCGGCCCAGACCGGGCACCGGGCCGAGCCACTACCCGAAGCATCCGGCCTCCTGGCCGGCCCAGGCCGAGAGCACGGCCGGGCTAGGGTTTGACCCCGGAAAGATGACGCGACCGGCACGGCGCGCGGCGGTGACCGTGCTCCGGCGACGCGCTTGACGACGTGACAGCACGCGCGCGAGGTTCTGGTCGATCGGACAAGGGGCACGGAGATGCGGGGAACTACTGGCGGCGGTTGTGAGCCCTAAGGTGGCCGGATGGGACGCCGGCGACCAGCGGAGCGGGCAACGGCGGCACAGCGAACCGGAGGACGAGAGAGAAGGGAAAGATGTCCAACAGGACTGTTAGCTCACCCTGAGCGTGTTGGAGGGGTCGAGGAAAACTGGGGAGGCCGACGCTGGCGGCAACGACGCTCGGCGGGCGGCGGCCGGAGGCGGAGGAGGCGACGAAGAAACGGCCGGGCCGGCCGATTCCCGGTGCCTCAGGCCGATTCCTTCGACGAGGAGGTAGCTGACGGCGAGGTGGTCCTGGTGGTAGTCTTCGATCTGGACGGGGAGCTCGCAATCGACAGCGGCGAGCAGCGAGCGGGCTCGGGCGTCACGGCCATGGCGGGGGTGAGAAAAGGAGAGAGAGAGAGAGCAGGGGAGGGAGGAGGTGAGAGTGAGGGGAGAGAGAGAGACTAGGGCACCGGACGCATCCTTATCCTCCCGAGGAAGCAGGATGGCATGGCGCCAGGGCAGGTTCGGTCGGCGACGCGCGGGAGCACAGCGACGAGTGGGTTCGTCCGGTCACTACATGGGAGGAAGAAGAGGAATTTGCAGAAACCCCCTGGTCCCTTTCCCCTTTTCCAGAATTTTAAAATTAACAGGGGTTTAGGTATTTAAATGAGGCCTTTAAACACCTTTAAAAATTCTGGGAAAATTCTTGTAGGCTCCCCATCTCATTTGGAAGCTCCACTATAATTTGTGTTGCAAAATAAATTGTTTTGAGCAATTTGTTCATAGGGCTTAAAAATGGCAATTTTGATAATTTCCAAATTCCATTTATTTGGGGTACTTAAACATCTTCAAAATTAGTGAAAATATTCATGGAGGCTCCCAATATAATAATGAGGTTCCCCATATTTTTCTTTTGAAATTTTGAAAAGTTGAACTTGGTTTCAAAAATAGGATTTGATTTGAACCAATTTTGGATTCTCAATTTTATTTCTTTGTTTGGCAAGAAATTGCCTTTGACAAGTATTTATAAAAGGTATTCTTGGAACTTCCTGGACAAATTGGAAATTCAAGAATAATTTGGTTATGCCATTTTGGGCAATGCATTTAGTTTGAAATTTTGGGAAGGGTTTTGCTTCCTTTGTTTTAATTTCCAAGTGTTGCTTTATTTGAAATTAGCAAATTAAATGGATGCCATGATGCAATGTTGCAAAGCAAAAAGTGAAAATTTGGCCCATATTTTAGGGTGCCAAACTGGGGCTATTACAATGCTTGTCAAAAACCCTGGTTATAATTTACTTTCCGTTCGTGCACTTAATAAGATGGGTTTCACCGTCTTTCTTGATATTGATGTTGTGGTACTCTTATGGATCAAGACTCTATAGGTCGCTTTCGTTGGGTACGTCGAGGATGATTTGTTTGTGGGTGACTTTTTGGGGAAAACCACTTCAAATTCGATGTGCCTATTCGGAAAGGCCGACAAGGGTTGGTTGTGGCATCGTCGCCTAGCCCGTGTCAACATGAGAACTTTGCAAAGTCTTCACAAGGGTGGCCACATTCTAGGACTAAAAGAAGATGTCTATTTTGCCAAAGATCGTGTTTGTAGGGCTTGTGTTGAAGGCAAGATGCATGATTCTCCCCATCCTTCCAAGACTATTATTTCATCCAAGAGGATCTTGGAGCATGTGGATCTTTTTGGTGCCGTTCCCGAAGCAAGTCTAGGTGGGGAGAAGTACTGTTTGGTGATTGTTGATGACTATTCAAGATTCACTTGGGTTTATTTCTTCAAGTCAAAGAGTGAGACCCAACAAACCTTCATCGACTTCTCCATTGAAATGCAATGTCAACACAATGTCCCCATATTGGCAATTAGAAGTGACAATGGCTCTGAGTTCAAGAACTACACCCTCAATGAGTTTCTTAGTGAAGAGGGTATTCGTCACCAATATTCCGCAACTTATACCCCTCAACAAAATGGTGTAGCCGAGAGGAAGAACCGGACTCTTATGGATATAGCAAGGTCCATGTTAGCGGAGTTCAAGACTCCGTTGAGTTTTTGGGCAGAGGCTATATCCACGGCATGTCACTCATCCAACCGGCTCTTCTTCCGCAAAGGTTTGAACAAGACACCTTATGAGATTCTCTCCGGTAACAAGCCTAACATCTCCTACTTCCGTGTCTTCGGTTGTAAGTGTTTCTATTTGATCAAAGGTTGTCGCTTAACTAAATTCGAATCTAAATCACTAGAGGGTATTTTTGTTGGTTACGGTGCCGAATCCCACACTTATAGAATCTATGATAGAGCCTCACGGCGTATCATAGAATCTTGTAGTGTGGTGTTCGAGGAAAATGACGGCTCCCAAGTGGCGCAATTTCATGTTTCCGATGTAGATGATGAAATTCCTCAAGAAGCCATAAGAAGAATGGGTGTGGGATTTTTCCGCCCCGTTGAGGAACCCCTTGTGGTGGATCGAGAAGGACAATGCTCTACTCAAGTGGAGCCTTCATCTACACAAGAAAATCTCGCTAATGAAGAGCCTATTGCACCAACCCAAGAACAAGTTGAAGACCCTCAACCCCTTGATCAAGTTGCTATGCAAGAGCCCAACTCACCTATTCATGATGCTAGCCATGATCAAGACCTTGCTCAATCTTCTTCTTCGTCAAATGTTGAAGCCGTGCCTATAGACGATCAAGGTCAACTTTCCGATCAAGATGGGGACTCAAATGATAAAGATGATCAAGTGATACCTCCAAGATGCAATGAGGATATCGAAGCCCGTTGTTGAGCTAGAGTTGCAAGAACCATGGAACTTCATGAACATTTCCTTGAGAAAGTGATTGGTGATGTGAGAGGCAAAGTGTCCACCCGGAGGCAATTGGCAAACTTTAGTGATCATCAAGCTCATATTGCCATGGTGGAACCGAAGAATGTGTCCGAAGCTCTTGAAGATCTGGATTGGTTGGAAGCCATGCATGAAGAGCTCAACTATTTCGAGCGCAATAAAGTTTGGAAGTTGGTTGAGAAGCCAAAGAGTGCCGCAATGTTATTGGCACAAAATGGATTTTCAAGAACAAGCAAGATGAACATGGCATGGTTGTGAGGAACAAGGCTAGATTGGTGGTTCAAGGGTACTCTCAAGTTGAAGGCATTGATTTTGGAGAGACCTATGCTCTCGTGGATCGCCTTGAGTCCATCCGTATCCTTCTTGCTTTTGCATCCCGTTATAACTTTAAATTGCAACAAATGGATGTTAAAAGTGCTTTTCTCAATGGTCCCTTAAAGGAGTTGGTGTTTGTTAAGCAACCCCCGGGGTTCGAGGACCCCAACTGACCTAACCATGTCTACAAGCTTGATAAGGCGCTCTATGGACTTAAGCAAGCACCACGTGAGTGGTATGAGCACCTTAGAGAGTTGTTGTTAGACCGTGGATTTGAAGTTGGGCAAATTGATCCCACTCTTTTTACTAAGAGGGTTAAAGGGGAGCTTTTCGTATGCCAACTATATGTTGATGATATTATCTTTGGCTCATCTAACAAAGCTTTTAATGATGAATTTTCAAAACTTATGACCGATAGGTTTGAGATGTCCATGATGGGTGAGTTGAAGTTCTTCCTTGGATTTCAGATCAAGCAATTGAGAGGAGGAACTTTCATTAGCCAAGCAAAATATATTCAAGACATGCTCAAGAGGTTTAATATGGTGGATGCTAAGGAGAAGAAGACCCCTATGGATACCAAATGCCATCTACAACTTAACCCAAAGGGTATAGATGTGTATCAAAAGCTCTACCGCTCCATGATAGGTTCGTTGCTTTACCTTTGTGCATCTAGGCCCAATATTGTGTTGAGTGTAGGTGTGTGTGCAAGGTATCAAGCGGCTCCTAAGGAAAACCACATGTTGGCGGTCAAGAGAATCCTACGATATTTGGTTCATATCCCAAGGTTTGGTTTGTGGTACCCAAGGGATTCATCTTTCACTCTTCGTGGGTTCACGGATTCGGATTGGGCCGGTGATCAAGATGATAGGAAATCAACTTCCGGGGCTTGCCAATTCCTTGGTAGGTCCTTAGTGAGTTGGTCTTCTAAGAAGCAAAATTGTATATCTCTCTCCACCGTCGAAGCCTATGGTAGGCCGCCGCTAGTGCATGCACTCAATTGTTATGGATGAGGCAAACTTTAAAGGAATACGGTGTCAATTGTGACAAAGTGCCTCTTTTGTGTGACAATGAGAGTGCTATCAAGATCACCTACAACCCAGTGCAACATTCAAGAACCAAGCATATTGAGATTCGTCATCACTTCATTCGAGATCATGTTGCCCGTGGAGACATTGAGCTAGCATATGTGCAAACCAAAGACCAACTTGCCGATATTTTCACGAAGCCACTTGATGAAGCAAGATTCACTTATTTGAGGAATGAGCTAAATATCGTGGATTCAAGGAGCTTGTCTTGACCATCTTCCATACACACCTATAGTTTCAACTTCTATCTTGGTTTAGGTGTAGGTATGAATTTAGGGGGAGCGTTGTCCTAATAAATTGGGCTCTCCCTCCCCCCAATATGCCTAAAGTAAAAATTCATTTGTCTCCATTTTTCAATTCATGAATTGTGAGCTTAAATGACGAGTGTTGGTTATGAACCCAAGATATATCTTCGCGGTGTCATGCCATAAACTCATACATGGTGGCTTTGGCCACCGACCTCCTCATGTGAGGAGTTGGTTCTTATTCGGTGTTTATTTGGTTTCTCTAGACCTATAAGTGTCAATATGTGCGTCCCATGGAAAATCACTCGTAATTGGATTTTATCTTTGACTCTTGCAATCACGAGTGCCCTACCATTTTATGACAGTTTGTTATCTTGTCCTAAGCCCCACCTTATCCCTGAACCTTTGCTCTCCATCACTCATGTCCAGTTTGTGTGTGGCTAATTTTTCCTGGAGATTCTCTGGCGGTAGGCCGGAATTTCCGCCCTTAGGGGCCGGAACTTCGGGGGCCGGAATTTCCGGTATAAGTGAACGGGCACCTTATGGGGAGGGCCGCGGGGTGGACTGGCTCACCCGAGCAGTTCTTCCACCCCCGCGCCTCCTCCTTCTCTCTCCTTCCCGAGAGCACCCACCGCCGGTCGACCTCCTCCGGGCCGCCCCCCGCCCAGGAATCCGCCGGTTCAAAGCCGGATCTGCATCTCCTCGTCAAGGGGATCCTTCTCCTCCACTTCGTTTCTGCCATGGATCCCGGTAAATCCCTCATTTTTCAAATCTAGGAAGAACTCATACTTCGTTTAACCTAGATGATTTAGGAGGAATTGGCTAGTTTCCTTTAGTAGAAATGCTCTTCTTGGCTAGACTGCCCTGTGTGTGTAGCAGCGATTTGAAAGTTGTTTGAATTTTCGTTCGTTTCCACGGAATTTCCGCTTGCTGCACAAGGCCGGAACTTTCGGTGTGCAGCGGCCGGAACTTCCGGCCGTCCAGAACTTCCGCCCCTTTTTGGCCGGAACTTCCGACGGACCGGAACTTCCACCCCTTCTGGGACGGAATTTCCGGTGTGAACCTGACAGAAATTCCTGCTTTCTTTTCTCTGCTATTTCTTTTTGGCCTCCAGGACATGAGTGCTTATTTATGCTTTCCTGTCTTTCTATTCATCTTCTTGCAGGTGGTTCCTCTCGTTGTCGCCACAAGCGTGCGGCCTCTCGCACCCCTCGCCCTCACTCGTTCGAGATCGAGTCTGAGTCTGATCAGGAGACCTTGGCCTCACACCGTGCAAAGATTGATGAACAAAGAAAGAAGAAGAAAGCTGTGCAGATGGCCATCAGTGACATGACAATGACTGAGTTTGTTGAATGGCGTAAAATTAACTTTTATGATCAGCCCCGCGACTTCTCTATTGACAACTGCTTCTGGTGTTATCATCAAGAAATCCTGTTCAAGGAAGTCTATGCTGTGAAGTCTGACAAGAAGAAAGTGTGTCCGATGAAGGCTATCGATTTTGCTCACCTCATGAAGAAGCCAGACTACTTTGGGACAGCGATCAGGGTTGTTGACATTTTGGGGATGCGTCACCTCATGGAGACGGAATGTAACTACAACGTGGTCCTCATTCAGCAGTTCTTTGCCACAGTGGTTTTTGATGGAGATGTCAACATTGGAATGACTTGGATGTCTGACACACACATGCTCACATCCACTTTCAGAGAGTTTGCAGTTATTCTTGGTTATCCTTTCACCGGATCTCACCTTAATGAGGGAACTCGTATGCACGTCGTGGGCTCGTAGTATGACAAGTCCAAGATGAAGGAGCTCTATTCTGATGAGAAAGGGGTTGGGACCACCTCCGGTCTCCTTCCTCTCTATGACATTCTCTTGCGCATGTTTCGTGAATCTATTGCTCCTAGTGGTGGAAACAATGATGCTATTAGAGGAGGGCTTGTGAACCTCCTTCACTATGCTTTTGAGGCAGCCACTCAAGGTACTCTCCGCCCCAATGCGTGCCCCGTTGATGTGATGGACTACATTTTCCATGAGATGTATGATGCTGTGATTCACAAGAAAGTGCCTCCTTATGCCCCCTATGTGATGAAGTTGATCAAGGCCAAGTATCCTCTTGGTGATGATGTGGAGGACATTGATGAGGAGCTGAACTGTGAGCCCCATGGATGGGTCAAGATGAACCGGAAGAGTGCTCACCTCACCACATCTTCTTCAGGCCGCCGTGCTCCAGGTGCCTCTTCTTCTAGCCGTCGTGCTCCTGATGTGTCTCGTCCCTCTGCTAGTGCTCCTGGGAGTTCTTCAGCTGCTGCAAAGGCCCCCAAGAAGAGGTCATGGATCAAGCGTGCTATGGAAAAGCTTCTTTGTATGAATGTCCACATCCACAAGGAGAACTACACTGCTTATTGTGAGCGCCAGATCATTATGCAGAATCAGCATCAGATTATGGCCCAGCTGAATATGCCTCCACCACCACCTGAGCACGCCATTCAGCCCCAGGTTGCCTACAGGAACTGGAACGCTCAGTATGTGGATTGGGATCATCATGTGCCTGAGGAAGATGAGATTGAGACCGACAGTGAGGCGGAGGAGGATGAGTCAGAGGCCACGGCGTCGGAGTGATCTCCTTGGGTCGTTAGCATCGCTCTTTTCCCCTTTTTGGTGTCTTGATGCCAAAGGGGGAGAAGTAGTTCTATTTAGGCTTTCGAGGGTGTTGCATGGGTTGGGCACAAGCTTTCTTGTCTTTCATTCGTTCTTATGAGCTTGTGCCTATGTATCTTTGTTTTTATCCATTGAACTCTATGTGTGGTGTAAGACATGCAATGTGTGTTGATCTGCTTCTTATCTATTTAATTATGTTGCTATCTATATCTTGGTTAAAGCATGCTCATATCTAGGGGGAGCTCCTCTCGAGGGGGAGCTTCGTGTTCTTGTTGCTTATTTATATCTTGTTTTGTGTGTTGTCATAATTCACCAAAAAGGGGGAGATTGAAAGAACATCTCTTAGTTTTGGTGATATAATGACAACACATTTTGTGGGATAATCATGTTCGTTAAAGTGTCATATCAGGTTTCTTAGCTGATTAGGCCCAGAAGGTGAAAAGATCGAAGATAAGATCGAAGATGGAGAAGAGAATCGCTTTGGAGTGGTTTTCTACCTGTGCAGGACCGGAAGTTCCGGCCCTTGGGCCGGAAATTCCGGCGGGCGGAAATTCCGGCTTTTGGCCGGAAGTTCCGGCCAAGCGGGAAATCGACTAAGTCATTTTTGGGATTCCTCTCTGGAGGGGTTCATCGGAGAATAGGGTGAGGCCTTTGTGGCATCTTGAGTAGGCCTCTTGTGGCGAGCTCACACCCCTCCAACGAGATGTACTCCCTTAACAACGAGGAACTCGGTAATACATCCTTGTCTCCGCGGGCTTATACTTTCGGTTGTCTCTTTCCCTTAGTTGTCTTTACTTGTATCGTTTTAATTCACTACTAGGAAACTAGCTATAGGTGGGATGCTATTTTGTGGCGCACCAATATTTCATGCGCCACTAAATTTTTTTTTGTGGCGCACCAGTTGCCATGCGCCACTAAAAGAAGAAATTCTGTGGCGCATCTGGAGTACATGCGCCACTAAAAGAAGACATTCTGTGGCGCACCTTCCTCCATGCGCCACAGAAATTCTGTGGGCCCCACAACCAACGGCTGGCTTGCATCCTACGCCGCCTTTTCTGTGGCGCATGGAGCAAGGTGCGCCACAGAAATGTACATTTCTGTGGCGCATCTGGCCACATGCGCCACAGAAATATGGTGGGCCCAGCACCAATGATTAGGGGCTGCACAATTCTGTGGCGCATGGGTCCACATGCGCCACAGAAAGTGACATTTCTGTGGCGCATGTGGTTCCATGCGCCACAGAATTGTGCAACTTTTTTTCACCCCACGCACCCCCCCCCCCCGTGGATCGCCTTTTTAGTTTTGCACGAAGTGAAAGAAAATGATAAAAAATTCAAAAAATAAAATCCTTTTAGATGTATGGAAGGTTTAGGGTCTAGTTTGTAGGAAAATTTTGAAATACACATTTTGACCTTTTTTCCAATAGTAGGTGAAGAAATATTAAATTGGCCATAACTTTTGCATACGACGTCGAAAAAATGCGTATAATACCTTAAAAAAAACTAGAGAAAATTTCGGAACCGCCCTCACCAGGGTTTACCCGGTTAGCCTTTTTTTAGATTCTCAAAATTCCAAACGAAAAAAAAGTTATGGCGAACAGAAGAATTTTCCCAGCAAAATCAAAAAAAAATTCAAAAAAAGGAAAAAAAATTCTGTGGCGCATGTCTAGCCCATGCGCCACAGAATTGTTGGGCGGGATTCCAAATTTCGAATCCCGCCCGCACCCCCTTCTCTCCCTCTCTTTTCTCCTTCTCTCCTCCACTTCTCCTCTCCTCCACTTCTTCTCTCCTCCACTTCTCTCCCCTTCTCCTCTCCTCCACTTCTCCTCTCCACTTCTCTCCCCTTCTCCTCCCTCCTCCATCTCTTCTCCTCTACTCCTCCATCTCTTCTCCTCCCTCCTCCATCTCTTCTCCCCTACTCCTCCTCCACCTCCACCTCCACCTCCGGCGACCTCCTCCACAACTCCGGCGACCTCCTCACCACCCCGGCGACCACCTCCACAACCCCGACGACCTCAACCCCGACGACCTCCACCTTCGGTGACCTCCTCCTCCACCTCCGGCGACCTCCTCCACCACCGGCAACCTCCTCCTCCACTCCGGTGACCTCGGCCTCCACTCCGGCGACCTCCTCCTCCACTCCGGTGACCTCATCCGGCGACCTCCGACGACCCCTTCCTCCACCCACGGCAACACGGTCTCCGACGAGCTCCAACGAAATTCCGGCGAAAATCCGGCGGCCAGATCTAGATCCAGATCTGGATCTAGATCTGGCCGCCCTTTTTTTTGAAATTCAAAAAAATTCTGTGGCGCACCAAGGTGGGATGCGCCACTAAAATATTTCTGTGGCGCACGGTGCTGGGATGCGCCACAGAATTTGGCATTTCTGTGGCGCACCACCGGCGTGCGCCACAGAAATATATTTTAGTGGCGAGGATTTAGTGGCGCATCCACTATTTCCAGGGATGCGCCACAGAATTGTAAAAAGGTGCGCCACTGATAGCCTGTTTCCTAGTAGTGATTGCCTAGTTGCTTTAGCTTGCTCTTCATATAGGTAAATTCACCGTAGTTGCATATCTAGAGAATTTACCATTGTGTGAAGCCTAAACTCAAAAAAGTATTAAAAATTGGTGTAGCACCTATTCACCCCCCTCTAGGTGCCCATACGATCCTTTCATGGGTTCATGCCTCTCTTTTTCTGAGCTCGGGTTGACAGAAACGATTAAGACTAGAGATGTGTTGTTGCCACTAGGGAGAAAACAGCGGTGTGATTTCCTTGTGTTATTTACATTGCTTACATTATGCACTTTGCTTATTGCAATGATCTGTTGGTTGCAACTTAATACTTTTGGGTGACATGCTGGATAGCGATCCCGGAGTGGATTATTAGTCATAGATGTAGTTGGATAACGGTCTATGTATTTTGACGTAATGCCCATATTAGTTGAAACGGTGAACTATATTGTTTTATGATAGCCTTGTTCTGCGCCCACAAGTCTGTCAATTTCCATGCTGTAATTTGTTTACCCATCATGTATATCTTCTTGAGAGACACCGCTAGTTAAAGGATCCCGGTCCTATTTTCCTATATTGTTTACAACCGTTTTAATAGCTTTTCATCATCATTTGCTCGCTGGTCATAATTCACTCTCATCATATTTTACATCCACACATTTAATTCTTTGTGTTCAGCAAGCCGGAGAGATTGACAACCTCTCTGTTTCGTTGGGGCAAAGTAGCTTGTTTGTGATTGTGTGCAGGTCCACGTCAGTTATTGTTAAACAGCGCCGTTGACACCTTGCTAAGCCTTTTCCAAGTCCTACTGGATTCGATAACCTTGGTTTGTAATCAAGGGAAAACTATTCTGTACTGCATCATACCTTCCTCTTGGGGTTCCCCAGCGAACGTGTGATCCACGTCATCATCGCGCGGCACTAGCCCGGTACTTCCGGGGGGGGGGGGGGTACTACCGGGCCAAGCCCGGTACTACCGCCCCAGCCAGTCAAGGCGGGAAACGGGCAAAGAATCAGCCCCCGCTATATAGACTTGTGCTTATCCTTTTTCTTGAGAGGATCCAATTAAGACTTGTGCAAATTAACCTGAGACTTGAACACAAGATTGTTAGCCCGCAAATCGTGTTGTCATCAAATCTAAAATCAATAGGGATATGCATGTTCTTTCAATCTCCCCCTTTTTGGTATGTGATGACAACACAAGGTTTGCACAAAAATAAAGTTTGCAAAATATAAGCGGAGCTCCCCCTAGATGTGTGCACCATTCTAATAATGCTTTGAATGCAAGATGCACACCTTTTCCAGAAGAGAGCTCCCCCCACATTTCGCAAACAAAGCAACATATAATAACACAGGCCATTAACGAGGATAAGCAACATATACCGAAATAAGTCTAAAGATGATAGATATTACACCACATAGTCTTGACGAAAGCTTGTCTTACACCATGCATAGCGAGGTTCAACCAAAGAACATAAATAGGAAACACAAGAGATGAAAAGCCAAATGAGAACGATAAGATCTTGTGTTTCAACCCTTGCAAATCCGGAACTAGACTACCCTAAACTCAAAATCTTCTCCCCCTTTGGCATCAAGAAACCAAAAAGGATAAGAGCGAGTCTAAATGCCCCAAGAGGATCACTCCTCAGCCGAGTCCGAGTGGTGGGGAGGGGTGTGCTGAGGATCTTCATCTCCATCATCGGTGACCATGATGCCATCAAACCAATTGCTTTGCTTGGAGATCCACTCGTCCTTGTCGGTGATGTTCTCCTCGAAGCCCTCAGACACTGGAAGAGACAAAGAGCGCATGATTTCTTTATGACGTTGAGAAGATTTCTTCTGATGGACATGAGCATCATACAAGCGGTCTTGAATATCATTGGAGAAGCAGCAAGCCTTCTTGAGATGAGCAGTCAATCTAGCAAACTAGGAGGGCTCCTCACCCGGAGGGGGAGCACTAGGACCAGCAGGCTCCTCAGAAACAAACGGCTTGGGCTCAGGCTCCTTGTGATCCTTAATCTTCAGTCTCTTCGTAGGATGAATAGTGAGCTCGTCCGGGAATAAATCAAGCCTCTCACCATTGTGTTTCTTAGCCCAGGAGTGACAGATAAGCTTGGATACGTAGAGACCATACACAGCTGAGTGACGCTCACAAAGACCCTGGAACATCTCATGGTAATGGTAGTCCATCACATCCAAACGCCCACCCTTGCATTGGTGCCTCTGGGACTCAATCAGCAGATCAATAACATTTCCATGGGCTTCATCCCAATTGCCAACCTTGACGGCAATGTTCTCACGATAGATGCGGTGCGAAATCTCAAAAGTGTGGATGAGATGTGCAGTCTTGCCTGGATTACCATAGCGGAAAGAGATAGGCTTGAGTACCTTCTTGTTGTAGGACCACCATTCTCATCATGAATTCTCCAACCATCGGGGATCTTGTCACCTTGTCTTTATAGCTGAGAAGGGCTCCAAACTCTCCCCAAGTTGCCTCGAGACTTACACTGTTGGTCATCCACTGGACAGTGTGAGCCTCATCCTTCCCAAAGTATGCGGTACCAACTGAACCACTAGATCCTCATCATACGGGCAATGGAGCTTCATTATGTCCCGAATTCTTCACACATTGCCAGGGCTTCATCAAAGTAGCCATTGTGCTTGGGATTGCGTAGATGCTCAATGTTTATGACATGTTGCTTGGTGACCTTGGTTTGCAGCGCCTTGAAAACATCTTTAATCACCTTCTCTTGTTCAACATTCCAATAGAGAGATGAGCACCCATGACGCTAACGAGGGTGCTCATAGGGGTTCATCTTTGTGTAATTCGACTAATCTTCTGGCTTCATTTGACTGTAGGACTGAGTGAGGCGAGGCTTCTTGGCAACGCTCTTCGTACGCTGAGTCTTCTGCTGGTCCATAGCACGCCGACGAGCTGTCTTGGCTGCAGGAGCTGGAGGAACCAACTCTTCTTCTTTGATCTCGTCTTCATAGGAACGGGGCTGCTTGCCACGGGGAGCACCCCCACCACGCGAACCACCTGTTAAAACAGCATAGATAGGGAGGGAATGATAGATAAGTGCAAACATTCACAAGAAAAACATAAATCAAAACATACCGGAGTGAAATTGAAGACAGACTAGAGTTCAGTCCAGGTTTCAGGTCTAGGGAGCGGTAGTACCGGCAGAAAGCCGGTAGTACCGGGGTCCCGGTACTCACCCGAAACTAGCCCGGTAGTATCGGTCGACTCCCCTAGAACAGAAACGACAAGACTCGAGCCATAGTTTGTCTACAAATCCACAGAGGGATGCTAAGGCCTACTCCTAGAAGGTGCTACCATCAATCTCCTCCAAGAGTTTTGACCAAAAAACGTGCATCTAGAATTTTCTCATAACTACATCTAGGGTTCCAATAAAGAAACCTAAGGGGAAGCAAAGGAGCAAATACCGGATGCCATGGGGAGGAGATCGAAGAGGGGAGCCGTTCCACAGAACAGATCTGGCCGTGGGCGCTGGAGATGGTGGCGTCGGCGACCTAGGGCAGGTTCCTCCCGCGGGATGAGAGAGAGAGGAGCGCGCACGGGAAGGGAAAGAAATGAGGGTTGACTTAACCCCCTCCCGTGCGGGTCCCTCTTAAGTGAAAACCTGCGGTCCCCGGTAGTACCGGCCTGTAGGCGGCAGTACCGGGAGGCCGGCAGTACCGGGGTACACGCGGTAGTACTGCTCCCTACAGTTTTCCAGCAAAGGGAAAATCCGCAAAAAATCACAGGGAGAGCGGTAGTACCGTGATACCATCGGTAGTGCCGGGACCTGGACCCTGACCCTCATGTTTTTCAAGGGAATGCGTGCAAAGATGGTAGAGTTGGCTTCCGGGAAGAGATAGGGGCTTAGGATAGATTCCAAGCTATCATAATATGATATTGTACTCACATTTGCAAGAACCAAACATGGAAGGCCAAGTATGAGCATTTTCCCATTAGGCGCACATAGTGACACATATAGGTCTAGGGAAAACCAAATAATAAGCCAAAAGAACCAACTCCTCACATGAGGAGGTCGGTGGCTGAGGCCACCATGTATGAGTATAGTAGAGTGAGACAACGTGAAGATATATCTTGGGTTCTCACTCAAAACTCATCGTTGCAGTACAATTTGTCACAAAGTGACTATAATGCAAGATTTGTCTATTTGCGCATAATATGAGGAGTGTTGGCTCATGAATTGAACTACACTCCCCCTATATCCATGTGTCGTGGTGGTGTCACGGCAGATGCCATATAGGCTGGATGTGGGGCCGATTGGACGCTGGAGGTACCGGGGAGGGCTTGCACGCACGGCGTATAGACACGAACACACACACACTCACACACACACTCACGCGATTTACCCAGGTTCGGGGCTCTCGTGAGGAGATAACACCCCTACTCCTGCTTGCTGCTTGATTTATATGTGGATTACAACTAGTTACAAGCTTGCTCCTTGAGCTGTATGCAAAGAGCTGCAAGATCTAAGCCTCTACCGAGTCTGGGACTAGCTCTCTGGCTCTCCTCCAGCTCCCAGGAACTGCTAAGTATTTGCTCAGCGTCTCTGCGTAGCGTCTGGGAATCGTCCCTGTAAGAGGAGCCCCTGGTACCCCTTATATAGGGAAACTCAGGGTTACAGTGTAAAACATTGCTACTGGCGCCATACTCCTTGGTCTCCGGCCGGCACGGGCGCCGCTGCGCCATACCCAGACCGTGGCAGCGCTGGTCGCCACGGTCGCCGCTGCACCCGACAGCACGCCCAAGCCTAGGCCCAGCGCCACTGTGCCGCGCCGCACGCGTCAGAGGCGTGGCCGAGGCTTGGCACGCCGTCCACTTGCAGCACGCCGCCGCCCTTGTTTCGCTCCGTGTCTCAAGGAGCTTGGACCACCGTCCGAGATGACCCCATCCGGCATAGGCATGCCCCATGCTCTTGACCCGGTTTAACCCTTCCTGCACATAAGAACAACAAAGGGGATTCCGACATATAATAATCATGATCCGACATAGGGATATGTCGGTTAACCTTTACTCGGATGACCCCGGATAAAAACCTTTATGGTATGTCGGTTTCCATTGACTCGGTCAACTCCGAGTCAACCTTATTTTACCATATTGACCCCACTCGGGGGCTTCCCCCCGACATTAGTCCCCGAAGCTGGCGCGGTCCTGCAGCCTCGGATGGAGGACCACGGCAGGTTTACCCGAAAGACCAGCATTCTTAAGTTGATCCCCGACATAACATATGCCGGCGAAATTCATATGTCGGAAAGCAGCTTTTGCCTTTCTCTGTGATATTCGACTTAGTGTCGGACTGTTCCGAATCACTGGAAGAACCCACAATTCTTCCGAGTCATTGGTTCCTCTACGTGGCAGAGCATCTCTGCCCAACGCCTCGACACTTGCGCCCGGATGGACGTGCCACTGGCACGCACGCCACTTGCGTCACGCCGGTCGCTTCGGGAACTGTGCACACGACAGCACTTGATTGCAGCCTTGACCACATCGCCCGCGTCTCCTCGGGTTCTGCCCGATCAAGTGTGCGGCGTTATAACCGTTGCCACTCTGTGGCCTCTCGTGTGGCCGATCGGGCGGCGGTTAAGCCGCAGAGGAAATCGTGGAGGAGATCGTGGGGCCATAACTCCCCGTCGGTTACGAGATCGCGCGCAGCAAATCCCGCACCCACGATCTCCTCCGCCGCCCATAAATAGTAGGGGGAGAGCATCGTCTTCCCCTCCGCATTCATTCTCCTCTTGCTTCGTTTCCTCGCTCTCCTCGCTCCAGCGCACAGAGCACCAGCACTGCCGCCGCCCGCACGCACGGAACGCGCACGCCGACAAGTCACCTGACGCCAACGCCCCCGACGCGCAGCGCCGCCGCCGCCGCCGACGCACAGCATCACCGCCGTACACCGCGACACCGCGGTAAGATCTCCTCTTCCTCTCTCTTTTTTCTTTTACGCATTAGCATCTGTTCCTCCTCGAGTTCTTCACCGCGGCGGCACCGATGCGTCGCCGCCGGTGAGTTCGCGTTCCAGACACGGTTGTACGGCCGGTGGACTAGCCGCCGTAGCACTTTTCCTTTCCTTCTTTCTTGTTCATTAGCCCTTCGGCATCCTAACACACTTTGCATCTAGATTAGATGCATGCGTGTTCCTCCCTTTTTGTTTCTTGTTTTACTTTTCCATTCTTTTTCACTGTAATGATTCTAATCACCCGGCCGGTACCCTGTTTATAGATCTCTGCAACCTTCCTCCGATATGTCGAACAACCCCAGCCTCGAAGTGGTAGAGGTAGAAGAGAGAGTAGCAGAGGAATCCATCCGGGCTGCCTGGGAGGGCTCCTATGTCCGCCAAGCCGACATAGATTGGTTGATTCGGACCCGGCGGATCCCTGCCGGGGTGGCGTGCCGGGTTCCGGGTCCAGAGATGACCCCGGATTTGCAAGAAGGCGAGTACGTCGTCTTCATCGCGCACTTCGAGCGAGGATTCGGCCTACCCGCCAGCGCTTTCTTCCGGAACTTTCTCAACAAATTCGGTCTCCAACCGCACCAACTCCCGGCAAACGCCTTCACCACGCTCTCCGCCTTCGCCTCCTTCATGGAGGGCTATCTCGGTCTTTGGCCAACTGTTGAGGCCTGGTCCAAGTACTTCGGATTCCGGAAGCAGGTCATTCCGAATCCTGAAAATCCGGACGCGCCCAAGGTGATGACACAATGCGGAGCCGCCACCATCAATCCTCGGCGCGGCTCCATCTTTCCCCGGATTCTCGGTTTGGAGTCATGCTGGAAATGGCAACACTCCTTCTTCTACGTGAAGAACACCACCGAGGTTGACATGATCAACTTGCCGAGATTCTCCATCGGCCCCCCGACCGCACAGCTCAACTGGGGGTATAATCCGGCGGATAAGGATTTGGTGGTCAACCATATCCACCAGATCGTCGAGCAGCTCAGGGACGAAGGGATGACCTCCGATGACCTGCTCGCCACCTTTATCAGTCGCCGAGTCATGCCTCTCCAACGCCGAGTCCATAAAATCTGCCACATGAGTGGCCCGCTGGACCCAACCCGAATCAGCACCGTTGAGCTGGATAATGCCCAGATCCGACGGCGCATCAAAGCCATAGCCCGGACCAAGATGCCGGAGACATGGGAATGGGGCAAAGAACCCCACAGCAGGAACAACCTTCCCCCGCAAGTAAGTACTCCTGCCGACATAACTTTCTTACCGACATAAACTTTTATGTCAGTACAACCTGGTACTTGTTATTAATTGCTTTCCCTTTCTCATTACGCAGAGATTCGGTCGGCAACTGACCGAAGACGGAGAAAACCCCTCCGCCAACTGGGGTAAAGACCGGGTCGAGGCCGACTCGGAAGACCCGGATGACGAGGACAACATGCCCATCCCGGATGCCAGCCTGCTTTCTGCCACGGGTAAGACTCGCGCTTTGTAACATCCCAAATTTATAATAAGAATTAACAAGACCCAAAATTCAGAACCAACAAAAACTTTTTGAAATACTTCATTATTGGTTGTGTTTTTCTTTATATTGTTCTGTTTGATCTTGTGTGACTTGTTGTTTATGCTTGTTTGGTTAGTAAATATTAATCCAAGAACCCAGCCCAAGTAAAAATATATTAAACTTGGTGCTCATGTTATGACAAGAGTAGATTCCATATATTCTTTTTCTAATCTTATTTTGGCCAAAGTCTATTTCAATGATGTTTGATTTCAGCAACAAATAAAATACCCTTTAGTTGAGAAAGTAAAAGTATTTCCAAAATTATGTGTTCCCAAAAATATGGAGATCTATATGTTATCTCCTATCTAAAGCTAACCATGATATTTTGCATGTATATGCAACTCCCATTTTGTAAACCCTGATTTCCACTCCATTTGAAAACAACTCTAGTGGGAAATATATCACCCCACATATTTCCTTTCTCCAACCTTTTTGAAAACAATTAAATTATGAGTTGAGATATTTCTTAAACCTCATCTTGTCATAATTGAGTGTGATCATTTTTTTTATAAGATAGTATTGTGAATTATGGAATTGGTGGTGAGATTAATTCATGTGGTTTGAATTGTGTGGTCTTGATTGTGATGATTGGTATTGCTTGTGTTTATTCATTGTTGCTTGTTTTGACATGTGTGTTGCTTAGTAAAAGTATGGAGAAAAGAAAAGAAATAAAATAGAAACATCACCACATTAAATCATGAGGCAAGTGTCACATGAATTTCTTTAAGTAAGAATTTTTTTTTTAAATAAGGATTCAGTAGGGTGACCTGATGATCACTCCCACTTTGCTCTTACATCTTTTCCTCTTCAAAGCAATAATTTCGAAAGTCCAAATTTAATATCCAAAATCCTTCTTTGACCTTTCTAAAATCACAAAATGAGCCATGTTGCAACTGCCCAATAATTCCCAAAATAGAACTAAAAATCTTGGGAAACATAGGTGAAGCAAATCATGAAAATAAATTACAAAAATTTGAATTTAAATTTGGCTGACACATTTCATCAAACACCTTGAGGGCAGGACTCTGTTCTTCCCCAAAACTGATGAAAAACTAGATCAAATCGATGGATTTGGGTTGTTGCTCTTCGATTCCTAGCACCACTCCACTCCTCTCAACCTCACGGACCTCCCTAGCACCTCGAACCAGCACGGGAGCCACCCTAGTCGTCGCAGTGGTCGCCGTTCATCACCGTGGCAAGGGAGCACGCGCTCCTGTGGCCATGCCGCGCTGCCGCTCCTGTGGAGGAGACCACCCCGCCGCCTAGCTAACCTAATGCCGCACCCTACCACTCCACCACTCCCCTCTGCTGCCGCTGGACATCCCCGAGGCAACCCGGAGCCCCCGCTCGCGTGCCCTGCCCGCGCCAGAGCGCGCCGTGCGCCGTGGCCGACCACGGACGGCGCGGACGCACGCCGCTCTCCCCTGCCTCCCCCGACCAACCGACCACTCCCACCGCACCTACGACCTCGCGCCAACCCTAAGGACACGCCCGGCCGTCCCCTGCACCACCCCTGCACCCCGACCACCATGGACCGGCCGTCGGGCTATAAAACGAGCCGCCCCGAGATCGATTTCTCCCACAACACTCCACCCCGCCTCGCCACTCCACTCCCCTCCACTTCACCCTCACCGTGCACCGCCAGGAGGGCGGAATCGCGGCCGCTAAGCTGCTGCCGCCCTGCAATTTCTCCGCCGGAGCCGAGGTGGACGTCGGGCACGAACTCGTCGTGCCGTTGCTCCCCTCTCCCTCTCTGCCCTCCACTGTCACCACCATGGACTCTGCACTCACATGCCCCTCTCCCCTCTCTGTCTTGTGCACAGGATCGCCTCCAGAAGCTAGCCGTCGACGTTCCGCGTCCGCGGAGGCCAACTCGCCCGCCGCCGACGAACCACGCCGCCCCGAGACCTACGACTCCGTCCGAGGACCAACCCGACCTTCCGCCGCCGAATTCCCACCGTCGCCGCCGTCCACGGACCCCTCTAGGTGAGCAATTTCACGCACCACCATCGCCGGCCACACGGCGGCGCCGCCCAGATGTGTCGTCACCATTGCTTGAACACGAGCCATAGGATCACGGATCAACGGCCACCATTGCTTCCCGCCTGTTTTGAACTTTTCAGAAAACGGCTAAGTCCTGGACAATTCTTGCTCTGATGCTATGTTTGCATGCATCATCTGCTCAACTCCTTTGTCAAAAATTGATGAAATAAATTGTATTAGAAAGTATAATTTATCTAGATTACAGGGAAACTTGTTTTGCCCAAATTGGAATAGATTCCCTATATTTAAGGTCTAAGCAAAAATGCTAAGTTATAGCTGTTTCCAGGATTTCCTGAAAACTGTTAAAAGATTCTGTTTTAAATTATTAATAACATTTTACCTAAATTTACTTAGAAATCATTCATTGTATAATGTGTTATTATTGTTAGAGTACTGACATGACCAAGTGGTGTGACCTCAAAATAAAATTTTATACAGAAGATATAATCTGAGGAAATTGGCTATACAATATTTCAGCCACATGAAATAGCAGGGATAGCCATTTCCCATACAAGTTTCTATTTTATCCAGAGGCCTAAAAATAGCAAACTAAAATCTTGTAGCTAGAAGAATATGCCATCTTCACATAGATGCAAGCCATGATCATGCAGGGTAATTCCCTGATTCAAAATCAAAATGACAAATGTGCTAATTGATAAACTTAAAATAGGTAAATTTCTCTGTCAGAAATTTGATTAGAACTTTGAAAAGGAATATCTTGAGATCTAGGAATCTAAAAATAGCAAATGAAAATGTTATGGAAAGCTTATGAAATTATCTAACTAACTAAAGTGGTTTCACCCCATTTAGATTAATAAATAAATAATGATAATCAAAATGCCACAGAAGGTATAAAACCTAAACTTGTTTGTTTCTGATACTCTACTCATCCAAATGAGGTCAAACCAATTTTGTTAGATCAAATTTAAGCAATACTAGTTACCCCTAAAAGGATTTAATTTTTTAATACAATTAAATTGAGTTGTAGCAAAAACTAGGAAATTGACTTTCTGGATTAAAACATTTATACAGGGAGTTTAATAACTCAAATTGAATTAAATCCAATTGGATTGTCTTCTATGAATCAGTAGCTATCTGTATAATTTTAGTTCACATTTTTGTGACAAACATAACAAAAGTTATGTGATTAAACATGAAACCCTTGTTTCTGCCATAAATGTGACACATTTAAATAATGGTTAATTAAATCAAATTGAAATCAAATTGTGTTGCTTTGTGAGTGCAGTAGCTATGTGTGATGCATGAGATTGTTATGATGCTTGATTGAGTAGTTTAGAAATGGTATGTATTGCTTGTTTATGTTGATAATTAGGTTATTTTTATGTGGTTAATATACTAGCCTTGCTTGTTAAACTTGCTTATATTCAAGTTGAGTGCTAGATTGTGTATCATGTTAATGTCTCTACCTTAGCTTGATAAGATATTTAGAATTACAGAAAATAGTTGGTAGCTTAACTTTTGTCTGAAGTATTTCCTGTTTAAATAAAGATGCTTAATCACAACTTTAATCATAATTCTTAAACATGAGTAGTGAGATGATTGCCAAACTTGTTTGTTAACTAATAGTTTTCCATCATGATTGTTGTTTGTTAGTAATTGTTTGATGATTGTTGTTGGAGTGCTCTACTGTATGTTGATTGTGATCTTTCCTTTTTACGACGTTAGATACCAACGCTATCGGAGTAAACCGTGGGAAGGATTTATTGGAAAGCAATCAGAGTTTATTTCTTTGATCAAGAGTATCAAGTCCAGAGACATTACGCTGGAAACAGGCAAGCTACTTCACTGAGCTTGCATTTATATTCATCTATTTTGATCACCTAAAATAGTCAAAAGTAGCGATGATTTTTAAAAACTTTTTACAAAGATATGAAAAACTATTTTTGCCAAGAGTAGATATGTAAAACTATAGGATGGGAAAATATGATTTATTCCAAAACTCCTTTTTAAAGTACTGGGAAGAATGTGGAATGCCGAATGGTCGGCATGGAAGTGGAAAAGAGGTGATCGGTAATGTTTATGAAAAATGCACATTGTGTCTTAGTACCATGACGACCAGCCGATAACCTGTGCGACCACATCTACCCAAATATGGGAACGGGCGTAGTCATATAGTTTGCTCGTGTTAGTACTGGATACCTCATCGACGGAGATGACTCCGTTATGCATGAGGGGATGAGCATGGCGACTCTAACCCCTGACCCGGGTCTCGGCAATCTGATGGATTGAGGGATTGAAGGTCCACCTTTGGGTCGCTGGGCAAAACTACGAGTCCTTACATCTAGGTTCCTCGACGGAGGATCCTGTACTAGGTGTTGAAGGAATGGTGAAATCGTAAGGGCAGGGTCCTATACTAGCATGAGCAAAGGAAAGGCTATGGCCGGTGGTTCAACTTCGCATACACCTTGTATGGCGGGACGTGGCAGACACGATGAGCCACCGGATGGGTGTGGGAAAAGCGTGCTACCTCTGCAGAGGGTAAAAACTATTCGAATAGCCGAGTCCTCGGATATGGACAGTTGGGAGGCTGTACTAGGCCTATGTGCAAGTTTTGGAAAAAGGTTTGAGATTTGAAAGAGAAAATGATGTGAAGGATGTTTTATGCAACTATGCCAATGTGCTGGTATGAGTTGTTGGAAATAATTGGACCATGATGAGACATGGTCGGGAAAAAGGAGGAGTTTTGGATAAATAAGCAAAATGGTGATTTTCCGGGAAAAACGTTTTTAAAAAGGGACTTCTTATTTTAACAAACAGCTATTTTTCGGAAAAAATGTTTTAAAAGAAAACTCCTTACAAAGACAGTTTTATGGAAAAAAAAAAGAATCTAAAGCCTTCTTTTCGTTTTCTTTAACAAAGGCTATAGATATTTTGAAAAATATACAAGGTTTATGAAAGTTATAAAATTTCTCTTATTTTACTTCAACCAAAGTTATAGAGTTTTCAGACAAAGTTTTATTGAACAAAAGTCTATCATTCTCTTTTCAATAAAGATTAGAGTTTTCAAAGCAAACAAAGTTTTACTCAAACTATAAACAAAAAATAGAAAAGGGTAGTGCATGCTCTTTCGGGGGTAGTTTGCGAGTACAATTCCCATTGTACTCATAATGGTTTCGTCCCTGGCTATTGTCTTAGCCAGATTTTAAGAAGAGCAGCTGAAGAAGGAGACGGAACTGACGTCAATGCGAACTAGGGCGCTTCCCAGTCAGTTGCCTGTAGGGTTAAGGTGAATGACTTGGGCTCCACGCTGTATGGTGATTTTCCGCTGCAAGTACCTATTGAAGAGTATGACGTTCAATCAAGTAAGTATATTCCTTCGGTAATTATGGATGTTCCTTGATTACCAGTTTGATTGTGCTCAGCGACACACTGATCATGGGATCGCTGATGTAGGCACAAGGGTATTTCGGACGGCTAGTCCGGGGTCCCCACAGACTTGGTATCAGAGCAATCCTGACTGTAGGAGACCTTAGTTAGCATGGACGTTAGTTAGGAAAGCAAATACTTTTGTTAAAAAAATATATTTCTACCAAAATATATTTTATCTAGAGAAGCCCAAAAATGGCTTCGCTCCTCTCATCTCCTCAAATATTTTAACGTCTTACCCCTCTATTTTAAGATTTTCAAAGGCATTCTTCTATTATCTTACCTTCATTCAAAACCTACATATATACTCGACGATGAACCCAAGTGAGACCTAACTGACCAGTAGCCAGAAGGAGAAGAAGGTTCCATCCCAAATCCTCGACATTCAACATCAAGGTGATTGATTTGCAAATGCCAAGATCGTCAATGTCAACAAGGCAAGAGACCTCCGAAGACCTCAGCTCAACATCAACAATTCTACTCAAGTTGCAACTTCGACGATCTCAATTTCTCCAGCAAAAGGCTAAGGCGATAAAATGAAGACTCCACCAACCATGTTCGACAAAGACCCCTAGGAAAAAACTCATGATAGGAACTTTGGTTACCCCGGCTACCACGAGTATTAGACGTCCGTTGGTACTAGACGTACTCTGTGTGCACCTTGCTTGTGTGAACTCTGCTTGTGTGTTGTTTGTGAGATGGAAAAAAGGAGTTTCATAAAAAGAAAAGTTTGGTTTCCTTTTTGCCACAAAAAAAAAAAAAAATCTTTTGCCAAGGAAAATCTTTCTAAAATAATTTTCCCTCTCATCTAAACCATCTCTCGTTAAGATCTGGCAGTTCCGTAATATACAATAGACCCCCGATCCTTAGCCAAAAAGCCGGAATTTTTTTTTTTTTTTTTTTTTTTGTAACCTAACTGACAAGTCAGACCATGGACTTCATGCACCATCTGGAGCAAGTGCGTCAAGATCTTGAAGGAAACTACAATTGTACACCAACCTCGTGAAGACGCGAGGCTCACTTCATTTACTTGTGAGATTACAAGGATACTACACTAACTTATCGTATCTAACTTTAGGTTAACGTCTGACTCAAGTCCACGATCGTACCAACTAATCTTCTAGGACCACAACCCTTGACATGAAACAAGAACATAAGAAGACTCATTTAGAATTGGTAACTAGAGGAACTCAAGGAGTGCATCAGAGTTACTATGAAGATTCGAGCTCAGAGACCGACGGTAATGATGGGTTTCAAAGAGGATCATGTACCTACCCGCTTGACGAGCAGTTAGTGGCACCTTAATCCCTTGCGCTAACCTTGCTAGGGTTGACCCACCCAAATTTTGTCCCATGAAATAAGACTAACTCCCACCTATCACCGCAAACTTGGGAAAGATGGATGAGAACCCTAGTCTGCCGCTGAATTTCTGAAGATTATATGAAGCCTCAAGCACAAGACTTATCCAAGGGAGATTGCCACCAACCAACCCGAAGGAAACCAACTTCAAAGATCGTCAACCTGAAGTTACCCCAGGAGAAAGGACGCCATCGACGTCATCTGCCGAACAACAATCCTAGTTCAACCCGGCTCAACTAATCAAAACAAGAAAGACAAAGGTACCTGTTTGGAAACAAACGGTGTGAAGATCCTTCACTAACCTTTTTCTAAAGTCCATTAAGCCGTGACTTTTGAACCAACTTACCAAATTCTAGATTAACATCTAACCCCAGTTTGTGACGGTACTAACTGGCCTTATCTAACCACCAGTTTTGACAAAAAGAGAGGTGATATAGAAAGAATCACATATAGTTGGTAGTGAGAAGATCGCCATCATCAAGGCCGAAGTCGATCAACACTGAAGACCATCTGCGCAGAATTGAACCAGGAAGCAAGCACCATCAACGTACCTATCGAGCAATCATCCTTTTCAACTTGGCTCGACCAATCACACCGAAGGAGGACTCAAGAAAGCACGAGTAGCGACTGTTGACATGAAGCTCTTTCTCTAACTTATTAAGGCTAAATGAGAACGCGACCCTTGTACACTCATCGAACAGCAGACCAAACCACTTACCTTTAGGGTCCTTGTACTGACTTTTAGATTCCTCTGGAGGCTCGATAATCTAGACTGTACTTCTTACCAACGCTTCATGAAGCTCGAGAACCAAGGAAGTCAGCAATGAAGTTCCTCCTTTACTCAGCTGAAGAAGGACAAGCCTGAAGACCAATAACCAATGGAATACTCAGAAGAATCAAAAGACGTAAGCACCTGCTGTGGACAACATCAACCACCAGGCAAGTCCAGATGAATTTAGACATTTTTAACATCCTTCTTCTAACTGGAAAACCGGAGAGAGTCGAGTATGTAGACTCGACACATCCTGAAAACCACGCGTCCCCTCCTGCAACCCTCGTAAGGCGACAATATCAGGAAGTGATATCTGCACTAACCCCAAGCACCAAGGAGTGACAACCGAGAAGAAGATCGTCAAGAAGAACAATGCCTCCAAGTCAACTCCAGCTGCAAACTTCAGCAAGACCGATTAAAAACCCCTTTTTAAGGGGGGAAGACCTGCAATAGGTAGACCAGAATGTGGTAATAATTAGTTCCTTGCGCCTCAGCCCCGTAGAAACTGGAAACAGCCAACCAAGACTATCCAGCAGCATCGATCGTCAAGTCAACCCTATCATCCAGGATCTGAACCCATCAGGGAAAATTATCGACAAGGAACGACCTCGCAACATCAATTTGTCAATATCTCACCTGGCGACCTCATTGAAGAAGCAACGACCTCGGAAGAATAGCCAGCTCAAAACCCGTGCCCTCGTGCTCCCCTGTACCCCCGGGCAAATCTCGGGACGAGATTTATTTTAAGGGGGGAAGGATTTGTAACATCCCAAATTTATAATAAGAATTAACAAGACCCAAAATTCAGAACCAACAAAAACTTTTTGAAATACTTCATTATTGGTTGTGTTTTTCTTTATATTGTCCTGTTTGATCTTGTGTGATTTGTTGTTTATGCTTGTTTGGTTAGTAAATATTAATCCAAGAACCCAGCCCAAGTAAAAATATATTAAACTTGGTGCTCATGTTATGACAAGAGTAGATTCCATATATTCTTTTTCTAATCTTATTTTGGCCAAAGTCTATTTCAATGATGTTTGATTTCAGCAACAAATAAAATACCCTTTAGTTGAGAAAGTAAAAGTATTTCCAAAATTATGTGTTCCCAAAAATATGGAGATCTATATGTTATCTCCTATCTAAAGCTAACCATGATATTTTGCATGTATATGCAACTCCCATTTTGTAAACCCTGATTTCCACTCCATTTGAAAACAACTCTAGTGGGAAATATATCACCCCACATATTTCCTTTCTCCAACCTTTTTGAAAACAATTAAATTATGAGTTGAGATATTTCTTAAACCTCATCTTGTCATAATTGAGTGTGATCATTTTTTTATAAGATAGTATTGTGAATTATGGAATTGGTGGTGAGATTAATTCATGTGGTTTGAATTGTGTGGTCTTGATTGTGATGATTGGTATTGCTTGTGTTTATTCATTGTTGCTTGTTTTGACATGTGTGTTGCTTAGTAAAAGTATGGAGAAAAGAAAAGAAATAAAATAGAAACATCACCACATTAAATCATGAGGCAAGTGTCACATGAATTTCTTTAAGTAAGAATTTTTTTTTTAAATAAGGATTCAGTAGGGTGACCTGATGATCACTCCCACTTTGCTCTTACATCTTTTCCTCTTCAAAATAATAATTTCGAAAGTCCAAATTTAATATCCAAAATCCTTCTTTGACCTTTCTAAAATCACAAAATGAGCCATGTTGCAACTGCCCAATAATTCCCAAAATAGAACTAAAAATCTTGGGAAACATAGGTGAAGCAAATCATGAAAATAAATTACAAAAATTTGAATTTAAATTTGGCTGACACATTTCATCAAACACCTTGAGGGCAGGACTCTGTTCTTCCCCAAAACTGATGAAAAACTAGATCAAATCGATGGATTTGGGTTGTTGCTCTTCGATTCCTAGCACCACTCCACTCCTCTCAACCTCACGGACCTCCCTAGCACCTCGAACCAGCACGGGAGCCACCCTAGTCGTCGCAGTGGTCGCCGTTCATCACCGTGGCAAGGGAGCACGCGCTCCTGTGGCCATGCCGCGCTGCCGCTCCTGTGGAGGAGACCACCCCGCCGCCTAGCTAACCTAATGCCGCACCCTACCACTCCACCACTCCCCTCTGCTGCCGCTGGACATCCCCGAGGCAACCCGGAGCCCCCGCTCGCGTGCCCTGCCCGCGCCAGAGCGCGCCGTGCGCCGTGGCCGACCACGGACGGCGCGGACGCACGCCGCTCTCCCCTGCCTCCCCCGACCAACCGACCACTCCCACCGCACCTACGACCTCGCGCCAACCCTAAGGACACGCCCGGCCGTCCCCTGCACCACCCCTGCACCCCGACCACCATGGACCGGCCGTCGGGCTATAAAACGAGCCGCCCCGAGATCGATTTCTCCCACAACACTCCACCCCGCCTCGCCACTCCACTCCCCTCCACTTCACCCTCACCGTGCACCGCCAGGAGGGCGGAATCGCGGCCGCTAAGCTGCTGCCGACCTGCAATTTCTCCGCCGGAGCCGAGGTGGACGTCGGGCACGAACTCGTCGTGCCGTTGCTCCCCTCTCCCTCTCTGCCCTCCACTGTCACCACCATGGACTCTGCACTCACATGCCCCTCTCCCCTCTCTGTCTTGTGCACAGGATCGCCTCCAGAAGCTAGCCGTCGACGTTCCGCGTCCGCGGAGGCCAACTCGCCCGCCGCCGACGAACCACGCCGCCCCGAGACCTACGACTCCGTCCGAGGACCAACCCGACCTTCCGCCGCCGAATTCCCACCGTCGCCGCCGTCCACGGACCCCTCTAGGTGAGCAATTTCACGCACCACCATCGCCGGCCGCACGGCGGCGCCGCCCAGATGTGTCGTCACCATTGCTTGAACACGAGCCATAGGATCACGGATCAACGGCCACCATTGCTTCCCGCCTGTTTTGAGCTTTTCAGAAAACGGCTAAGTCCTGGACAATTCTTGCTCTGATGCTATGTTTGCATGCATCATCTGCTCAACTCCTTTGTCAAAAATTGATGAAATAAATTGTATTAGAAAGTATAATTTATCTAGATTACAGGGAAACTTGTTTTGCCCAAATTGGAATAGATTCCCTATATTTAAGGTCTAAGCAAAAATGCTAAGTTATATCTGTTTCCAGGATTTCCTGAAAACTGTTAAAAGATTCTGTTTTAAATTATTAATAACATTTTACCTAGATTTACTTAGAAATCATTCATTGTATAGTGTGTTATTATTGTTAGAGTACTGACATGACCAAGTGGTGTGACCTCAAAATATAATTTTATACAGAAGATATAATCTGAGGAAATTGGCTATACAATATTTCAGCCACATGAAATAACAGGGATAGCCATTTCCCATACAAGTTTCTATTTTATCCAGAGGCCTAAAAATAGCAAACTAAAATCTTGTAGCTAGAAGAATATGCCATCTTCACATAGATGCAAGCCATGATCATGTAGGGTAATTCCCTGATTCAAAATCAAAATGACAAATGTGCTAATTGATAAACTTAAAATAGGTAAATTTCTCTGTCAGAAATTTGATTAGAACTTTGAAAAGGAATATCTTGAGATCTAGGAATCTAAAAATAGCAAATGAAAATGTTCTGGAAAGCTTATGAAATTATCTAACTAACTAAAGTGGTTTCACCCCATTTAGATTAATAAATAAATAATGATAATCAAAATTCCACAGAAGGTATAAAACCTAAACTTGTTTGTTTCTGATACTCTACTCATCCAAATGAGGTCAAAACAATTTTGTTACCCCTAAAAGGATTTAATTTTTTAATACAATTAAATTGAGTTGTAGCAAAAACTAGGAAATTGACTTTCTGGATTAAAACATTTATACAGGGAGTTTAATAACTCAAATTGAATTAAATCCAATTGGATTGTCTTCTATAAATCAGTAGCTATATGTAGAATTTTAATCCATATTTTTGTGACCAACATAACAAAAGTTATGTGATTAAACATGAAACCCTTGTTTCTGCCATAAATGTGACACATTTAAATAATGGTTAATTAAATCAAATTGAAATCAAATTGTGTTGCTTTGTGAGTGCAGTAGCTATGTGTGATGCATGAGATTGTTATGATGCTTGATTGAGTAGTTTAGAAATGGTATGTATTGCTTGTTTATGTTGATAATTAGGTTATTTTTATGTGGTTAATATACTAGCCTTGCTTGTTAAACTTGCTTATATTCAAGTTGAGTGCTAGATTGTGTATCATGTTAATGTCTCTACCTTAGCTTGATAAGATATTTAGAATTACAGAAAATAGTTGGTAGCTTAACTTTTGTCTGAAGTATTTCCTGTTTAAATAAAGATGCTTAATCACAACTTTAATCATAATTCTTAAACATGAGTAGTGAGATGATTGCCAAACTTGTTTGTTAACTAATAGTTTTCCATCATGATTGTTGTTTGTTAGTAATTGTTTGATGATTGTTGTTGGAGTGCTCTACTGTATGTTGATTGTGATCTTTCCTTTTTACGACATTAGATACCAACGCTATCGGAGTAAACCGTGGGAAGGATTTATTGGAAAGCAATCAGAGTTTATTTCTTTGATCAAGAGTATCAAGTCCAGAGATATTACGCTGGAAACAGGCAAGCTACTTCACTGAGCTTGCATTTATATTCATCTATTTTGATCACCTGAAATAGTCAAAAGTAGCGATGATTTTTGAAAACCTTTTTACAAAGATATGAAAAACTATTTTTGCCAAGAGTAGATATGTAAAACTATAGGATGGGAAAATATGATTTATTCCAAAACTCCTTTTTAAAGTACTGGGAAGAATGTGGAATGCCGAATGGTCGGCATGGAAGTGGAAAAGAGGTGATCGGTAATGTTTATGAAAAATGCACATTGTGTCTTAGTACCATGACGACCAGCCGATAACCTGTGCGACCACATCTACCCAAATATGGGAACGGGCGTAGTCATATAGTTTGCTCGTGTTAGTACTGGATACCTCATCGACGGAGATGACTCCGTTATGCATGAGGGGATGAGCATGGCGACTCTAACCCCTGACCCGGGTCTCGGCAATCTGATGGATTGAGGGATTGAAGGTCCACCTTTGGGTCGCTGGGCAAAACTACGAGTCCTTACATCTAGGTTCCTCGACGGAGGATCCTGTACTAGGTGTTGAAGGAATGGTGAAATCGTAAGGGCAGGGTCCTATACTAGCATGAGCAAAGGAAAGGCTATGGCCGGTGGTTCAACTTCGCATACACCTTGTATGGCGGGACGTGGCAGACACGATGAGCCACCGGATGGGTGTGGGAAAAGCGTGCTACCTCTGCAGAGGGTAAAAACTATTCGAATAGCCGAGTCCTCGGATATGGACAGTTGGGAGGCTGTACTAGGCCTATGTGCAAGTTTTGGAAAAAGGTTTGAGATTTGAAAGAGAAAATGATGTGAAGGATGTTTTATGCAACTATGCCAATGTGCTGGTATGAGTTGTTGGAAATAATTGGACCATGATGAGACATGGTCGGGAAAAAGGAGGAGTTTTGGATAAATAAGCAAAATGGTGATTTTCCGGGAAAAACGTTTTTAAAAAGGGACTTCTTATTTTAACAAACAGCTATTTTTCGGGAAAAATGTTTTAAAAGAAAACTCCTTACAAAGACAGTTTTATGGAAAAAAAAAAGAAAGAATCTAAAGCCTTCTTTTCGTTTTCTTTAACAAAGGCTATAGATATTTTGAAAAATATACAAGGTTTATGAAAAGTTATAAAATTTCTCTTATTTTACTTCAACCAAAGTTATAGAGTTTTCAGACAAAGTTTTATTGAACAAAAGTCTATCATTCTCTTTTCAATAAGGATTAGAGTTTTCAAAGCAAACAAAGTTTTACTCAAACTATAAACAAAAAAATAGAAAAGGGTAGTGCATGCTCTTTCGGGGGTAGTTTGCGAGTACAATTCCCATTGTACTCATAATGGTTTCGTCCCTGGCTATTGTCTTAGCCAGATTTTAAAGAAGAGCAGCTGAAGAAGGAGACGGAACTGACGTCAATGCGAACTAGGGCGCTTCCCAGTCAGTTGCCTGTAGGGTTAAGGTGAATGACTTGGGCTCCACGCTGTATGGTGATTTTCCGCTGCAAGTACCTATTGAAGAGTATGACTTCAATCAAGTAAGTATATTCCTTCGGTAATTATGGATGTTCCTTGATTACCAGTTTGATTGTGCTCAGCGACACACTGATCATGGGATCGCTGATGTAGGCACAAGGGTATTTCGGACGGCTAGTCCGGGATCCCCACACGCTTCCTCCATCCGAAATTGGTCTGAAGATGAAGACGACGATTGTCGGATTTTAGAGGTGTATGATCCTCTCCCCGTAGCATACTCATATCCGATGTCCCCGACCTCAGCTGATTTGGATGAAGTGGTCGAGGTGGCGCCGCTCGCCACAGGACCCAAGGGCGTAGCTCGGAAACGCCCAGCAGCAGCGGCCGCACCCACAGATGCCGGAACCTCCGGGACCTCTGGTCCCGCGCCCAAGAAACAACGAGTTAAGGTAGCGGCGAAGCGCCAGCGCCCCGTCACTAAGGGGTAAGATCCCCTCTTGCCGACATATACTTCGTGCATTTGATTGAACTTGCTCTTTCTGTACTCATCCTTTTGACAACATACATTGCTATCTTGATTTTCCAGCGCGGCTCCTCTGAAGACGAAGGCCCCCACTACTTGGTCTACCGACCGGATCCCACCAAGGACACCGACGCCACCTCGGCCCGACGATACTCGGGTTCTGAGTCCAATGAGAATGAGTCCGGTTGCGGACATCTCGGCTCCGGGATCCGGAGCCGGAACTGAAGACTCGGTCGGGGCCGCAACTACAGCGCCTGAAGTAATTTATCTCGGGGCCAGCTCTTCGGCTCCCGAGGTCCAAGAGGACTCGGCACAGCCGAGTCAACAGCAGCAGCCAGAGCAGCAGACTCGGCCGCAACAACAACAACAACAGCAGCAGCAACCTCAGCAGCCACAAGCTCCGCCACCTCCATCACAGCAGCACCAAAAGAAGAAGCAGCAACAAACTCCAGCAGCACCGCCACCGCCAAAACACAAGTCGCAGCCTTCGCCCTCAAAATCCAAATCGACGTACACGGCCAAGCCAACACCGCCTCCGGCACAGCCGCAGCCGCAGCCACAGACATTTAAGGCCCCAGTTCCTGCTACTGGGGTATCGGCAGAAAAGGCACCGGCGACGTCAGTGTCGACGAACCCGGAACGGCAGCTGGTTGTGCCACCGAGTCAAGGGACACCCTTAGTGGCTTTAACCAGCATTCAGCCCGCTGATTGGGTGCATGCCCCGGTGCGAACTGCTAGCGGAAAAAGCCTTGGCTCCCTTGAACATTACAATACGGAGTGGAACGCCGTCGACATGGGCGATGTGAGCTCACGATCTCCAGCAGGTCAGGTCATAGAACATCCGGCGGGGCCGAGTCTAGTTGGCCAAAAGATGCACGCCGCAAAGGCCGCTCTTCTCGCAGCCGACCAAGCAGCCGCGGTAAGCTATGCCGAGTAAATATAACTCGGTTTATTTCTTTAATGTAGATATTATCCATCCCCAGTCCCCGAGATTGGGGTCGAGTGACCGAGACTCGGCTGAGTAAGGATAACTCGGGCTGAATCTTCATCAACAACATTAATATCTCTTCTTTTCAGATCTGCATGACCAAACGCACGCATGTGCACCGCAAGCTTCTGCTGGCCCACAAAAGCCTCTCTGATATATACAAGTTGCTGCGAGCCAAGCTGGATCAAGTGGCGGACTCGGCACTCAAGGCCGAAGGATTGGAGAAACGGATCTCGGAAATCGAGTGTAAGCCATATTTTTGCCTTTGAACTTATACTTGCCTCAAATCTCTCCTTCTGACATCAGCCACCTCGACACAGCCACACATAAGGAGCGCGAGCTTGCTCACGAGGCTGAGCTGAAGAGAGAGCAGGAGGAGATATCCCGGCTGAAGGCCGAGCTAGAGCAAACTCGGAGTCAGGCCGCCGAGTCGGAGAAAACCGCCGCCACAGAGAAGCAACTCCGAGAAGAGGAGACTCGGAAGCTGAAGAACTCTCTTGCAGAATCCAAATCCGAGGCAACCTCGGCTGCGAGCGAGCTCCGAGATCTGAAGGCCAAGATCGCGCAGTGGCTGGTGGATATCTCCAAAATTAACTCCGAGATGGACAGTAAGCTCCTTCCCCTCCTGCCTTTATTCAATCTATTATTTTTCTTCTCAAATAACTCATTCTGGCGTTAGCCATTCCTTACTCAGAGCGCTTCCCCCACACCAAGGCTGCCGCGGACAAGAGCGCTGCCGAGCACCGGTTCAAGAAAATCAAGGATGGCCCAATCTCATCCGAGTGGGATATGGATGCCCACTTGGTGGCTCTGAAGGCTCGCTTGGTCCCAATGAGGTCCATCGGGATGAACCTCCTCACCGCTGCCATCCGAGCTTACAACGTTCTCTGGCCCGGGTGTGAAGCCCCTTTGGTTGTGGATGAACTGGCCACATGCCTGTTGGCTTCCGAGGCAAGACTCGATGATTGGCGATCATCCGCCGCCCGAGTCGGAGCGGATGAAGCGCTAACATACGTGCTATCTTGGTACGAGGAGCTTGACCTCGACGTGCTGAAGACAGTGCGGGACGGGTCCAGGTGGCTCTCTGACCCAGAGCACATCCAGCGCCGCCAAGAGTTGGCTCACTCGCTCATCCAGTATGCTCCAGTACACAGCTTTGTCCCGGGTGATCGGGTTCCCCACTCGGAAGAATTGGAGACCGACGGCGAAGGCGAAGAAGAAAACGAAGAGCCCGTCGATGAAGAAATCCAAGCCGATACTCCTCCCGACACAGCTACAGGCACCACTTCGGCCGCTGCGACCAAGGATAGCACCGAGACCTCGACCTCGGAACCGGCCAAGACCGATGCCGCTACCTCTGCTCCAAGTATCTAGAATCCTGCTGCCTAGACTTAGAAAAAACTCAAATCATCAAATCCCCGGAATGCCGGGTGCAAATGTAATATAAACCTTTAGCTTTTTATGCTTGGTACTTGGTTCGTTTACTTTGCACATTTTTAGCATGTTTTACTTAGTATGCCGAATCATTCTGAACCGAGTCCCCGAGCTCGTTTTCTTGTTTACCATACTTGGCAACCTCTGCTCTTGCCTACCTCGATGGGTTTCTTGGCAGTCGAGTCACAAGATTACCGATATACGGCATACAATACTAATGAACTTTGAGTCAAAGCTCATAATCATCCGACATAAAAATTAGGAACGAAACAACTTGTGCCGAAACGCACTTGGGCCGAGTCCCCGAGTTGGTTTTCTTGTGTACTACTTCTTGCAATCTCAGCCCTTGCCTACCTCGATGGGTTTCTTGGCATTCGGGTCACAAAATCACAATAACATAGCATACAATACTCAAAACTTTGAGACATGGTCCAGAGCCATCCGACATAAAACAGAAAAGAAAACCGAATCGCCCCTGGACCGAGTCCCCGGGTCTGTTTTCTTGTTTACTATCCCTTGCAATCTCAGCCCTTGCCTACCTCGATGGGTTTCTTGGCATTCGGGTCACAAAATCACGAAAACATAGCATACAATACTTGCAAACCTGGAGGCACGATTTTTGGAGCCACCCGACATAAAGGAAACAGATATAAACAAACATACAACACAAGATTCATAGCAAGGCAGTCCCCGAGTTTCATCTCGGAGTGCCGACATTTCATTTCAAAGTTTTGAGATACATACAGTGAGTCCTTAAGAGTAAAATGGGCGAAGCAGAGCTACATTCCAAGGTCGCTTGGTCTCCTCTCCGGATCTATCCATTCGGTTCTTCACCTGTGCCTGGGCATCAATAAGATAATATGCATCGTTGTTCAAAGCTTTGCTCACAATAAATGGCCCTTCCCAAGGAGGCGATAACTTGTGCATTCCGGCGGTGCGCTGTACCAGCCTAAGGACCAGGTCCCCTTCTCGAAACTTGCGAGGATTTACTTTCCGGCTATGATAGCGTCGGAGATTTTGCTGATATATTGCCGACTTGGACAATGCCAATTCTCTTGCTTCCTCGAGCAGATCAACATCATTTTCTCGGGCTTCCTTTGCCTCTGACTCGGTATATAAAGCAACTCTTGGCGAGTCATGCTCTATGTCGGTTGGCAGAACTGCCTCTGCTCCATAAACCAGGAAGAATGGCGTATAGCCAGTGGAGCGATTCGGCGTGGTCCTCAGACTCCACAGTACTGCCGGAATCTCATCCAGCCAACAACCCGGAGCACGCAACAGTGGCTCAATCAACCGGGGTTTGATGCCGGATAAGATTAAAGCATTTGATCTTTCCACTTGTCCATTGGACTGCGGATGCGCCACCGAGGCCAGGTCTAGCCGGATTCTTTTTTCCTGGCAAAACCGAGCAAAGGCTCCCTCGGCGAAATTGGTGCCATTATCCGTGATAATGCTGTGCGGGTGTCCATACCTTAGGATAATATCCTTTAG
Organism: Puccinellia tenuiflora; assembly: GCA_012064385.1. Classification (NCBI taxonomy): domain Eukaryota; kingdom Viridiplantae; phylum Streptophyta; class Magnoliopsida; order Poales; family Poaceae; genus Puccinellia; species Puccinellia tenuiflora. The sequence goes on along the minus strand of QRDG01001786.1, from coordinate 218,440 downwards.
GAATGACACGGCTGTGCGGCCATCGCACTTTCTGATTGGCTTCACCTCGATCCACTTGGTGAACTTGTCCACCATCACCAGGATGTGAGTCATGTTACCTCGGGCTGGTTTAAATGGTCCCACCATATCCAGACACCATACTGCGAATGGCCAAGTGATAGGAATAGTCTTAAGAGCTGATGCCGGCATATGAATCTTATGAGCAAACCTCTGACATCCTTCACATTTTCGGACAATATCTTCTGCTTGTTGCAAAGCGCTGGGCCAGTAAAATCCATATCGGAATGCTTTAGCCACTATAGCTCGGGAAGAGGTGTAACATCCCAGAATTAATATGAGTATTATTAATTCCAAAAATGTGGGCCAACAAATTTTTTATTATCTTATGTGTGTTTGCTTGCATTTTGTTGCTTGATGTGTGTGATTGCTAAGCAAAGGTATGAATAAAAAGAAAGAAAAAATGAAAACAACCCCACCACATGAAATAATGGGACAAGTGCCACACAACTTTCCCTAAATGAGAAATAAATATTTTCTTTTAAATCAAAAACCAGTGGGGTGACATAGTGCTCACTCCCACTTAGCTCTAATAACTTTTCCCTCTTCAAAATATATTTTCAAATTCCAAAATATAAAATTCTATTTCTTTCTTTATTCATCTTTAACCACAAAATGTGCTATGATGCACCTATCAAAAAAATACCATCATAGCACCACAAATCATTATTAATATGTATGGAACCAGTGGTGGAAACCATTTTCAAAAATTCGAAATTAAATTTCGTTGACACATTTTGTCGAACACCTGGAGGGCAGAGCCCGAGTTCATCCCCAAACCGAAGAACTTCGGATCAAATTGGTGGATTCGAGTTGTTGTTCTTCGATTCCTTGCGCCACACCACTCCCCTGCACCTCACGGACCTGCCCAGCATCTTAAATCCGCGCGGGAACAACCCTAGCCGTCGCATTTATCGCCGCCACCGCGGAAGCACGCGCACTGTGGCCATGCCGCCGTGTCGATTCCGTGGAGGAGGACCACTCCGCAGCTCCCGCGCCGCGCCGCACCCTTCACCTCTCTCCTCTCCAGCCGTTGGACAACCCGGGGCCCCCGCTTGCGTCTTGAATCGCGCTCGTGCGTGCCGTGCGCCGCCCAAGCCACCACAGCGCCCGCCGTGGCCGTCCCCCACACCCGAGCTCGCCCAGCTCGCTGCACGCAGCCACACGCGCCCGACAGCCGCCCAACACACTCGCCGCCCTCGCACCGCCCCTATGGCGAAGCCTACCCGCCCCTGCACTGCTCCCGCGCCGTGTCCACCATGGACCGGCCGTCGGGCTATAAAACGAGCCGCCCCGAGCCCAAATTCGCTCACACCACGCCACCCCCTTCACCACTATCCCTCCCCACTACTCCACCCTCTCTCGTGCACCGCCAGGAGGGCGGAATCGCTGCCGGAGAGCTGCTGCTGCCCTGCATCGCCCTCGGAGCTCCGCCGCTGCCGAGGAGGTCGATGACCAATTCGTGGCCGTGTGGCCACTCCCTCTCTTTCTTTTCCTCCCCTGGCCCTCTTCCATGCCTCACCGCCGCCGCACGCTCACATCCTCACCGTTTCGTGCACAGGGAAGCCGCCAGGAGTTCGCCGTCGCCGCTCTGCATCCGTGGAGGCCGCATCGCCGTCGCCGACGAACCAGACCACCCCAGCACCTGTGACTCGCCCCAGCATCTTCTCCTCACCTCCGCCGTCGATCTGCACCCTCGCCGCCCTCACCCGAGCACCCTAGGTGAGCCCTCCGTCCACCACCGTGCCGCCGGCGCGGTGGCGCCGCCAGTTTTAAGTCGCCCCCGGTGATTTGAACGTGGGCCGTTGGATCTAGATCCAACGGCAGCGTACCGGTTCGGCTGTTTCTGAAAAAAACGGCTAAGTCTGGAAATAACAGAGATGATTAGCTAACTTTGCAAGCAATTTGTGAAAAATCTACTGCACTAAAAATTATGAATTTGATATGGATGGAAAGAGCTCGATTCATAGATTCATCTGCAAGTCTTTTGTGTCCAAAATGATTAGTCTAGCATCCTCGAATAGATGGACAAAGTAGCTATGTCCTATCTGTTTCAGAAAAGTTTCTGAAACAGATATTTATTTCTGTTTTTAGCTATTGATCTTAATTCACCGAATTTTATTGAGGAGTAATTCTTGGCATGAAATGTTAGTATGATTAGTGTACTGCTTTGATCAAGACTTGTCAATCCCAAAATAAAATCTGTGTAAAAGATTTAAAATGGAAAAGATAGCTAACCAGTTTAGCTTAGCACATGAAATAATAAAGATAGCCCACTTCCCATGCAAATTGCTATTGAACCAGAGGCCTAAAAATAGTAAACTAAAATCCTGTAGCTAGAACAACATGTAATCTTCAAAGAGATGCAAGCCATGGTCATGTAGGGTAATTCCCTGATTTAAAATGACAATGCCAAATGTGCTAATTGATAAACTTAAAATAGGTAAATTTCTCTGTCAGAAATTTGATTAGAACTTTGAAAAGGAATATCTTGAGATCTAGGAATCTAAAAATAGCAAATGAAAATGTTCTGGAAATCTTATGAAATTATCTAACTAACTAAAGTGGTTTCACCCCATTTAGGTTATTAAATAAATAATGATAATCAAAATGCCACAGAAAGTATAAAACCTAAACTTGTTTGTTTCTGATACTCTACTAATCCAAATGAGGTCAAACCAAATTTGTTAGCTCACATTTAAGCAATACTAGTTACCCCTAAAAGGATTTAATTTTTTAATACAATTAACTTGAGTTGTAGCAAAAACAAGAAAACCAACATTCTGGATTAAAACCTTTATACAGGGAGTTTAATAACTCAAATTGAAATAAATCCAATTGGGTTGTTTCCTATAAATCAATATCTATCTATAGAATTTTAGTTCATATTTTTGTGATCAACGGAACTCAAGTTATGCAATTAAACATGAAACCCTAGTTTCTGCCATAATTATGACACAATTAAATAATTGTTAATTGAATTAATTTGAAACCAAATTGTGTTATCTTGTGTGTTCAGTAGCTAATTGTGATGTTATGTTGATTGGGGTGTGATACTTGATTGTTTAGTTTAGTGATTGTTTGCTTGTATTGTTTGTTTATCGGTTAGACGAGAACGTTGCCGGAGTCTACGAGGAAGGAGATTACTTCGAGCAGCAGGAACCCGAGAACTTTGTTGAGCAAGGCAAGCTACTTCGCTGAGCTTGCATTTACATACCTCTAAATTAATCACATGCAATTTCCTAAAGTAGTGGTATTGATTTTCTGAAAAGCCTTTTCCCAAAGGATATGAAAACTGTTTTATCACCCTATGTAGAATGTAGAGTAGATACTTAAACCATAGGATGGGAAACATGTGGTTTATGCAAAACTCCTTTTTAAAGTACCTATTTGATTGACATGCCGAATGGTCGGTATGGAAGTGGAGAAATGATGAATGGTGATGTTTATGAAAAATTGCACATTGTGTCCTAGTACCATGACGACCAACCAATAACCTGTGCGACCACATCTACCCAAATATGGGAACGGGCGTAGTCATATAGTTTGCTCATATTAGTATGGGATGCCTCAACGACGAGGATGACCTCGTTCCATGAGGGGATGAGCATTGCGTTCTCTAACCCCTGACCCGGGTCTCGGCAATCTGATGGATTGAGGGATTGAAGGTCTACCTTTGGGCCGCCGGATAGAACTACGAGTCCTTACATCTAGGTTCCTTGACGGAGGATCCTGTACTAGGTGTTGAAGGAATGGTGAAAAATCGTAGCGGTAGGGTCCTATACTAGCATGAGCAAAGGAAAGACTATGGCCGGTGGCTCAACTTTGCATACACCTTGTATGGCGGGACGTGGCTGACACGATGAGTTACCGGATGGGTGTGGGAAAAGCGTGCTACCTCTGGAGAGGGTAAAACTATTCGAATAGCCGAGTCCTCGGATATGGACAGTTGCGAAGCTGTGCTAGACCATGTGCAAAAGTTTTTGATAAAATGTGCAAGATTGGAAAAATAAGGAAATAATGTTACCCAACTATACCAAATGGAGTGGTATGAGTTGTGGAGGTACAAAGTGACCGGTCGGGAAAGAAGAGGAGTTTTGGATAAATAATAAAATTGTAATTCTCTCTAAAGGTAGTAGTAAATCTCTTCTTATCTTTTTCAACGAAGATATAGAGATAGAGTAATAACTAAAAGTGCTGTAGAAAACAACTTAAAACTGCTGCATACTCAGTAGAGGAGTGGCTTGCGAGTACAAATTGTACTCATACTGGTTTCGTCCCTGGCTATTGTCTTAGCCAGATCCCGAGGAGAACTACGCTGAAGCGGAGTATGGTGACTTCTATGCGAACTAAGGATCTTCATTAGTCAACTGCCTGTCGGGTCGTCGCTAGGACGCTTTGGACTTCTACTACGTAGCTTCCGCTGAATGCTTTTGATTTGTCCCTTGAAGGCACCTATGTAAGACTTGGTCTAAGTGACCTACTATGTAAGATTTTAATTCGGTACTGTAATGGATGTAAACTTTGGTATCCAATTCGGATTATGGGCAACGACAGACTGATAACGGGATCGTTGTGTGAACCATAATCGGGTATTTCGGACAGCTAGTCCGGGGTCCCCACAGAGTTGGTATCAGAGCACATCTTGACCATAGGAGACCTTAGTTAGCATGGTCGTTAGATAGGAGTTACAAAGGTAATTTCTAAAACAAAGAGCTAAAGTATTTTCGAAAATATTCTATCTCCCCAACCCTCTCATATATGCAAAATTTTATTCTCACTAAATATTACAATTTTCTGGTGTCCTTAAAATTTTGCGCACTCATTATTTCATTCAGTTAAAATTTTGACTTACTTGTTGCCTCATTAAAACTTAAAATTGTACACTCGCACTAACTTAAAATTTTGCTTAAAAATGTAGATGGCGCTCCACTTCACCGAGTTTTTGCAAGTTAAGGAGAAGGGCAACCTCATGTTTGAGAAGGATTTGTACCAGTTGAGCGACATCTTGGGTCGCCCAGCTCCTGAGTTCCGTGGAGCGCAGGTTGATGCTCACGACAAGGACAACCTGTGTTGGCTCATCGAGTCGTCTGTCCGGGGGAATATCAACTCCTCCCATTCCAGGACACTGTCTTTCACCACGATGGACGCCAGTTGGGACGATGGACTGTGTCGTGCCATGCAGAGGTTGCTGGCCCGACTTTGTGAGGAGCACAAGGAGGAGTTAGTGAACTCACCTTTCAGGTTCTACGGGAGGCGTGACACCGAGGGACGTCCTACTTCCACTGTTCGCCACCCTACCTTTGGTGAGCACCTTGTGGATATGGAGGTCTTACTTTACCGTACCCAGGAGGACCTACGCAGCTTGCGGTACCGGACTCACTTTGAGCGCATCGCGCTTGGGGCAAGCTGTGACCGAGTTGCGCACCTGCAGCAGGACAAGGCCAACCTTCACCAGAGAGGGATCCGCCTGAAGAAGACCATCGCCAAGCTTCGCAAGAGAGTGGCGGAGCAGGACGAGATGATAGAGGACCTTGAGCGTCGAGCCGATGAGATGGAGGAGGAGGGCGAGGATCTCCGCAAGGAGAACAGCGCCTTCATTAGTGATGATGAGGATTACTTGGAGGAGATGGACTACGAGGAGGATGACGACGAGGAGGAGATCGTCGACGATGAGGAGGAGCCGACCGAGCCCCTTCTTGACGAGGACGAGGAGGACCCAGAGGAGCGCGCCTTCGAGTCCGACGACAACGTTGTGCCAAGTGTTCCACCACAGTAGACGGATCACTTTGTCGTTCTCGAGTTATCGTAGGGATTAGGTCCACCCAGTTGTAGCCGCTTTTGAGTAGTGTAATGGTTCCTATGAAACCATATGCTTGTAGCAACTATGTAAGATATGTGGAACGTATGGTTGTGATGCTTTTGCTTGATAATGTTGTGTGCTTTGAAGTTCTCTAAGTTTGCAAAGTCTTTTCGAAAACCTCTATGTAGTGAAGACTCTTATCCCAACCATTCAAAAATCCTACTCTTCTACCCTGTTAGAGTAAGACCCACCCTTAGTCTGTTCTGTCTCTTACATCCGTCTAATCTCAGGATGGTTGACACCCGAGGAGGAGGAAGCCATGGACGCACCGATCCACCACCACCACCTGAACCTACCCCGGCCCAACTTCTTAGGATCATCATGGAGGACCGCGAGGCTACTCGCCTTGAGTGTCAAGCTCACCTTGCCGTTCTCCAGCAACTCGCCGCTAATGCCCAGAACAACAACAACAACAACAACAACAACAACAATGGCAATGGCAATGGTGACGGAGATGGACACTTGCGATCCACTCTGAGCGATTTCCAGAAGACCAACCCACCCACCTACTCCAAGGGACTTCACCCCTTGGAAGCCGATGACTGGCTCCGTACCATCAACAACAATTTGGAAGTTGCCGCTGTAGGGAAAAATGAGAAGGTTCTTTATGCAACCCACTATCTTGCTGGACCTGCACGAGCTTGGTGGGACACTACCAAGGCTCTCCAGCAAGCTGGTTATGTGATCAATTGGGCTGAGTTCCAGGAGAAGTTCCGCAAGAAGCACATTCCTAGTGGACTGATTGAGAGGAAGAAGGATGAATTCCGCAGGCTGAGACAGGGAAGCAAGGATGTAGTTGGATACCTTGATGAGTTTACCGATTTATCTCGGTACGCTCCTGATGATGTTGACACCGAGAAGAGGAAGATTGAGCGCTTCATGAATGGACTGCATGATGAGCTTCAGTGTGCATTGGTTATCCATGACTTCGTTGATCTGGAGTCACTTGTGGACAAGGCTATTCAGCTGGAGACCAAGCGCAAGTCTATGTTTGAGGGTCGCAAGAGAAGGATGATTGCCTCAGAAGGTTCTAGCAGCCAGAAGCCTCGTACTTTTCCACCAGCACCCAAGCCTGTTTTTAAGCCGCCTCAACCCCCACGCCCCACTTATCCAAACCGCCCAAACAACTTCAACCGTCCCAATGACAATAATCGTCCAGGAGGAAACCACAACAACTTCAAGGCCAATGTTGTCTGCTTTGAATGCGGCAACAAAGGTCACTACTCCAAAGAATGCCCCAATCCCAAGAAGCCTGCACAGACCCATGGTCAAAACCGCAATGGAAATGGAAATGGAAATGGGAATGGCAAGAATGCCGCACCCCGTGGAAATGCTGCTGTTGTCAAGGGCCGTCTGCACCACATCAATGCTGAGGAAGCGGAGGAAGCGCCAGATGTTGTGCTAGGTACGTTCTTTGTCAACTCAGTACCTGCAACTGTTCTGTTTGATTCTGGTGCCACCCATTTGTTTGTTACCAAAGAGTTTGTTGCTAGGGGAGGTTTAGTTGAGAACCTCTTATCCAAAACCATGGCCATCCAAACCCCAAACTCCACCGTAGAGACCAAACTATTTTGCCCCGCCGTTTCCCTAGAGATCAAAGGGGAGAAATTTCCAGCTGACCTAATTGTTCTAGGAACCCAGGGCATAGATGTTATTCTTGGAATGAATTGGTTAGCCAAGTATCACGGCCGAATTGATTGCGCCAGGAGAGCTGTTACTCTCACCTCAGAGGATGGAGCTGAAGTGGAGTATGTATCCGTGACCAGCCAGACCAGACCAGGATGCCATGAGGGCATAGCTCGACCCACCCTGGATGAGATCCGTGTTGTTCATCTTTTCCGAGATGTCTTCCCGGAGGAATTGCCTGGTATGCCGCCAGACAGGGATATTGAGTTCGTGATTGAACTTATCCCAGGAACCTCACCTATATCCCAGAGACCTTACCGGATGAATCCAGAAGAATTAGTGGAGTTGAAGAAGCAGTTGGCTGATTTGCTCAGTAAAGGCCTTATTCGCCAAGTGCTTCACCTTGGGGATCACCAATCATTTTTGTGGACAAGAGAGACGGTACCACACGACTGTGTGTGGATTATCGTAAGCTTAACGACGTGACCATTAAAAACAAGTACCTCTTCCCAAGATCGAGGATCTGTTCGATCAAATGAACGGAGCCCGAGTCTTTTCGAAAGATCGATCTGCGATCGGGATATCACCAATTGAAAATTAGAGAGTCAGACATTCCCAAGACTGCCTTCACCACCCGTTACGGACTGTTCGAGTACACAGTAATGTCCTTTGGCTGACTAATGCCCCAGCCTATTTCATGAACCTGATGAACAAGATCTTCATGGAGTACATCGACAAGTTCGTGGTAGTCTTCATTGACGATATTCTTGTTTATTCCAAAACCGAAGAGGAGCATGCTGTCCACCTACGCCTAGTTTTGGAGACACTTCGAGAGCATCAACTTTATGCCAAGTTCAGCAAGTGTGAGTTTTGGCTTAAAGAGGTTGCATTTCTCGGACATGTCATATCTGCTGGAGGAGTTTCAGTTGACCCGGAGAAGATTAAAGCCATTCTTGACTGGAAGACCCCCACTAGTGTGACCGAAATCCGTAGCTTTTCTCGGACTAGCGGGTTACTACCGCAAGTTCGTTGAAGGATTTTCCCGTATAGCCAAGGCCATGACCCAACTGTTGAGGAAGGACCAAAAATTTGAATGGACGCAGAAGTGTGAAGAAAGCTTCCAGGAGTTGAAGAAGAAATTAACCACAGCCCCAGTTCTTGTCATGCCGGACGTTACCAAGAGTTTTGACGTGTATTGCGATGCATCACGTCTTGGACTTGGTTGTGTTCTGATGCAAGAAGGCAAGGTGGTTTCATATCTGTCTCGACAGTTGCGCCACATGAAGAGAATTACCCAACCCATGACCTGGAGTTAGCAGCCGTTGTTTTTGCTCTTAAAACATGGCGTTCCTATCTTGTGGGACATCGCTGTGAGATCTATACGGATCATAAGAGCTTGAAGTATATCTTTACCCAGAAGGAGTTGAATATGCGACAGAGGAGATGGATGGAACTGATCAAGGATTACGATATTGGAATCCATTATCACCCTGGAAAAGCCAATGTAGTTGCCGATTGCCCTTAGTCGCAAGCCATGTGCCCTAAACGCTTTGATCCAAGCCGAACAGCCAGCCTTGTTTAAAGAGTTCAGAGATTTTGGACTCGAGCTTGTTAGCCAAGGTTATCTCGCCAATCTGGAGTTAGCCCCAACCCTGATGGATCAAATCAAGACGCCCAGAAAGGTCATGAGAGCATTGAAGGGATTAAGAAGAAAATGTCTCTCGACAAAAGCCCCTGGTTTTGCTGAAGATGCCGAGGGAGTGTTGAGATTTAATGGTCGTATCTGTGTGCCCGATGTTAGTGAACTGAAGGAGTTGATCCTGAAGGAAGCACACGAGACCCCATATCAATCCACCCTGGAGGGACCAAGATGTACCAAGACCTTCGTGAGAGATTTTGGTGGCATGGAATGAAACGAGAGATTGGTTCTTTCGTAGCCAAGTGTGATATCTGCCAGCGAGTCAAAGCCGAACACTAGCGACCCGCTGGATTGCTGCAAGCCTTTGAAAATTCCGGAATGGAAATGGGACGAGATTGGGATGGACTTCATCACTGGACTGCCTAGGTCCAACAGAGGCCATGATTCAATCTGGGTCATCGTTGATCGACTGACCAAGGTTGCTCATTTTATCCCGGTAAAGACCACATTACAATGGAGCCCAGTTAGCAGACATATATATGTCCAGAATAGTAAGCCTGCATGGAGTACCCAAGAAAATTGTGTCTGATAGAGGCACACAATTCACCTCGAGATTCTGGAAAGCACTTCACGAGACCCTCGGAACCAAGTTAACCTTTAGCACAGCCTATCACCCTCAGACTGATGGCCAAACCGAGAGAGTGAACCAGATTTTGGAGGACATGCTTCGTGCGTGTGTTCTATCTTATGGTTCCAAGTGGGAAGATTGTCTCCCATTTGCAGAGTTCTCCTACAACAATAGCTACCAATCTAGTTTGCAAATGGCCCCGTTTGAAGCATTGTATGGCAAGAGGTGTCGTACGCCTCTGAATTGGTCCGAGACACGGAGAAGGCAAATTATTTGGACCCTGACACCCTCCGTGAAGCCGAAGAGCAAGTCCAGCTTATTCGTGAACGCCTCAAAACTGCCCAATCCCGCCAGAAGAGTTATGCTGACCCTAAGCGCCGTGACCTCACTTTTAACGCCGGAGATTTTGTGTATCTCCGAGTAACACCCCTTAAGGGAATGCAACGTTTCCATGTCAAAGGGAAGTTAGCACCAAGGTTTATTGGACCGTTCAAGATCATTAGCCGCCGAGGAGAAGTATCCTATCAGCTAGAATTACCCCCAGAGCTGTCTGAATTTCATGATGTCTTCCACATTTCACTACTGCGGAAGTGTCTTGAAGTTCCTGACTAGCCGGATGTTTTCAAGCACATTGATCACCACTCCATCGACCTGAATAATGACCTGACCTATCGTGATAGACCCCTTAAGATCCTCGAAGAAGATGTTCGTCTTACCCGAAGGCGTGCGATCAAGTTCTACAAAGTCCAGTGGACTAACCACTCTGAAGAAGAAGCAACCTGGGAACGTGAGGATTATCTTAGACGCGAATTCCCAGACTTCCTAGCTCCTAAGCCTAGCAAATCTCGGGACGAGATTTATTTTAAGGGGGGGGAGGATTTGTAACATCCCAGAATTAATATGAGTATTATTAATTCCAAAATGTGGGCCAACAAATTTTTTATTATCTTATGTGTGTTTGCTTGCATTTTGTTGCTTGATGTGTGTGATTGCTAAGCAAAGGTATGAATAAAAAGAAAGAAAAAATGAAAACAACCCCACCACATGAAATAATGGGACAAGTGCCACACAACTTTCCCTAAATGAGAAATAAATATTTTCTTTTAAATCAAAAACCAGTGGGGTGACATAGTGCTCACTCCCACTTAGCTCTAATAACTTTTCCCTCTTCAAAATATATTTTCAAATTCCAAAATATAAAATTCTATTTCTTTCTTTATTCATCTTTAACCACAAAATGTGCTATGATGCACCTATCAAAAAAATACCATCATAGCACCACAAATCATTATTAATATGTATGGAACCAGTGGTGGAAACCATTTTCAAAAATTCGAAATTAAATTTCGTTGACACATTTTGTCGAACACCTGGAGGGCAGAGCCCGAGTTCATCCCCAAACCGAAGAACTTCGGATCAAATTGGTGGATTCGAGTTGTTGTTCTTCGATTCCTTGCGCCACACCACTCCCCTGCACCTCACGGACCTGCCCAGCATCTTAAATCCGCGCGGGAACAACCCTAGCCGTCGCATTTATCGCCGCCACCGCGGAAGCACGCGCACTGTGGCCATGCCGCCGTGTCGATTCCGTGGAGGAGGACCACTCCGCAGCTCTCGCGCCGCGCCGCACCCTTCACCTCTCTCCTCTCCAGCCGTTGGACAACCCGGGGCCCCCGCTTGCGTCTTGAATCGCGCTCGTGCGTGCCGTGCGCCGCCCAAGCCACCACAGCGCCCGCCGTGGCCGTCCCCCACACCCGAGCTCGCCCAGCTCGCTGCACGCAGCCACACGCGCCCGACAGCCGCCCAACACACTCGCCGCCCTCGCACCGCCCCTATGGCGAAGCCTACCCGCCCCTGCACTGCTCCCGCGCCGTGTCCACCATGGACCGGCCGTCGGGCTATAAAACGAGCCGCCCCGAGCCCAAATTCGCTCACACCACGCCACCCCCTTCACCACTATCCCTCCCCACTACTCCACCCTCTCTCGTGCACCGCCAGGAGGGCGGAATCGCTGCCGGAGAGCTGCTGCTGCCCTGCATCGCCCTCGGAGCTCCGCCGCTGCCGAGGAGATCGATGACCAATTCGTGGCCGTGTGGCCACTCCCTCTCTTTCTTTTCCTCCCCTGGCCCTCTTCCATGCCTCACCGCCGCCGCACGCTCACATCCTCACCGTTTCGTGCACAGGGAAGCCGCCAGGAGTTCGCCGTCGCCGCTCTGCATCCGTGGAGGCCGCATCGCCGTCGCCGACGAACCAGACCACCCCAGCACCTGTGACTCGCCCCAGCATCTTCTCCTCACCTCCGCCGTCGATCTGCACCCTCGCCGCCCTCACCCGAGCACCCTAGGTGAGCCCTCCGTCCACCACCGTGCCGCCGGCGCGGTGGCGCCGCCAGTTTTAAGTCGCCCCCGGTGATTTGAACGTGGGCCGTTGGATCTAGATCCAACGGCAGCGTACCGGTTCGGCTGTTTCTGAAAAAAACGGCTAAGTCTGGAAATAACAGAGATGATTAGCTAACTTTGCAAGCAATTTGTGAAAAATCTACTGCACTAAAAATTATGAATTTGATATGGTTGGAAAGAGCTCGATTCATAGATTCATCTGCAAGTCTTGTGTGTCCAAAATGATTAGTCTAGCATCCTCGAATAGATGGACAAAGTAGCTATGTCCTATCTGTTTCAGAAAAGTTTCTGAAACAGATATTTATTTCTGTTTTTAGCTGTTGATCTTAATTCACCGAATTTTATTGAGGAGTAATTCTTGGCATGAAATGTTAGTATGATTAGTGTACTGCTTTGATCAAGACTTGGTAATCCCAAAATAAAATCTGTGTAAAAGATTTAAAATGGAAAAGATAGCTAACCAGTTTAGCTTAGCACATGAAATAATAAAGATAGCCCACTTCCCATGCAAATTGCTATTGAACCAGAGGCCTAAAAATAGTAAACTAAAATCCTGTAGCTAGAACAACATGTAATCTTCAAAGAGATGCAAGCCATGGTCATGTAGGGTAATTCCCTGATTTAAAATGACAATGCCAAATGTGCTAATTGATAAACTTAAAATAGGTAAATTTCTCTGTCAGAAATTTGATTAGAACTTTGAAAAGGAATATCTTGAGATCTAGGAATCTAAAAATAGCAAATGAAAATGTTCTGGAAAGCTTATGAAATTATCTAACTAACTAAAGTGGTTTCACCCCATTTAGGTTATTAAATAAATAATGATAATCAAAATGCCACAGAAAGTATAAAACCTAAACTTGTTTGTTTCTGATACTCTACTAATCCAAATGAGGTCAAACCAATTTTGTTAGCTCACATTTAAGCAATACTAGTTACCCCTAAAAGGATTTAATTTTTGAATACAATTAACTTGAGTTGTAGCAAAAACAAGAAAACCAACATTCTGGATTAAAACCTTTATACAGGGAGTTTAATAACTCAAATTGAAATAAATCCAATTGGGTTGTTTCCTATAAATCAATATCTATCTATAGAATTTTAGTTCATATTTTTGTGATCAACGGAACTCAAGTTATGCAATTAAACATGAAACCCTAGTTTCTGCCATAATTATGACACAATTAAATAATTGTTAATTAAATTAATTTGAAACCAAATTGTGTTATCTTGTGTGTTCAGTAGCTAATTGTGATGTTATGTTGATTGGGGTGTGATACTTGATTGTTTAGTTTAGTGATTGTTTGCTTGTATTGTTTGTTTATCGATTAGACGAGAACGTTGCCGGAGTCTACGAGGAAGGAGATTACTTCGAGCAGCAGGAACCCGAGCACTTTGTTGAGCAAGGCAAGCTACTTCGCTGAGCTTGCATTTACATACCTCTAAATTAATCACATGCAATTTCCTAAAGTAGTGGTATTGATTTTCTGAAAAGCCTTTTCCCAAAGGATATGAAAACTGTTTTATCACCCTATGTAGAATGTAGAGTAGATACTTAAACCATAGGATGGGAAACATGTGGTTTATGCAAAACTCCTTTTTAAAGTACCTATTTGATTGACATGCCGAATGGTCGGTATGGAAGTGGAGAAATGGTGAATGGTGATGTTTATGAAAAATTGCACATTGTGTCCTAGTACCATGACGACCAACCAATAACCTGTGCGACCACATCTACCCAAATATGGGAACGGGCGTAGTCATATAGTTTGCTCATATTAGTATGGGATGCCTCAACGACGAGGATGACCTCGTTCCATGAGGGGATGAGCATTGCGTTCTCTAACCCCTGACCCGGGTCTCGGCAATCTGATGGATTGAGGGATTGAAGGTCTACCTTTGGGCCGCCGGATAGAACTACGAGTCCTTACATCTAGGTTCCTTGACGAAGGATCCTGTACTAGGTGTTGAAGGAATGGTGAAAAATCGTAGCGGTAGGGTCCTATACTAGCATGAGCAAAGGAAAGGCTATGGCCGGTGGCTCAACTTCGCATACACCTTGTATGGCGGGACGTGGCTGACACGATGAGTTACCAGATGGGTGTGGGAAAAGCGTGCTACCTCTGCAGAGGGTAAAACTATTCGAATAGCCGAGTCCTCGGATATGGACAGTTGCGAAGCTGTGCTAGACCATGTGCAAAAGTTTTTGATAAAATGTGCAAGATTGGAAAAATAAGGAAATAATGTTACCCAACTATACCAAATGGAGTGGTATGAGTTGTGGAGGTACAAAGTGACCGGTCGGGAAAGAAGAGGAGTTTTGGATAAATAATAAAATTGTAATTCTCTCTAAAGGTAGTAGTAAATCTCTTCTTATCTTTTTCAACGAAGATATAGAGATAGAGTAATAACTAAAAGTGCTGTAGAAAACAACTTAAAACTGCTGCATACTCAGTAGAGGAGTGGCTTGCGAGTACAAATTGTACTCATACTGGTTTCGTCCCTGGCTATTGTCTTAGCCAGATCCCGAGGAGAACTACGCTGAAGCGGAGTATGGTGACTTCTATGCGAACTAAGGATCTTCATTAGTCAACTGCCTGTCGGGTCGTCGCTAGGACGCTTTGGACTTCTACTACGTAGCTTCCGCTGAATGCTTTTGATTTGGCCCTTGAAGGCACCTATGTAAGACTTGGTCTAAGTGACCTACTATGTAAGACTTTAATTCGGTACTGTAATGGATGTAAACTTTGGTATCCAATTCGGATTATGGGCAACGACAGACTGATCACGGGATCGTTGTGTGAACCATAATCGGGTATTTCGGACAGCTAGTCCGGGGTCCCCACAGAGTTGGTATCAGAGCACATCTTGACCATAGGAGACCTTAGTTAGCATGGTCGTTAGATAGGAGTTACAAAGGTAATTTCTAAAACAAAGAGCTAAAGTATTTTCGAAAATATTCTATCTCCCCAACCCTCTCATATATGCAAAATTTTATTCTCACTAAATATTACAATTTTCTGGTGTCCTTAAAATTTTGCGCACTCATTATTTCATTCAGTTAAAATTTTGACTTACTTGTTGCCTCATTAAAACTTAAAATTGTACACTCGCACTAACTTAAAATTTTGCTTAAAAATGTAGATGGCGCTCCACTTCACCGAGTTTTTGCAAGTTAAGGAGAAGGGCAACCTCATGTTTGAGAAGGATTTGTACCAGTTGAGCGACATCTTGGGTCGCCCAGCTCCTGAGTTCCGTGGAGCGCAGGTTGATGCCCACGACAAGGACAACCTGTGTTGGCTCATCGAGTCGTCTGTCCGGGGGAATATCAAGTCCTCCCATTCCAGGACACTGTCTTTCACCACGATGGACGCCAGTTGGGACGATGGACTGTGTCGTGCCATGCAGAGGTTGCTGGCCCGACTTTGTGAGGAGCACAAGGAGGAGTTAGTGAACTCACCTTTCAGGTTCTACGGGAGGCGTGACACCGAGGGACGTCCTACTTCCACTGTTCGCCACCCTACCTTTGGTGAGCACCTTGTGGATATGGAGGTCTTACTTTACCGTACCCAGGAGGACCTACGCAGCTTGCGGTACCGGACTCACTTTGAGCGCATCGCGCTTGGGGCAAGCCGTGACCGAGTTGCGCACCTGCAGCAGGACAAGGCCAACCTTCACCAGAGAGGGATCCGCCTGAAGAAGACCATCGCCAAGCTTCGCAAGAGAGTGGCGGAGCAGGACGAGATGATAGAGGACCTTGAGCGTCGAGCCGATGAGATGGAGGAGGAGGGCGAGGATCTCTGCAAGGAGAATAGCGCCTTCATTAGTGATGATGAGGATTACTTGGAGGAGATGGACTACGAGGAGGATGACGACGAGGAGGAGATCGTCGACGATGAGGAGGAGCCGACCGAGCCCCTTCTTGACGAGGACGAGGAGGACCCAGAGGAGCGCGTCTTCGAGTCCGACACTGACGACGTTGTGCCAAGTGTTCCACCACAGTAGACGGATCACTTTGTCGTTCTCGAGTTATCGTAGGGATTAGGTCCACCCAGTTGTAGCCGCTTTTGAGTAGTGTAATGGTTCCTATGAAACCATATGCTTGTAGCAACTATGTAAGATATGTGGAACGTATGGTTGTGATGCTTTTGCTTGATAATGTTGTGTGCTTTGAAGTTCTCTAAGTTTGCAAAGTCTTTTCGAAAACCTCTATGTAGTGAAGACTCTTATCCCAACCATTCAAAAATCCTACTCTTCTACCCTGTTAGAGTAAGACCCACCCTTAGTCTGTTCTGTCTCTTACATCCGTCTAATCTCAGGATGGTTGACACCCGAGGAGGAGGAAGCCATGGACGCACCGATCCACCACCACCACCTGAACCTACCCCGGCCCAACTTCTTAGGATCATCATGGAGGACCGCGAGGCTACTCGCCTTGAGCGTCAAGCTCACCTTGCCGTTCTCCAGCAACTCGCCGCTAATGCCCAAAACAACAACAACAACAACAACAACAACAACAACAACAACAACAATAATGGCAATGGCAATGGTGACGGAGATGGACACTTGCGATCCACTCTGAGCGATTTCCAGAAGACCAACCCACCAACCTACTCCAAGGGACTTCACCCCTTGGAAGCCGATGACTGGCTCCGTACCATCAACAACAATTTGGAAGTTGCCGCTGTAGGGAAAATGAGAAGGTTCTTTATGCAACCCACTATCCTGCTGGACCTGCACGAGCTTGGTGGGACACTACCAAGGCTCTCCAGCAAGCTGGTTATGTGATCAATTGGGCTGAGTTCCAGGAGAAGTTCCGCAAGAAGCACATTCCTAGTGGACTGATTGAGAGGAAGAAGGATGAATTCCGCAGGCTGAGACAGGGAAGCAAGGATGTAGTTGGATACCTTGATGAGTTTACCGATTTATCTCGGTACGCTCCTGATGATGTTGACACCGAGAAGAGGAAGATTGAGCGCTTCATGAATGGACTGCATGATGAGCTTCAGTGTGCTTTGGTTATCCATGACTTCGTTGATCTGGAGTCACTTGTGGACAAGGCTATTCAGCTGGAGACCAAGCGCAAGTCTATGTTTGAGGGTCGCAAGAGAAGGATGATTGCCTCAGAAGGTTCTAGCAGCCAGAAGCCTCGTACTTTTCCACCAGCACCCAAGCCTGTTTTTAAGCCGCCTCAACCCCCACGCCCCACTTATCCAAACCGCCCAAACAACTTCAACCGTCCCAATGACAATAATCGTCCAGGAGGAAACCACAACAACTTCAAGGCCAATGTTGTCTGCTTTGAATGCGGCAACAAAGGTCACTACTCCAAAGAATGCCCCAATCCCAAGAAGCCTGCACAGACCCATGGTCAAAACCGCAATGGAAATGGAAATGGAAATGGGAATGGCAAGAATGCCGCACCCCGTGGAAATGCTGCTGTTGTCAAGGGCCGTCTGCACCACATCAATGCTGAGGAAGCGGAGGAAGCGCCAGATGTTGTGCTAGGTACGTTCTTTGTCAACTCAGTACCTGCAACTGTTCTGTTTGATTCTGGTGCCACCCATTCGTTTGTTACCAAAGAGTTTGTTGCTAAGGGAGGTTTAGTTGAGAACCTCTTATCCAAAACCATGGCCATCCAAACCCCAAACTCCACCGTAGAGACCAAACTATTTTGCCCCGCCGTTTCCCTAGAGATCAAAGGGGAGAAATTTCCAGCTGACCTAATTGTTCTAGGAACCCAGGGCATATATGTTATTCTTGGAATGAATTGGTTAGCCAAGTATCACGGCCGAATTGATTGCGCCAGGAGAGCTGTTACTCTCACCTCAGAGGATGGAGCTGAAGTGGAGTATGTATCCGAGACCAGCCAGACCAGACCAGGATGCCATGAGGGCATAGCTCGACCCACCCTGGATGAGATCCGTGTTGTTCATCTTTTCCGAGATGTCTTCCCGGAGGAATTGCCTGGTATGCCGCCAGACAGGGATATTGAGTTCGTGATTGAACTTATCCCTGGAACCTCTCCTATATCCCAGAGACCCTACCGGATGAATCCAGAAGAATTAGTGGAGTTGAAGAAGAAGTTGGCTGATTTGCTCAGTAAAGGCCTTATTCGCCCAAGTGCTTCACCTTGGGGATCACCAATCATTTTTGTGGACAAGAGAGACGGTACCACACGACTGTGTGTGGATTATCGTAAGCTTAACGACGTGACCATTAAAAACAAGTACCCTCTTCCCAAGATCGAGGATCTGTTCGATCAAATGAACGGAGCCCGAGTCTTTTCGAAGATCGATCTGCGATCGGGATATCACCAATTGAAAATTAGAGAGTCAGACATTCCCAAGACTGCCTTCACCACCCGTTACGGACTGTTCGAGTACACAGTAATGTCCTTTGGCCTGACTAATGCCCCAGCCTATTTCATGAACCTGATGAACAAGATCTTCATGGAGTACCTCGACAAGTTCGTGGTAGTCTTCATTGACGATATTCTTGTTTATTCCAAAACCGAAGAGGAGCATGCTGTCCACCTACGCCTAGTTTTGGAGACACTTCGAGAGCATCAACTTTATGCCAAGTTCAGCAAGTGTGAGTTTTGGCTTAAAGAGGTTGCATTTCTCGGACATGTCATATCTGCTGGAGGAGTTTCAGTTGACCCGGAGAAGATTAAAGCCATTCTTGACTGGAAGACCCCCACTAGTGTGACCGAAATCCGTAGCTTTCTCGGACTAGCGGGTTACTACCGCAAGTTCGTTGAAGGATTTTCCCGTATAGCCAAGGCCATGACCCAACTGTTGAGGAAGGACCAAAAATTTGAATGGACGTAGAAGTGTGAAGAAAGCTTCCAGGAGTTGAAGAAGAAATTAACCACAGCCCCAGTTCTTGTCATGCCGGACGTTACCAAGAGTTTTGACGTGTATTGCGATGCATCACGTCTTGGACTTGGTTGTGTTCTGATGCAAGAAGGCAAGGTGGTTTCATATCTGTCTCGACAGTTGCGGCCACATGAAGAGAATTACCCAACCCATGACCTGGAGTTAGCAGCCGTTGTTTTTGCTCTTAAAACATGGCGTTCCTATCTTGTGGGACATCGCTGTGAGATCTATACGGATCATAAGAGCTTGAAGTATATCTTTACCCAGAAGGAGTTGAATATGCGACAGAGGAGATGGATGGAGCTGATCAAGGATTACGATATTGGAATCCATTATCACCCTGGAAAAGCCAATGTAGTTGCCGATGCCCTTAGTCGCAAGCCATGTGCCCTAAACGCTTTGATCCAAGCCGAACAGCCAGCCTTGTTTAAAGAGTTCAGAGATTTTGGACTCGAGCTTGTTAGCCAAGGTTATCTCGCCAATCTGGAGTTAGCCCCAACCCTGATGGATCAAATCAAAGACGCCCAGAAAGGTCACGAGAGCATTGAAGGGATTAAGAAGAAAATGTCTCTCGACAAAGCCCCTGGTTTTGCTGAAGATGCCGAGGGAGTGTTGAGATTTAATGGTCGTATCTGTGTGCCCGATGTTAGTGAACTGAAGGAGTTGATCCTGAAGGAAGCACACGAGACCCCATATTCAATCCACCCTGGAGGGACCAAGATGTACCAAGACCTTCGTGAGAGATTTTGGTGGCATGGAATGAAACGAGAGATTGGTTCTTTCGTAGC
Source organism: Puccinellia tenuiflora (assembly GCA_012064385.1). Classification (NCBI taxonomy): domain Eukaryota; kingdom Viridiplantae; phylum Streptophyta; class Magnoliopsida; order Poales; family Poaceae; genus Puccinellia; species Puccinellia tenuiflora. Next base: position 198,559 of record QRDG01001786.1, on the reverse strand, counting down.
CAAGTGTGATATCTGCCAGCGAGTCAAAGCCGAACACCAGCGACCCGCTGGATTGCTGCAGCCTTTGAAAATTCCGGAATGGAAATGGGACGAGATTGGGATGGACTTCATCACTGGACTGCCTAGGTCCAACAGAGGCCATGATTCAATCTGGGTCATCGTTGATCGACTGACCAAGGTTGCTCATTTTATCCCGGTAAAGACCACATACAATGGAGCCCAGTTAGCAGACCTATATATGTCCAGAATAGTAAGCCTGCATGGAGTACCCAAGAAAATTGTGTCTGATAGAGGCACGCAATTCACCTCGAGATTCTGGAAAGCACTTCACGAGACCCTCGGAACCAAGCTAACTTTTAGCACAGCCTATCACCCTCAGACTGATGGCCAAACCGAGAGAGTGAACCAGATTTTGGAGGACATGCTTCGTGCATGTGTTCTATCTTATGGTTCCAAGTGGGAAGATTGTCTCCCATTTGTAGAGTTCTCCTACAACAATAGCTACCAGTCTAGTTTGCAAATGGCCCCGTTTGAAGCATTGTATGGCAAGAGGTGTCGTACGCCTCTGAATTGGTCCGAGACCGGAGAAGGCAAATTATTTGGACCTGACACCCTCCGTGAAGCCGAAGAGCAAGTCCAGCTTATTCGTGAACGCCTCAAAACTGCCCAATCCCGCCAGAAGAGTTATGCTGACCCTAAGCGCCGTGACCTCACTTTTAACGCCGGAGATTTTGTGTATCTCCGAGTAACACCCCTTAAGGGAATGCAACGTTTCCATGTCAAAGGGAAGTTAGCACCAAGGTTTATTGGACCGTTCAAGATCATTAGCCGCCGAGGAGAAGTATCCTATCAGCTAGAATTACCCCCAGAGCTGTCTGAATTTCATGATGTCTTCCACATTTCACTACTGCAGAAGTGTCTTGAAGTTCCTGACCAGCCGGATGTTTTCAAGCACATTGATCACCACTCCATCGACCTAAATAATGACCTGACCTATCGTGATAGACCCCTTAAGATCCTCGAAGAAGATGTTCGTCTTACCCGAAGGCGTGCGATCAAGTTCTACAAAGTCTAGTGGACTAACCACTCTGAAGAAGAAGCAACCTGGGAACGTGAGGATTATCTTAGACGCGAATTCCCAGACTTCCTTAGCTCCTAAGCCTAGCAAATCTCGGGACGAGATTTATTTTAAGGGGGGGAGGATTTGTAACATCCCAGAATTAATATGAGTATTATTAATTCCAAAAATGTGGGCCAACAAATTTTTTTATTATCTTATGTGTGTTTGCTTGCATTTTGTTGCTTGATGTGTGTGATTGCTAAGCAAAGGTGTGAATAAAAAGAAAGAAAAATGAAAACAACCCCACCACATGAAATAATGGGACAAGTGCCACACAACTTTCTCTAAATGAGAAATAAATATTTTCTTTTAAATCAAAAACCAGTGGGGTGACATAGTGCTCACTCCCACTTAGCTCTAATAACTTTTCCCTCTTCAAAATATATTTTCAAATTCCAAAATATAAAATTCTATTTCTTTCTTTATTCATCTTTAACCACAAAATGTGCTATGATGCACCTATCAAAAAATACCATCATAGCACCACAAATCATTATTAATATGTATGGAACCAGTGGTGGAAACCATTTTCAAAAATTCGAAATTAAATTTCGTTGACACATTTTGTCGAACACCTGGAGGGCAGAGCCCGAGTTCATCCCCAAACCGAAGAACTTCGGATCAAATTGGTGGATTCGAGTTGTTGTTCTTCGATTCCTTGCGCCACACCACTCCCCTGCACCTCACGGACCTGCCCAGCATCTTAAATCCGCGCGGGAACAACCCTAGCCGTCGCATTTATCGCCGCCACCGCGGAAGCACGCGCACTGTGGCCATGCCGCCGTGTCGATTCCGTGGAGGAGGACCACTCCGCAGCTCTCGCGCCGCGCCGCACCCTTCACCTCTCTCCTCTCCAGCCGTTGGACAACCCGGGGCCCCCGCTTGCGTCTTGAATCGCGCTCGTGCGTGCCGTGCGCCGCCCAAGCCACCACAGCGCCCGCCGTGGCCGTCCCCCACACCCGAGCTCGCCCAGCTCGCTGCACGCAGCCACACGCGCCCGACAGCCGCCCAACACACTCGCCGCCCTCGCACCGCCCCTATGGCGAAGCCTACCCGCCCCTGCACTGCTCCCGCGCCGTGTCCACCATGGACCGGCCGTCGGGCTATAAAACGAGCCGCCCCGAGCCCAAATTCGCTCACACCGCCCACCCCCTTCACCACTATCCCTCCCCGCTACTCCACCCTCTCTCGTGCACCGCCAGGAGGGCGGAATCGCTGCCGGAGAGCTGCTGCTGCCTGCATCGCCCTCGGAGCTCCGCCGCTGCCGAGGAGGTCGATGACCAATCGTGGCCGTGTGGCCACTCCCTCTTTCTTTTCCTCCCCTGGCCCTCTTCCATGCCTCACCACCGCCGNATCGCGGAATAGGAGCTTGTCTAGTTTTTGTTCCGTTCCACCTTGGAGTGTCACACTCTTTTATATCGAGAGGGTCGTGCTTAGTCTCATGACGTACTTGAGAAGTGATGCTTCTACCCTTCCTTATCCATCTACCTCCGAGCTCTCATGGCTCGAGAATGTCGAGGATGCATATCGTGGTGGTAATCGGATATTCTTAGCAATTGGTATTGTTTTGAAATCCAAAGACTTTGGTGGCACTCTTAGCCTGTTTGGTAATCATATCATCGGGCTGAGCTATCCGTGTTGCCAAGCCCATTCGTCCTTAGCTCTTCCAAAAATCAACCGATATCCATGAGAATCATATGTAAATGGTTCTAGAAGTTTCCGTATGGTCTTTTCTCTACCCTCAGTACGACTTTCGCTTGGGGTTTTGATTGAAGGCTATTTCTGAAGCCGGAGTGTGATATCTAGAACCTCAAGGAGAACCTCACTACGGAGTTGCTAAATACCTATCGGCAATCCTCCTACTCCACCTATCTCGTGGTAATGGCTCTAGTATGAGGTTTTACCTCTCTAGCTAATTGTGGATCCATGCTATATCTTTCCCACCTCGGTGAATCAAGGTTTGCCCAATCACACGGATGTTGGGTCATTTCATCAGTCCACCTTAGGGCCCAATCCTCAATCTTATGGGAATCTCTTGTGTATCCGAAGTGTGAGTCCAGAAGATGCCTTTCTCCTCACGGTGCCAATCTCTACGGTCTATCAAACGGGTGGTTCGAAGTGATGTCTTGGTGATCGGTTGTCCTATCATCGGCTCGACCTTTGTTTGGTCAAGTCGTTCCTTTTTCTCTCTATAGCTTATGGTTTTGGGCAAGAGTCATTTGGTCTAACACCTAAGTTATCTCCTGTTCTTTCGTTCCGCCTTTTGCATGTCAAGTTATCTAGCCAATCTCTGGACAAGGAAGATCATCGTGGGAATCTAGTAGATCGTTAAAGGTTAAGAGTTTCCATGTTCTCACTCATCCCTACTTCAACTCGAGAATCTCGGGACGAGATTCCTGTAAGGGGGTAGAATTGTAACAGCCCAGATTTGGTACCCTAAAATATGGGCCAAATTTTCACTTTTTGTTTTGTATTGCATCATGGCATCCATTTTTTTTTTAAAATTGCTTAAGTTGAATAAAAGCAACATTTGTAAAACAACCAAAAAGGGGAGCAAAACCCTTCCCAAATTTCCAACCCAAACACAATGCTCATTTTGGTAAAACCAATTGTTCTTGAGTCTCCAAATTGTTAAGGAAACTCAAGGATATATTTTTCTTTCTAAATAGTTGCCAAAGGCTAATTTTTAACAAGCAACTAAATAAAATTTGAGAAATCATTTTTGGTTCAATCCAATTTATATTTTGGAACCAAGTTAAACTTCCCCAAAATTCCAATAATATATGGGGTGCTTCATTACTATAAAATGAGCCTCCATAAATATTTTTACTATTATTAAAAATGCCTAATTGCTTCAATTAATGCTTTATGCAATTTATCAAAAATAACCCAAATGCAACCATATGAATAAATTTGCATCTAAACATTTTTTTATTTTGGAACAACAAATTTTGTGGAGCTTACTCATGACATAGAGAGCCCACCTGAAATTTCCAGAATTTCTAAATTTGCTTAAGTGGCTTGTTTAAATAGATAATCCTTACTGTTTTAGAAATCAAAAAAAGTTCAAAGTTATGACAAGGGGGCCCTCCTGGCAGCTCTCTCTTTCCCCTTTTGCTGTGACGACCAAGGGCGCTGGCGCCATGCCGCCCCGGGCCATGCCGCCGCCCACCTGCTCCCGCGTGGTCAAGAGGCCCCCCCCCTGCGCTCTGCCTCTCCCCTCTACCTCCTCTGTCCTCTCTCCCTCTCCCCACTTGCTCCGCTGCTCCCGCTCCCTCTCTCCTTCTTCCCTTCCGCTCGGCCGAAACCGAGCCTCGATGGACGCGCACCTCGCCGTCGATTGGGAGATCCCGGAGCGAATCGGAGACCATCAGCAGGATCGCCGCGTCGCCCTCTATCTACGTGCCAAGGGAATCGACGAGTGCTAGCCTCCATCGTCGCCGCCGCTCTTTTCGTCCGCGTCTGGCCGAGACCCGCCGTTCGCCGCCGTCGCGGTTGCCGTCACCTCCGGCCACCATGGTGCGAGCTAGGGCCGCCGTCGGCTCCGCCCGGTCACCCTCTGCCTCCCAGTCGAGGGCCTCGTGCTGGGATGCCCCGCCTGGGCGTGCGACGCCGCCTCCTCCCGTGCCGGCCTCCGCATGCTCTGCACGCCGCCGTCATTCTCCGGCCTCGTCGTCTGCGCAGTCGTGCTCCTGGTGAGCTACTGGCCCGACCCGACCTCTCCTCCCTCCCCTTTTCCCTCTCTGGCCCGTGACTTGCCGTCGCTAAGCGCCGCGGTCGTCGCCGTTCGTCCGCCGGCCGTGGCGTTTGCCCAGCACGCACGCGTGCTCGACCGGCCACGCGCCCGGCCTGACCGGCCACGAGGCCGGGGCTTCTCGGGCCGTGGCCCGGCCATATTGGCCGGCCCAGTGGCCGGGGCCTCTCGGGCTGGAGCCCGGTCATAATGGCCGGCCTGCGACCGGCCTGGCCGGCCTCCCTGGTTTTTGCTTTATCTTTTTTTTTTGGAGCTAAACAAAATCAAAGAATTAGTAACTATTAAAATATTGCTCCAAAGATTGCAAACCAAATATCAAAATGTTCAGCAAAACAAACCCTATGTTATAGAATCATGGTAAAAGTCTTTTGGAATCCTAATCTTGCTGTTTATGTGTGAATTCCTAAAATGGTAAAAATGAGACCTAATTGGGAAAAATCATATTTCGATAAATAATCAACCAAAAATTACAAATAAAATACCAATGTGATCAACTTGCCAAATGCTATCCACCCATGCACTTATCACACCATGATCACAAACTTTTATTTGATGTTATTCATAAATTGTTTAAATTAATTAAATTCAATTATTTAATTAATTTGTCACTTAATCGTCGGTGCTCCGAAATTTACAAATAAATTACCGAAACGATCGGAAGAACGAATCCTATCCATTCTTGTCATGTTCATGCATATTTGAGCCATCTCTCTAATATTTTAATATTTTATAAAGAATGTGGCCACTAAGATAAATATGGGTGGTTCCAAATAATTGCACTAATTATTTGGCTCCTCATTTAATTTTGCTTTAATTGATATAATGATATCTTTGCATCAACTGGACATGTCATCATGTGATTGAGCATTGCATCTTGAGTTCGTGTGATTTATGTGTTCTTTGCCTTTCTCTTTTGGGTATCGCTAGATTCCGGAGTCGAGGGTTCCCTCTCCTACCCCGACGAGCAATACTACGCTACCCGGCAGCAAGGCAAGAGATAACCTAACCTTCTTGGCATCTAGCATCCTATGTTTTGATCAAATTATTTTATCCACCATAATATTGCATGCGGTTCAAATGTCTTTTTGGTAAATATTAGAATATCCTATGGTTGCATGTTTTTCCCCGAGCCAATCACATGTATCCCTACCTATGAACCCTAGTGATGATGTGTTGGCCGGATACATTTATAATTGTTGGATATATGCTTAGCCATGCTTAGAAATGCTTAGTTGAAATGCTAGTAATGTCCGTTATTGAATTCCATATTTATTGATGTTGATGGAATGATTCGGGCATGGTGGATAAATGTGAGGCTTAATTTAAATTGCTAAAGGCTTGGATGAGTTGCCCTCGGGGAGGGTGGTTTGCCACATTCTTGCCGCCTAGGATGAGAGTGCTTTTAGCTAGAACCAAGAACCGAGCGTGCTTCCATTGGTGGGTGTATGGGCGCCTCGCTGACCGAATAATTTGTGAGGGGCTTGTCAAGGGTCCTCTAGTTTGCTATTCCATTTGCGCGTGAGTTGTGTGGGTGGAAAAGAAACGAGGATGTGGTGTTTAGGAACGTGGCCGCGGGGCAGGGCGTTGAAGGCGCTTAACCTGTCCTTCCGCACACTGATGGTCCTTGAGTAAGCCTCATGCATTGTAAAGGTCTAACCGCGCCCGCTCGCCGGCCTTCCCCGGAAGAGGGCCAACTAGGTGAGCCGGACGGTACCAATGGGTAAAATAGTACACCCCTGCAGGGTTTAATCTTTTCGAAAAGCCGTGTCCACGGTTATGGACAAACTCTTGGGAAAGGCGGATCAGCTCATAGATAACTTTTAACCTAATTGATATGGCAGCTAAAGGTTGCATTAATCAACTTGAGATAAAGGTTCATTTCCTCGAGGGGGATTCGAGGGAGTGCCTTGGTGTGAGATGAGTGGTGATGGTTGCAAGTAGGTTCGCCGAGAACCGAAGATGATAATGTTACTCTCTTACCCCTTTTATGAAAAATATTCTGAATAGACGATGCCTTGTGTCTTTTACCTCTTTTATTGAAAACTGGCTTTATGCAAAAATAACTACATATAAAGCTTTAGAGCCTCCGTCAGTCATTGGGCCTATATCGCCCTACTAAACTTGCGAGTACATCGTACTCAGTCTCTCTTTGCTGCCTTTATGTATTTGTATTTCAGAGGAGGACGACACCGAGCGACTAGGTGGTTTCTTCGTTGACGTCGACTACTAGTCTGGGGTTCCCAGGTGGCAGCTTGGGACCGTGGAACAAGCTGGCTTGGGTGATGTTTATTGTAGGCCTCTTAGGCCATATATTTGCTTCTTGTTGTTAGACAACACTACCCGCTTCCGCTTGTTGAATTGTTGGATCTGTGATCCTTTTGCTTGTAATATTTGTATTCTTCTCATTATATGAGTTGCTATATGTTTTGTGTCGTAGCGTCATGCTTTGTGCCAGTTCTGTTCCACAAGTCTCGATCTTTGTTTTATACATTTGATGGTTGTGTAGAATACATAGCCTCTCTGTATAATTCCGGGGTCGGGGCGTTACAGCGCCAGTATCCATGTACCAGTGGGGGTCGACAGAGTAGGACTGAGTGTATCCCGGCTGGTCCTGCGGCGCCGGGCGGTCAGCCATGGCGGCTTGATGCTCGTTGTTCCTAGTGTCCTTGCCATCGTTTCCGAGGCCGAGAAAACTTCTCTGGAAGCGACGATGACACTTGGAGGCAAGGTAGCCTTCGCGCCCGCACAACTGGCACACACGAGGCGGGCGGCCGCCCCCTGAGGAACTCGGTGGCGAGGGAGCGGCCGGCTGTTGCTTGGGCATCGCGGCAGGCTGAAAGAGCATGGTCGCCCCTATGTGTTGTTTTGGTAATTAATGACAATCTCTATGGACTAATGTGTGCTTTGAGTTATATTTGCAGTGTTGGTCCATAAGGAATGCTTGGACTCCATATGTTGGAGTCAAGGCTAAAAGAAGAAGACTATATGTTGATCAAGGCTAAATGCAAGTTGATCAACATACAAGATTAGGGCATGTGAAGAAGAAGATCATTTGTTGATCAAGATCCTATGTTGTCCATGGTGGATGGCGTCACGTGGTGATCAGAAGAAGATCATTTGTTGATCAAGATCCAATGTTGTCCATGGTGGATGGCGTCACATGGTGATCATCAAGATAAAGGCCATGTGAAGATATGTCGAAGAGTGCCTCTCCCATCTTGGTGTATGGGGGAGCAATATGCGTGTCTTCACCAAGCGGAGCAAAATCAAGAAAGGTGATCCACTTGAGAGTAGATCAAGATCATCATCATCGAGCTCAAGTGGAATGCGCAAGGCAAAGGTATGTTCTTGATAGGGTTTCTATTTTACCGGTCTCGCGGTGTAGTTGTGAGACCGGGTTTTAGGATAGGTAACCGTACTATCAAGAGGGGCTCTCAAGTGAGCTTTAGCGTATCGGTCGTAGAGAGCTCAAACCTTTGCATCCTTGGCATCATCTTTATTGGTTCCTATTTGGCTCTTATCGTGGTGTGGTATTGGTGCTTGTCATGCTTGTCATGACAAGCCCAAGGTCACCGAAAACGGTTTTCATATGTGTTCCCTATTGAGTTTTCGGTGTCGGAGATTTTGTCGGTCCATCTATGTGGAAGGTTTCACTCTTCCATTTATTAGCAAAATCTCCCTTGCTTGGTTTCAATATTTTCACTTGTTAGTGGGTTGCATTTGTCGTCCACTTTCCAACAAAGTTGGTTTCACTTCATTCAGACTTCATTTGCAAAAGATATGGTTTTCCGGTTTTCAATAGAAAGGTTTTACCTTTCATATTTTGGTTTTACCATATCCTTTTGAACAATGATGTTTCTCTGCATAATCTTGTTGTGCTCGTTGTGACGATTCCAACGAGTCCACGATTATCAAAAACGGAGTTCGTATGTGGAAGATATTGCGGTTTTACCGACGAACGTTCTATAGATAGAAAAGAAAAGAACAAAGAAAAAGGGGGAGGGGCCTGCCGGCCATCAGCCCGGCATGGCCGGCTCCATGGCTGGGGGCTCTCGGTTTGAGCCCCGGACATCATGGCCGGCCCCATGGCAGGCCTGCCCGGCCACTGGCCGGCCATCCCCGGCCATACCCCGGCCTGGCCGGCCTCACTCTTTCAGCTGCCCGAAATGTGGCCTAACGGCCATATTTTGGAGCTACTACTTAAGGGGCTTCTTCCCCATCTTCACCTCGAACCTTTGGCACTCTTTGAGCAAGTTTTTCCTCCACCATTGTTGACCTCTTAGAGCTTTGCTTTCTCTCAATCCCTCCAATAGTTCTTGCTAGTTTTTGAGGGAAAAGAGAGAGGAGGTCTAGATCCACGTTTCCACCGATCGGTTTCTCCTCTAAGTGAGGGGAACACCTTGGATCTAGATCTTTGGAGTTTCTTTGTGTTTCTCCTTGTTCTTCCTCCCAAATCCCTCCCAAGCATTAGTTGCTTTGGTTGGATTTGGGTTGGAAGAACTTGTCCACTTAGTGTGTTCTTGCCATTGCATTAGTTGCATCGGTTTGAGTTCTCCACGGTGATTCGTGGAAAGTGAAGTTGAGAAGCTTGTTACTCTTGGGTACTTTGGTGCCCTAGAGCTTGTTCCTCTAGGGCACGTTGGTACCCTAGACGGTTTGTTTTCTCGGAGTCTTGGTGGCTTACGGGATTTGTTGGGAGCCTCCAATTGTGGAGTGTGGCTCAACCTTGTTGCTTCGGAGCTTTGGTAGCTACGAAGATATTGCCGGGAGCCACCAATTGAGTTGTGGTGTGTGCCTCGGCCTTGGGCATCGAGTCTTGGTGGCTCGGTGCATTTGGTGAAGACCCTCCAACTTGTGGAGTGAGCTTCACCCTTGTAAAGGTTCTAGTTGTCAACCTCAACGGCAACATAGTGACAAGTGCCTCGCCACATTGGTGGTAAGACACAACGGAGATACGGTGTGCCATATCAAGGCTACTCGGTGTTTCACATTGGTGAACACCGCGCCGCTCCAACGGAGACTAGCTTCCATTGGGAAGTGAACTTCGGGATAAATCATCGTCTCCAAGTGCCTCGGTATTTCTATCCCGAGCTTCTTACTTATGCTATTTACTTTGTGATAGACATCTAGCTTAAAGTCATATATCTTGCTATCACCTAGTTGATTATATTGCTTAGCATAAGTGTTGGTGCACATAGGTGAACCTAGCTAGTTTAGGTTTTGGCTTGATAAATTAAACGTTAGTTTTATTCCGCATTTATTCAAGCCTTAACCGTAATAATTTTAAATCGCCTATTCACCCCCCCCTCTAGGCGACATCCGTGTCCTTTCAATTGGTATCAGAGCCGGTTCTCTCTTTATAGGGCTTCACGGCCTAGAGAGTAAAGATGTCGTCTAGTGGTTTAGTGCACAATGCATCTTTAATATTCGATGGCACTAATTATAATGATTGGAGAAATCGCATGCTAAATTATTTTAGAGATATTGATCCATCTATAGAGAAAATCTTAGATATGGTTTTTCCTCCTCCAAAGGATCCGAAAAGATTATCTTTGGAGGATGAGGAAAATTCTTATCTATATGCTCAAGCTTCTAAAGTTGTTTTCATGTCTTTAAGAAATGCAGTTGCCTTGTCGATATCTCCTTATCGGAGTGCTCATGAGCTATGGACCAAGCTTCAAGACAATTATGGTGTGTCCATTGATAGTGAGAATGATTGTTCTCCCTCCATCTCCGGGCGTAATAAGTTCTCAACTTCTTCTACTCATCTACATGTGGCAAGCCACAAAACAATGCAATGGTGAGTAGGGATAAATTTCGCAATAATGATAGTGAGCTTCCTTTAGATGATATTTCATCTCTATCTTATTGCAATGATTTATCTTTGGACTTAAACACATCGAGAACTATAAATGTTTCACATGCTTGTGTTGATAGTCCTTGCATATCTTCTAAATCGTTAAGTAGTGATGATCATGACAATAATAATGATGATGAAGAAGATGATGCTTACTTTAATAAGAAAGGTCTAATGGTTCTTAATGCTCTTTCAAATAATGAAAATGCTTGTGAGAACCTACATGAAATTATGAGCACCCTTATTGAGCGAGGGGTTACTATTGAAAATTTGGAAGCTCGTGAAAATGAAAGTCTTAGCCGCGAACGTAATTATGCGGACACAATTGCGGATCTTGAGCAAGCTCTTGAAGAAATCCAAACCACCAAGAAATCTCTTGAGGAGACCTTTACTCTAGAGTTATCTAAAGTAAATGAAACCCATGATAGAGCTCTCAAGGTGGCTAATGATTTTAAAATAAAAAATGATGAGCTTGTTGTTGAAATTGTTAGACTCCTTGAGGCTAATGTGAAATTTGAAAAGGATGCCAAGTCCTTGGAAGATTCTCTTGCACATCTCACTAAGTCTCATGATCAACTCCAAGCTCAATTACTAAAAGAGCTTCCTACTTGTTCTCCCATTGCTATTAATGTTGATGCTTGTGCTACTAACTCTAGTTCTTGTGAAGCATCCATTTTAAAGGAGAATGTTGAGCTAAGGGATCAACTTAAATTGCTAACTAGCAAATATGATATATTGGAAGAAAGCCATGAGAAGCTCTCGAGCTCTCATGAAGATCTTCTCGTATCTCATGATAAGCTAAAGTTAGCTCATGAGGCTAATGCTACCAAGGTAATACCTAGTGAGCCTCATGTGGACAATGGCACAACTTCTACTAAAATTGTTACAATGTCATATGCTAGTCCTTGTAATTCTTCATCACACACTAATGCTAAATCATATGTTGAATTACATTTTGTGCCTAGTTGCTCTAATAATGAAGCTTCAACTTCCGCTAGTACTTGTGTAGCTACTAACCTTGTAGGGAAGACTAATGAGCACAAGGCACAAGCCACTTCTTTGAAGAAAGATGTGGAGAAGCGTCATAAAGGGAAGGCCACATTTGACAACATTTTGAGTGTGCAAAAATCCCCCAATGACAAGAGTGGACTTGGATTCAACTCCAATATCAAGAACAAGTCCAAGAGTAGCAATAAGAAGGGCCAAGAACAAGTCAATCACTCGGCCAAGATTGTTTGCTTCAAGTGCAAAATTGAAGGGCATCATGTTAGAGATTGCCCAATGAAAAAGAAGCCTCTTAGTGAGAAGCAACTAGGGAAGAGGCCTTTTGTTCAATCTCTTGCTCAACCTCGGGTTGAACAAAGGCAACCTCCTAAGAAGACTCAAGTCATTGCTCCTCAAGTTGAGGCGCCTATTAAGAAGAAAGAAAAGAGTCGATATGGCTACTTATGCCTTGAGAAGGGCCATTTGGCTTCTTCATGCACAAACGGTACCCTATCCAACCCCATAATTATTGATGATGTTTATTCTCTTAGGAAGGATAGGGTTGGCAATGTGTTTGCCAAATATGTGGGAACTCAAAGTGGTGTCAAGAAAAGAACCATTTGGGTTGCCAAGCCTATTGTGACTAACCTCTTAGGACCCAACTTGGTTGGGGACCAACAAGCTCAAACTTGATCAATAGGTTGTGATGAAGGACATTGGAGACTTGGCTATCCTTGAAGAATTAAGGGATCTTCTTGATTATTATTTCCACAAGCCAAGTCATTTGGATTATATTGTCATACCTCATATCCAATGCTCCTTCGTGCGGTAACTTATATTTAAATTATATATACATTGAAAGTTGCTTGCTCCCTTGCATGTGTTAGTTTTGTTCCTAGCATGTGCTTGTATATGTTGTGCTTATTACTTACCTTGAGTAATCAAGTTTTTGTATGTTAATGTGCGCTCCATATACGTGTAAACTTTGTGTTGAGTCCTTATTGGATCTTGTGTTGATTTCAATGGGCTCTTTTGAGAAATTAATGGACTATCCCATTTTGGGGGAGTGATATGCTTTGTGCACTTCACTAACCTAAAAATGTGTGTATATGAGTAACACCACCTAGTATTGATATATCAAGATTATCTAGTAACTATGTGGTGTGTCATGCTCATGAGAAATTCAAATTCTATAATGTCTATTAATTATCTCTATTAGATTTTATTTGCCTCTTGTTGAGAAGAAATGAATTATCACATTGTGGGGGAGTAATAAGCTATGTGCATATTACAATCCTACAAAATGTGAACATTTGAGGTTTGTCACTTAGATTTGATATTGTAAATTATCTTATTCCTATGTGGCATATTAGCTCGAACAAGTTCCAATTTGCTCTCTAGCTATCTTTTGGGTCTTGTTCGTGTGTGTTTGCTTGGTGTGGTTTTTCTCTAATGTGCATCTCCATACATTAGTTGGGAAACCATTTGTTCCATATTATTCTAACCATGGCCTTGCCGGTTGGTTTGAATAGTTGGAACTACCAACAAACCTTATTCAAATATGGTGTTTTATTGCTTATCTTTTGCCACATGTTTTATCTTGTGAGGATATTCTTGGATACCTCTATCACCGGGAAAATAATTCCAAATGGTCATTGTCCTTGGACAATCCATATTTGTGTTTATGGTAGAATATTTTTGATTATCCTTACATTGGCATTGGTTTTTATTTGTCTCATCTCTTGCCAAAATATTCATTTTGACTCCCATTGCCTTCCTTGCCTCTTGCTAGGATCCTAATCCTCAAATTGGTAGTGTTTAGTGTTGTAAATAAAATATGAAGAGTAATGATCCCTTGTGCGTGCATATTGTATTCAAATGCAAATATCAAAAATTAATGCATGAATCTTGGGGGAGCATTCCTTTTATTTAGAACACTATCCTATCTATCATTATTTGATCCTTTCAATTGGCATTTGATTTCTATCATATGTGTTTATGGAAGACAAATCTTTTCTCTTGATGCTTTGTGCCATCATGAAAAGTGTAGAGGGTGTTTGGTTTATTTAGTGTAACCTTGCTCTCTCTTGGGAGTCTTGCATTCTCATCTCTTGTTTTATGTTTATCCTATAGAATGAGAAAACCCTTTGAGCATGACTCTTTCTTTCATCCTATATGCTCATTGGCCTTGCCTAGGTACCTTCAATTGGTATTAATTGGAATTTAATATCTCCTCCATAGATATTTGTTTCAATTGATATTTATTGTGAGAATTTTGATACCTTATTACTTTATTTTACTTTACTTGATTCCGGTCAAGTATTATCCTCTTCTTGGTATCTTGTCTCCTAGTTGGTATCTTATCTTTCAATTGGTGTCTTATCTCTCATGTGTTGTTTGATTTGATTCCTATTGATATCACACTTCATGTGTTGATGTGTTTTGGAATCAATCACATGTTGATTTGTTTCTTTCCTCAATCATGTGTTGATTTGGATTTTGATATAATTTGGACAACCTTTTTGTGTCACACTTTGGTGTGCTCTCTTCTTGGTTTACTTGGTGTTTTGTCCAAACCGTATCTCATTTGGTTCTTGTAAGTCCATGCATGCATATTTATTAATACATTTATTTTATGGCATGCTAGTCTTTCTTGATCCAATATATAGGGGATACTCCACCAAATCCTAAAATGGCTAAGATGTGCATGAAATTCAAGTTCATCTATATGCACATATTTATGTGGAGTGTTTCCTATGTATTGTAGTGTATCTAACTACTATGGAACCCAATGAGTTTGGGAACCATGTTGTACTTGAATTTTGTTTTAGGTACAATGGAGATGCATTGGATGCTTGCCTCATTCATAAGGAAGGTGTTCTCACCATGCGATTATTGGAGTCAAGCTTGGATGATAAACAAAAATCCTCATCTTCATCATCACCAATGCTATTTCGGTAACAAGTATCTATCCCATGCATATTTTTCTTGTATTCAACCTTGTGTAGGTTGCCCCTTGGCATGAAAACTTTAAATGTACAATTGTTGTGGCTTTGGCTCTTTCCTTCACTTGGTATATCTTTGTGATATTTGTGATGGAAGTGCAAAAATCTTTTTCTTCAATTGGTATTATTTCTTTGTGATACTTGTTGCCTATCTCAAAGCATCTTCACTATCTCTTGTTCCGTTAGTGATATGTGTGATGTCTTTGATATTTTTGAAGTTCATTTATATACAATGAGATAAATTTGAGCTATGTTCTATGCTTCTAAGCAATAATATCTTTTGTATATTCATGACTTCCCTTTTGGATACCATGGTTTCCACTTTATCAACCATCTCATATGTGCAAGTTTCTTTGTGGATGTATATCATCAATGATTTGTCTACTTAGAAACCCATACATATGAGAGAGGTCACCTTTTAGTTGGTATCCTAATTCTTTTGAGCTACCTTGCTTTTATCTATAATTCTTTGGTGGCTCCAATTTTGTCTCATGAGTGCTTGTCTAATTTTTTTATCGGTTTCTTTGCACACTCATGTATTTGTGAGGATCTTTGTCTTCATGCTTACCTTGGTGAGCATGTTGATTTTTATCGGCTAAATTCTCTCACTATCTTTTGGAATTTTCAATTGGTTTTAGTTTCCAATTGGTACCCCTAAGCTTGTGAACATACTCCTTTAAAAGATCTTCCTTTTATCTCGGTTGGGCCAATCCTATGTTGAATGTTAAAAAAATTGGTATCCTCGAGTTTGTGAACATATTCTTTATGAAAAATCTTCTTTGTAAGTTATGTGTGTCAATACTTGATATATAACTTATCTCCATTTGGTTAAGACTATGTGTCTTATCAAATTAATTGTCTTGTCACACACACATACTCTTGGTTGGGCCTTCATTAATAATTTCTTTTAATTGGTATCTCCATATGGCTCAACCACATCTTTGGTGCAAGTGCTTTGTTTTGCTTTAATGGTTACATCCTTGCACTTTGTGAGTGTTCTAGATGATTATGGGGGAGTGAGGATTCCATATTTGTTCACTCCGCAATAGTGTATGAACATTGGGGAGCTTCTCTATTTTTATTTAGAATTCTCAGTTAGGATCTTCTTGATTGCTTTTCTCCTTTGTGAAGATGTTTAGAATGATTTCATCCTTTGCCATCTTTGGATCCTCAATATAGTTTGATTTCCTCTATTATTCATCAATGGATATGTGCATTTAATTTCACTCATATCTTGAGGAATGCATACTTGTGGAGGAACTCATATTATATTGGCCATCTAAAAATTTTCTTCCCATTTCGGCAATCGATGCCAATGGGGGAGAAGTTTTAGAGGGTTTAAGGGAATTGGTTCTATGCTTTAGTTTGGTTCTTAAGCATTTGCCTCTCGTGCTCATGCATCCTTGTCTTGCAAGGTTGCTTAATTCATTATATAAACCCTCTAAAAAGGGATTGTCATCAATTACCAAAATGGGGGAGATTGAAAGAGCATGGTTGCCCCTATGTGTTGTTTTGGTAATTAATGACAATCTCTATGGACTAATGTGTGCTTTGAGTTATATTTGCAGTGTTGGTCCATAAGGAATGCTTGGACTCCATATGTTGGAGTCAAGGCTAAAAGAAGAAGACTATATGTTGATCAAGGCTAAATGCAAGTTGATCAACATACAAGATTAGGGCATGTGAAGAAGAAGATCATTTGTTGATCAAGATCCTATGTTGTCCATGGTGGATGGCGTCACGTGGTGATCAGAAGAAGATCATTTGTTGATCAAGATCCAATGTTGTCCATGGTGGATGGCGTCACGTGGTGATCATCAAGATAAAGGCCATGTGAAGATATGTCGAAGAGTGCCTCTCCCATCTTGGTGTATGGGGGAGCAATATGCGTGTCTTCACCAAGCGGAGCAAAATATAGAAAGGTGATCCACTTGAGAGTAGATCAAGATCGTCATCATCGAGCTCAAGTGGAATGCGCAAGGCAAAGGTATGATCTTGATAGGGTTTCTATTTTACCGGTCTCGCGGTGTAGTTGTGAGACCGGGTTTTAGGATAGGTAACCGTACTATCAAGAGGGGCTCTCAAGTGAGCTTTAGCGTATCGGTCGTAGAGAGCTCAAACCTTTGCATCCTTGTCATCATCTTTATTGGTTCCTATTTGGCTCTTATCGTGGTGTGGTATTGGTGCTTGTCATGCTTGTCATGACAAGCCCAAGGTCACCGAAAACGGTTTTCATATGTGTTCCCTATTGAGTTTTCGGTGTCGGAGATTTTGTCGGTCCATCTATGTGGAAGGTTTCACTCTTCCATTTATTAGCAAAATCTCCCTTGCTTGGTTTCAATATTTTCACTTGTTAGTGGGTTGCATTTGTCGTCCTCTTTCCAACAAAGTTGGTTTCACTTCATTCGGACTTCATTTGCAAAAGATACGGTTTTCTGGTTTTCAATAGAAAGGTTTTACCTTTCATATTTTGGTTTTACCATATCCTTTTGAACAATGATGTTTCTCTGCATAATCTTGTTGTGCTCGTTGTGACGATTCCAACGAGTCCACGATTATCAAAAACGGAGTTCGTATGTGGAAGATATTGCGGTTTTACCGACGAACGTTCTATAGATAGAAAAAGAAAAGAAACAAAAGAAAAAGGGGGAGGGGCCTGCCGGCCATCAGCCCGGCATGGCCGGCTCCATGGCTGGGGGCTCTCGGTTTGAGCCCCGGCCATCATGGCCGGCCCCATGGCAGGCCAGCCCGGCCACTGGCCGGCCATCCCCCGGCCATACCCCGGCCTGGCCGGCCTCCCTCTTTCAGCTGCCCGAAATGTGGCCTAACGGCCATATTTTGGAGCTACTACTTAAGGGGCTTCTTCCCCATATTCACCTCCAACCTTTGGCACTCTTTGAGCAAGTTTTTCCTCCACCATTGTTGACCTCTTAGAGCTTTGCTTTCTCTCAATCCCTCCAATAGTTCTTGCTAGTTTTTGAGGGAAAAGAGAGAGGAGGTCTAGATCCACGTTTCCACCGATCGGTTTCTCCTCTAAGTGAGGGGAACACCTTGGATCTAGATCTTTGGAGTTTCTTTGTGTTTCTCCTTGTTCTTCCTCCCAAATCCCTCCCAAGCATTAGTTGCTTTGGTTGGATTCGGGTTGGAAGAACTTGTCCACTTAGTGTGTTCTTGCCATTGCATTAGTTGCACCGGTTTGAGTTCTCCACGGTGATTCGTGGAAAGTGAAGTTGAGAAGCTTGTTACTCTTGGGTACTTTGGTGCCCTAGAGCTTGTTCCTCTAGGGCACGTTGGTACCCTAGACGGTTTGATTTCTCGGAGTCTTGGTGGCTTACGGGATTTGTTGGGAGCCTCCAATTGTGGAGTGTGGCTCAACCTTGTTGCTTCGGAGCTTTGGTAGCTACGAAGATATTGCCGGGAGCCACCAATTGAGTTGTGGTGTGTGCCTCGGCCTTGGGCATCGAGTCTTGGTGGCTCGGTGCATTTGGTGAAGACCCTCCAACTTGTGGAGTGAGCTTCACCCTTGTAAATGTTCTAGTTGTCAACCTCAACGGCAACATAGTGACAAGTGCCTCGCCACATTGGTGGTAAGACACAACGGAGATACGGTGTGCCATATCAAGGCTACTCGGTGTTTCACATTGGTGAATACCGCGCCGCTCCAACGGAGACTAGCTTCCATTGGGAAGTGAACTTCGGGATAAATCATCGTCTCCAAGTGCCTCGGTATTTCTATCCCGAGCTTCTTACTTATGCTATTTACTTTGTGATAGACATCTAGCTTAAAGTCATATATCTTGCTATCACCTAGTTGATTATATTGCTTAGCATAAGTGTTGGTGCACATAGGTGAACCTAGCTAGTTTAGGTTTTGGCTTGATAAATTAAACGTTAGTTTTATTCCGCATTTATTCAAGCCTTAACCGTAATAATTTTAAATCGCCTATTCACCCCCCCTCTAGGCGACATCCGTGTCCTTCCACAGGCCCCTTGCCAGAGCCGGGTTACGGGGCGGCGCGGCCACCCCTGTAGTCAGCGTGGGCCGAGGAGAGGTCGATGTGGACCCCTGTAGGCAGCATGGCGAGACTCAACACACTGTTTAGTGTTGAGGAGGCGCGAGTAGAGGTCGCGCGACGGCATCGGTGTCTCACGATCATGGACGACCTCGACCAGGGAATCGTACTCTTCGTCAAGGCCGTTGAGGAGGTACGTCGTGAACTCCGTGTCGGTGAGCGGCTGGCCGATGGAGGCCAGTGTGTCGGCAAGGGCTTTAACCTTGTTGTAGTAGACTGTGGCGGAGTCGTTGAGCTTCTTAGCCTCGCCAAGTTGGCGACGGATGGCGCTGGAACGCGCCATGGACTAAGATGCAAAGCTTGACTCCAGAGTGGTCCACGCCTCGTGAGAAGTCGTCGCAAAGACGACCATGCCGGCAACACCCGCGGTGAGCGAAGATTGGATGGCTGAGAGGTTCACCTGGTCTTGCGCCGTCCAGACACGGTGTGCCGGGTTGAGGACCGGACCGTGGGGGCTGTCCACCAGCGCAGGAGGGCACGGGAAGGTGCCGTCAACGTAGCCGAGCAGGTAGTGACTCCGAAGGAGGGGGAGAACCTGCGCACGCCAGAAGATGTAATTATCCGACGTCAGCTTGATGGAGATGAGGTGCGCAAAGTGGAACGGCGGCGGGAGCGGGCCGGTAAAATCCGGCGATGGTGCCGCAGCCGGCGCGGATGGAGCCGAGGCCGTCACAGGCGTAGGTGAGGCCGACGTCGTAGCAGAAGCCATGGGCCTGCGACGGGGCAGTTGTGGACGCAGAGGCGCTCGAGGGCACGAGCGCCGACTGGTAGGGCGCCGGTAGACTGAAGAAGAGCGAGCCGACGCTGAGCATGCCGACCGGCGCCGTCATGGCGGCGCGATCAACAGGGACAAACAGCAGAGCGGCCAGGGAGGCTGGGAGATAACCAGCAGAAGAGGGCGAGTACGCTGCAGCGCTCGTCATGGGTGCGATCGTGAGCGGCGGCGGCCGGAAACGATCGATCGATGAATCGATCTGCGGCGGCGGCTGTACGTAGCGGAAGTCTAGGGATCGATTAGGGTTGATACCATGTAAGCCAAAAATAATATTTGGGAGGAACCGGCACATCTCATCTGGAAGCTAATTTGGGCCTATGGGTTAATATGGTTGATAGGATACTAATATCAGTAAGTTCTAACATCTCATTTGGAAGCTAATTTGGAAGGAACTCAAAATTTAAGCGTGCTTGGGCTAGAGCAATCTGAGGATGGGTGACCAAACGGGAAGTTTGACTAAGGTAAGTACTTTGACCTGAGATTGAGATTAAGTTTGTGGCTAAGTGGGAAATTCGAAATTTGAAAAAAAGTTGGAAAATTCGAAATTTGAAAAAAAAAACTTGGAACAAATAAGTTGAAAAAAAAATTAATTTTTATTTTTAATTTTTTTTTTGGGAAAAATAATTTTGGAAATCAAAATGCCGACGGAATCTACGCCGACGGCTTTGCCGTCGGCATAGCCTACGCCGACGGTCTTTCTCTACGCCGACGGCAAAAGGCCCTATGCCTACGAGGCAATACGCCGACGGCCATACGCCGACGGCCGCCGTCGGCACAAGCTATGCCGACGGCAAATTGGCCTGTGCCGACGGCAAAAGGCCGTCGGCATAGCCGTCCATTCCTGTAGTGATATTTATAGTGATATACATGGTACAATACATGACCAATACGGTTTGGTTTACGTATGAAGCTACAATACAACTCTAACAAAGTCTGTATAACGCAAAAGAAGTCTGCATTAAGCACATGATTGGAATTCAAAACAGGAGAGAGAGACCTGTGCCGAACGATAGAATCACATGAGAACCAACCCTTGGTTGGATGGTTAGGTGGATGGTTGTACCCCCAGTCCCACCAGAGTTCAAACCCCAGGTTTGACACTGGTGTTTCTCATATTTGACGGAATATTATTCAGTGTGAGGCGACGTTCCCGTCGATAGCGAGGTGCCCGTGGTGACTTCGTAAATCTCAAGACCTGACCCGCCGGCTCAGTATTTCAAAGGTGCTCATAGGGATAGGGTGTGCGTGTGTGCGTTCATAGGGTGAGTATATGCGCGCGTATGTGAGCGTCTGTATTGTAATGTGTTTCGAAAAAAGAACGACAGAATCACATAAATTGATTGAGAAAAGACTGACCAACTTCAGAAAATGGCATTATCATCACAAATAACAATTTTCCGATTGTTTTCACATCATGTCTTGAAGTCAAATTGACCATATCCAGTCCAGTGGTTCAGTTGAGTGTAGCTTTCATGTTCATTGGCCATCATTAATTCAGTCCTTCACGTCTCCGTTTGTGCTGAGTTTTTTTTTAATGATGTAAACGATAGAGGAACATATATGAGACGTGAGGCTCCGAGGCTCCGAGGCTCCGAAGCCATATACTATGTCGAACACACAAAAATCCCAGGTCATTTTCATTAGAGGCGGCTCCAGTAAGCCTACAGGCCCAATAGCAGTGCCAAGAGTCAACAGAGCATTGGCGCTTAACGGCTTAAGCAACACGTACTCTAGAAAGGACACCATTGTTCGTTTCCGTGTGGTTACTTGTTTACTTGATATGGTCCTCCTTGTTAAATATATTACCTAGCATATTCCATCAGTTCGGACTTTTGGTCTAGATGGCTAGTGCAACAATTCTAATATGGTATCAGAGCCTGGAGGTCTCAAGTTCAAATCCTGGCTTCCGCGCTATTTAATATAAAAATAGTTACGGCCTCCCATCTACTCTAACCTAGACGTGAGGGGAAGTGTTAAATATATTACCTAGCCTATTTCATCAGTTCGGACTTTTGGTCTAGATGGCTAGTGCAATAATTCTAATACTCCTCGTCACCGTCGTGACCCACTTGGCCGCGAGCACTACACGAAAGATCTTTCGTTTGGATTATTGGATAGTAGATACGGTCAGATTTTTAAGGTTTTCTTGCAAACTGCTCGAGTAATCAGAGAAAAACTCGGCGACACCAAGCCACACCAAAAATACCACAAGACCTACAAAACGTCGCGAGGCGGAACACATGATATACACAGCCAGGCACTCGAGCGTCCCGTCGCTACTAAAGTGCACACCAAATACCGCCGAGTCAATCTGATCTGCCATAAGCATATTCACCTAACTCGATGACACTCGATAGGGACGACATCTCCGAAAGAGGAGGACATCTACCTCTCGATCCCACACATAGTGACTAATGCGGCTCATTTGATGCTCCTTGCATGTGAAGGGGGCTCCTGCTGACACCGCCATCGCCCTACCCACGCGAGCCCAAGTCCCTGTGACCAAATCCACCTCCAAAATGATGCATCGCAAGAAAGTGCGGCGTGAGAGCGATGCCATCATATGATCTGAAAAACCAGATCTAAGGTTTCCCTGGAGGAAAAAGCAAGTGAGAGCCGCTACATCGACGCCTCCAACAAGGGACGACACCCGAAGACGTCATCGTCGCCGACTCCGAGTACAACCGGAGTACAGCTCCCATGACAACCTCATCCGCAAAGACCAGACTTCAGGACTAGTCAAGCCCCCGTGTGTGGAAGTGCCACCCTAGTCGTGCATCACGCCACCATCGGTACACCTGCCTCCACGGCCGACCACACTTCCCCGGCCAGCCCGACATGTTATCGACGCTCTTTCGCCTCACTTCACTTGACGAGGGATGCAACACTTGTGACAAAACCATTCATCTCACCTTATGTGGCCATGGACAAGCGGCTCACCATCCTCCATCCCTCACGATCGCGATCCAAACCAACCCGCAAGTATCCTCACGATGGCAATAATCCATGGACGCACCAAAACTCGGACCCAGATCGAGCCTGCCCTAGGTCTAGATCTAGCCCGCACGCGCTGATTACATCTAGTGTTCCCTTATAATTGCAATTGTGCATTGCTGATGGCCTACCCTTATCAGGGGTAGGAGTGCTAGACGACAAAGTACAGCTCGGTCGAGCTGATATCTACTCCTAACAGAAGGAACCAGATGCCAAGAAATCACAAACCCTAGTTTGTACAAATTTATAAGTGGGTTGTAGTGCCTTTGGTAGGCCAAATGCGTCCTAGCAAAGTTCATTCTAGGCAACTAGGGAGACCCTAATCAAAATCTAGGTAATGGGCTATGGAAAAGTAGTTATATGACCAAAATGACATTTTATGTGGAAATTTGATAACTTTAGACGACACGGGAAGGGGTAGAAATGTAGCTACTTATTATTACATTTGGTGTTCCCCTATAATTGCAATTGTGCATTGCTCATGGCCTACCCTTATCAGGGTTAGGAGTGCTAGACGACAAAGTACAGCTCGGTCGAGCTGATATCTACTCCTAACCGAAGGAATCGAATGACAAGAAATCACAAACCCCACTTTGTAAAAATATATAAATGGGTTGTAGTGCCTCTTGTGGAAAAATATGTCCTAGCAGAGTTCATAGTAGTCTACTAGGAAGATCCTTCTCAAAATCTAGGTAATGTGATATGGAAAAGTAGTTATAAGCCCAAAATGACATTTTATGTGGAAATTTGATAACATTGGACGACATGGAAAGGGGTAGAAATGTAGCTACATATGATTACATCTAGTGTTCCCTTATAATTGCAATTGTGCATTGCTGATGGCCTACTCTTATCAAGGGTAGGAGTGCTAGACGACAAAGTACAGCTCGGTCGAGTTGATATCTACTCCTAACAGAAGGAACCGGATGACAAGAAATCACAAACTCCAGTTTGTACAAATTTATAAGTGGGTTGTAGTGCCTTTGGTAGGCCAAATGCGTCCTAGCAAAGTTCATTCTAGGCAACTAGGGAGACCCTAATCAAAATCTAGGTAATGGGCTATGGAAAAGTAGTTATAAGACCAAAATGACATTTTATGTGGAAATTTGATAACTTTAGACGACACGGGAAGGGGTAGAAATGTAGCTACTTATTATTACATTTGGTGTTCCCCTATAATTGCAATTGTGCATTGCTCATGGCCTACCCTTATCAGGGTTAGGAGTGCTAGACGACAAAGTACAGCTCGGTCGAGCTGATATCTACTCCTAACCGAAGGAATCGAATGACAAGAAATCACAAACCCCACTTTGTAAAAATATATAAATGGGTTGTAGTGCCTCTTGTGGCAAAATGTGTCCTAGCAGAGTTCATAGTAGCCTACTAGGGAGATCCTTCTCAAAATCTAGGTAATGGGCTATGGAAAAGTAGTTATAAGCCCAAAATGACATTTTATGTGGAAATTTGATAACATTGGACGACATGGGAAGGGGTAGAAATGTAGCTAAATATGATTACATCTAGTGTTCCCTTATAATTTCAATTGTGCATTGCTGATGGCCTACTCTTATCAGGGGTAGGAGTGCTAGACGACAAAGTACAGCTCGGTCGAGCTGATGTCTACTCCTAACAGAAGGAGCCGGATGACAAGAAATCACAAACCCCAGTTTGTACAAATTTATAAGTGGGTTGTAGTGCCTTTGGTAGGCCAAATGCGTCCTAGCAAAGTTCATTCTAGGAAACTAGGGAGACCCTAATCAAAATCTAGGTAATGGGCTATGGAAAAGTAGTTATAAGACCAAAATGACATTTTATGTGGAAATTTGATAACTTTAGACGACACAGGAAGGGGTAGAAATGTAGCTACTTATTATTAAATTTGGTGTTCCCCTATAATTGCAATTGTGCATTGCTCATGGCCTACCCTTTATCAGGGTTAGGAGTGCTAGACGACAAAGTACAGCTCGGTCGAGCTGATATCTACTCATAACCGAAGGAATCGAATGACAAGAAATCACAAACCCCACTTCTCGATCGATCCAAGTCAGGTACTGGGGTATTCTCGTCATAGCGTGTGGGCCTAGCCTGTCAGGGGGCAAATTATCAATTGGCAGAGTAAACGGTGGCAAAAAAGTGAGGTCAAACTAAATGAGGGCAAATTGTAAAGTTCCCAACTAAAGCAGGGTAAAAAGTAAAATTCCCCGTTTTTCATGCGCTGTTGCCGGTGCCCCAAATATCCAGCCTATGGTTCCGCTTTGTCCCCCGCGCTGGACCCTTTTTTACCGTGCGCGTGATTATAGCGTGACTGCTGGAGCGCTGTTTTTAGCCCCGCGCGCGCTAAACTGGCGGTTTTTTAGCGCCCCCTTTATTTAGCTACTATGTTGGAGATGCTCTTGCTAACTAACGCTCACTGCTGCAAGGCGATGCTCTGCACGAACCGCGATGTGTGTGCTTGTGACATGCGATCTGTTTAGCGAACTGACTGACCACTACATGAATGAGCTTCTATGCCGACGGCCACACCCTATGCCGACGGCTTTTTATCGGGGCCGTCGGCATAGGCTCCGACGAGGCCTGCCCGTCGACACGGCCGTCGGCGTAGGTTCTGCCGTCGGCACAGGGGCTATGCCGACAGCTTTGTCGTCGGCATAGGTTCACAGGTCTATGCCGACGGCTTTGCTGTCGGCATAGCTTTGATTTTTTTTCTGTTTTCTGTTTAATATGAAATTATTCATATCTTTAAATCTATAAATCGAAATTTAACAAATAAAGTGTCTAATAAAAACAATCACTTTTGGCACTTAAAAAATAGCATGAACTCTAAATAGCAGGAGGAAAGACTACATCTGATGAAATCGCCACCGTCTCCTCACCGACACTATCCATGAACTCTAACGCTACCGATGTGAAAGATTTTCGAGTACACGATACCAACAACTCCATAACGCCGTAATGAAGGACAGCCCTGTCGACGTGGGAGTGGAGAAGAGAGATATTTCTTCAGAAAGAAACGTCGCTTCAGATGGTGCACACCCTTTGTTCTCTTTACTCTCCACTAGCACATGTGCCCGTGCGTTGCAACGGGAATAAAAGCGAAGAGTTTGCTTTAGATATAGCAGCATCCGACTAATACTCCTCATTTGTTGGTAACGGGTGCCAGAAGCGAGGAGCTTGTAAGTTCAATAAAAATGTTTACGCCAATTTCTATTCCTCCTAGTCCTAGGTGTGACATCAATGGCCATGGAGGGTGGCATTGAGGGCTGAATCCGTTTGAGTAACCCATTGTCCGTGTTGCTACTGCACGGCAGTCATGTTCCCATTGATCACAACCCACTGAAGCCAGTCGACACCAACAGAAAGACCATCATGACTTCATGAGTCACATCATCACTTGTCATCCTCATCCTTCAAGAACCCAATAAGACGTGTTGAGAGGAGGACGTCTTCTATGTCGTGTATTGCTATTGGTTGTTTTTTCCTGAATATTTTTAGGCCGTGAATACAAAGAAAAAAGTGAGCTACCAAACAGGTCCAATGGTCTAAAGATGCATAATCTTGATAATTTGCTTACTGATACTCCACATGTTCTTAACTGGAAAACAATAAAAAGAAAATGCTATAGCTAATTGCTGCAACTGCGTCAGTACATAGAATAGAACATGAATTTAATCAGCCAATCGACTACTCATTTATTTTCAAATTAAATCAAGGTGCACCTGCCCTAGCATGTCTAGGAAAAAATGCACGGACCAATTCATGCCAACAACCGTGAATCAAAAATATTAGCGCTGCCTGATTGAGCAGCGAATGACCAAGAATACAGCTGCAATAAGCTAGGGCATCATGCATGGCTGTTGTACATGATTTATCAAGTAACCGCTGGTGTAGGAACTTACTCTGAATTCTCCAAAACCCAAAGACCAATCTAAATTTTTTTCCCCGATCTAGAAATTTATGATGAGTTAAATTTATGATGTGTTCTTTATATATTACAATTTTATTAGAAATCCCTTGGATGTTGTAATGCTTGAATTTGATGATGAACAGCTTGTAAGTTTTGAATATATAAAGAACTGATCATAAAATTGGAATAGTATACAGAGGCGACAACAGCTTGTCCCCACAGTCGACTGCTGCAGACATCTCCACATCGTAGCCGGCCAAGCAGTAGAAATTCCAAATTATTGATTGATTTAGTTAATTGAGAACAACTGAAGCGATGAAATTTTCCTACCGTAGGTAGTAAACATGACCCTTTCTCATGTCAACATGATCGCTAGCTACCAATAGCCTGAAGAACTCGATCAAAGTCTGAAGGAAACAAACCTAGCCAGAGTTTCAGAGAAGAGAGGAGCTATTTCAGACATCTCCCAGCAATTCGTCAGCTCTTCCTCCATTGGGAGCTCGCGATGCAGTTCTCGGCGAGGGAGTGTAGAGCAGCGTCCGGCGCTAGGGAGGATGCGTGTACGGCGCATACGCAGCTGCGCGAGACCGCGTGGTCGATCACAGTTCATGCAGACCCATAAATCTTGGATTGGGATTGGCCTAGGCGTTGGCAGTAGCAGTAGACACTGGAGGCGGGTCGGTCGATGGAGCTCCGTCAGCAGCAGCGATTCGACGCGGCGGGTGGTGGGGATGGGCTTCAACAGCGAGCCAGACGGCCACGAGGTCGGAGGCGGAGAAGCACCTACACGCGATGGAAAGCTCTAGGTCGGAATGAGGAGGGGATATTCGACCGAGAGAAGGCAACGGACGCGGCCACGAAGTCAATCTGGCGACAGCGCAGATCCAAACACCGATTGGATGCAGGTACTGGCTGCTGGAGGACCTGGAGCTCGTAAGCGGGAAGGTTTGGGGACTTCGCCGTCCCGTTCCACCGACCAAAGGAAGTGAAGGTCACCAGAGTCCGAAGATCAAGATGTGGCGGTCGGATGTGGGCGGCGGTCAGGGATGGGTTCTATTGGGAGCCGGCAGGAGGTGGGTTCGTTCGGGTGTAGGGAGAAGAAAATAATAAGAGGAGGACGCGACTAGGTAGTGCTCAACCACTATTGGGCTTACGGGGTGCTCACTTTCCGACAGCCCAAGCTTTCCTAAAACGGCAACACACTCGGATGATCGCGTGGGAAAACCCGCGTGCCATCGACCACTAGCGCGCCCTCGACCACGCGTGGGACCATGCCAGATCTCACCAACCCCACCCCCCCCCCCCCCCCCCCCCCGACGACTCCTTCTCCATCCCCTTCTTCTCCACGGCCTCCAGGAAACCCTAAATCGATTCATACAAACACAGACGGGAAGGAAGAAAGATGCAAAATTGCATAGATTGGAAGTAACGAACAACAAAATCAGCCTAACCCAGGAGTATCACCAACGGAGAAGTAAGTTCCTCTCTTGGAAATATCACTTTTACTTCTCTGTTTACATCGTTTCTTCCCTGATAGACTACAGACATTCACAAATCCTAGGTGATTGAGTTACATCCATGACGAAAACACACTTCTGTACCAGGATTTACATAGATTCTTTTCCAAAAGTAGTTGCAACGAAAAACCATGGAAGAACAGGATGTTTAACACATCACCAGGAAGTAGTATACACATCGGAAATCTCTTGTACCACTCCATCAGGAAAACTTCTTCACAGAAGAAACAAATAAACTTTGTACCACTGAATCCAGGCTTGTACCCGTGCAGGAAGTGAATCTTGTATGTTAGTTACTGCCTGGAAAAAAGAATTAAGGCATGTTAGAGCACAAAAAAATACAACAAAAATATATGTTTTTGACAGTAAAAAAAGGAAAGGTTGAAAGTAATTATCTAGTTTCATCTTTGCATTATTTTCCAGTGGTAATGATTTCCCTAGTTTGTGGTCAATAACATGTTACTTCTCAAAACTGTAGGGCATGGATTTTGGTGGTATTGATCTGAACAATCCACCTGTAGATGAAGCAGATGTTATGCTGCCTGAAACAGGTGTTGAAGACATGGAAACTGATGCTGGGCCTGATCACATGGAAGAAGTAACTGAACCTGGTGCAACAATTGACAGCATGCAAACAGGAACAGGAGGTGGAAGTACTGACACGGGTGCACCAACAGGTCATACACTATCTAGTGAAGATAGCGGTAGCGATGGCGAGGTGCAGTCAACTCCTGAAGGATTTGCTCCTCAGAAGCCTTATGTTGGAATGAAATTAGACACATGGGAGGCGGCGAAAGTACACTACAACAGGTATGCGAAACACATTGGCTTTTCCATGAAGATGAGTTCTTCTAGGAAATCTGTAAGGGACAAGCAGCTGGACAAGTACCTGTTTGTGTGCAACAAATCAGGAAAGAATACAGAGAAAGAAGAAGTTCCACCAGTTAAAATGAGGAACCAAACTATCACAATCCGCACTGAATGCCTAGCAAAGATGCGTGTGAAGAGGACATGTGCATATTGGGAAGTTACTCAATTCGTTGAAGAGCACACACATGCATTGATCAAGAAATTTGGTCTCAAAAAATTCTTGAGATAGCACAAAAAATTTCCTAAGGAAGAAAGGGATTTCATTGACCTGTTGGACAGCGTCAACCTATCAGCGGGTAGAATCATGGATATAATGGCTGAACTGTATGGCAATGCTAAGGTGGTTCCTTATGATAGCAAGGCAATAAGTAACTACAAGGCCACTATAACTGAAAAACATAGGGTCAAAGACATCCCTGAACTGTTGGATTACTTCGAAGAATTGAAGAAAGAAGACCCCAATTTCTTCTACAAGTACAAGTTGGACAGTGATGATAGAGTTGAGAACATTTTCTGGGTTGATGGGGCTGCAAGGGAAGTGTACAAGAACTACAAGGACTGTATCTCGTTTGACACTACCTATATGACCTCTATATCAAATGTAGAATTATTAATTTTGCAATGGTATGGGGCATGTGATTCCAATGTGGAAAATAACAAAAAAAATAAAAGAAAACATATAAAAAAACGAAACCTACCATTGGAATGGTAGTTCCACTGTAGCTGGAACTCTACCACTGTAGTCAATGGGCACAATTACTAAAACCTGAGCATATAAAAAGGGACTAAATTAGATTCATTATATCCTTCTGTCTAAAAACATTACTACTTCAAGCAAAAAAAAAACACGATATAATAATTATCTTGAAGTAGTAAAAATGTCCCAGGAAAAGACTAGATTGCATGCAGTTCATATGCAGGAAATGTCCGAGGAAAACATATTAATACCCATAAATTTTGATTATACACATGCTGGTTTACATCCTAACATGACACATGCTAAAAATAACTTGTGGCCTGATAAAATTCACTAAATTCACTTCTGGGGTTGACCAAAAAGTCAATGAAATATTACTTATGGCCTGGTAAAAATCACTGAAAATTATTTACAGCATGATAAGAACTCACTGAAAAATTACTTACAGCCTGCTAAAAATGTCTGAAAAGTAGGCTCCGTTTGGCAACAAAGTATTTTTGGAGTATTCTGAGAATACCATGGTTTCTAGAAAAAACATGGTTTCAAATACTTTAAGGCGTTTGGATACAATAAATACCATGGTTTAACATACTGTGGTATTCTCCAAAACATAGTTTTTTTGCCGTATTGAAAAATCTACTCCCGACCTCTTTTTTCCAAAACCGAGAAACGATCGCTTCCTGACTTTTGCTCCTCGTCTTCTTCCCGTCTTCTTCTCCACCGGCGGCGATGTCCACTTCAGGCATCGAGAAACCAAACTCATCAAGTGGGAAAGGTTAGTCCTCTGCTTCGTTTTCGTCCGCGGCAGCGCCCAGTGACGATTTCATCTTTAATTGATTGCACAACCGCTGCCATCTAGGGCATGGAGTTTTCCGTTGGCCTCCGATTCGGTGATTCCAACACAGGCTGATGACCTGAGAACAGTTTGGCACCTCCGCTGCATCCTTAGTTGTTGCCTAGGTCCTGCCGTGGTCTTCCTTCAAGTTGCATGAATCAATCTAAACTTGTAGATCTGTTTATTCCGTCGATGCATGGTGTAATATTGCCGGGCGCGTCGTTGGCGGCGGCGATGCGTGAGGATCCTGACTGAGTGCAGATCTCGACGTAGCAGTGATGTATGTTGCAGTGTAGTTCCAGGAAAAATATGGGGCTATCGACTGTCCGGTACTCCGGCACCATGGCGGCCGCTCCGTCGTTTTCACTATACGTATGAGTTGTTGTACGCCCCGTACTAGATGTTGTTTTCTACTAGCTGGCTAGCTTCATGTCAATCGGTTTGTGAAGTCTAATATAAGGTAAACTTCAAGAAAGAGAGAAAGATGCATGTATGCAGATCACAGTAGAGAGAAAGAATAGTTAGTGGGAGCTACCAGCTAGCTAATCTAGCTTTAAGAACACGCACCCATTGAGTTTGTGGTATATACCATGCTTTTACTCTATATATAAGCTGACGATATTCTTATCTTCACTTTCATTAAGACTAATGTTCAATAACAATTACTTCAGAGAAAAAGAACAGAGCAACATGGACGGATGCTCAAACAGCTTTTCTAGTATTTATGATGAAAGAGTATGCGGATGTTGGAAAGTTTCGTGGCCAAAACGGATGGACCAAGGAAGGATGGAATGCTATGACACAACGCTTAAATTCCAAGCCCCCTGGAGCAGATTTTACCAAGCAACAGGTGAAAGATAGAGAACAAAAGACTCAAGCAGGATCACAACGTGGTCAAGTCTATCTTAGATAAGAGTGGGTTTGGTTGGGATCCTGAGAAGGGAGTGGCAACAGCCCCGGACGAAAAATGGGATGAGCTGTCCAAAGATCAGCAGAAGTGGAGATACAAAGCATTCCCGCACTACGATGTTTTATATGAAATTTATGAAGGTTTGTTCTCTATATATAAATTAAAAATATGATATTTCTGTGGTGATACTTACAATTTACTTCCTTTCTACTCAGGTAAAATAGCATCAGGAAAGCATTGCAAAAGGACAACTGATAATATTGACGAGAGGTACAATATGTCTCATTATCCAAAACATGGAAGCTATACAGATGAAGTTCTAAGGGATACTGGGTTGGATTCACCTCAGCCAACACTATCTGCTCCAGGATCATCCATGCCTGGATTTGACTGGAATAACAATATATATGGGGATGACGTTAATTTATCATATGGTGGATATTCAGAACCGGCAGGAAGTACTGGGCATCAGTTTTCAGCAGTAGAAGATCACACATGTGTGGAATCACCTCGGAAGAAGAGGCTTCGGAATTCAAAAGGATCTGATGGAGGAAGTGAGAAAACTAAGGCCAAAAAAGGTAAGGATGCTATGTTGGAAAACTTGGTTTCTGTGAGGGAAGAAGAAATTAAAACTTATAAAGAAATGAAGATGAAGCAAATTGATAGCTATAAGGACATCAAGATGGCACAAATGGAAAGGAGTGATTCCAAAAACGATCCGTATGGCATGCCCAACTGCATTCAGAAAGTAAAAACATTGGGACTCACACCAAGCGAGCAATATAAGGTGATCAACCACCTCAAAGAAGATCTTCTAAACCGTCAAATATTCATGGAAGTGGAGGACGATGTTCGCTCCGAGATTATCAAAGAAGTGGTGAAATCACATGTCTGAAGGTTACCTAAGTGTGAATTAGGGATGTTTTTATTTAATAATGGCACTGTTTTTAGTTTGCTTGTTAAGTAGATACACACTTTTGTTCATCACTCTAAAGTTTGCTTGTGTATGACTCACTATTTTGGCACTCTAAATTATAACATTTATTTTATTCATGATACCTCGGAATTACAAATAAGATAATGCAAACAAGTAAAATATTACAAAAAAGAATGTGGAATAAATGAGAGTCATGTTGTAGTTCTTCTAGTCCGTGTGAGATAGTTTTGGTAGTCTTCCCACATTGCCTGGGCTATTTCATCCCGTTTGGCGCTACCTAGTGCTCGACGCTCATTGAGAGGTGCAATGAAGTTAGGTGTGTTCGCATAACCAGCATCCACCAAATAAAACTTTCCCTCGGGGACATAGAAATTGTTTTGAAGGGCATCTTGTAGCACTCGAGCATCAGAAGCCGAACCTTCCCATCCAGCACTGACATGGACAAAATGATTATCGAAGTCGCATGCAATCATGACATTTTGTGATAGTGTTCCTTTTCTATTACGGTAAGGATCTTGCTCTTTGGGTGATATGCTAATTGGAATATGTGTCCCATCTATTGCCCCAATGCAGTCCTAGAAACAAAAAATTATACATACGATAAGAAATATGTGTTACGTACATTTATATTTAACTACTATCATTAAAGGGGTACACTACGAAAAATACCTTGAAATATGGCATAAATTTTGGATTGCTTGCAACTTTGAAAGGAACATTAATTGGAGGTAGCCGTATTACACTTCCGGACAATATCATGAGTGCGTTCAATACAATGTTGAAATAGCGGCTTATGGTCTCACCACTATGCTGAAATTGCCCTTGAAGTGTGCGATTGCTCGCATTCTTCGATACGGCGTATAAGAATATTGCTAGTTGTTCTTCGACAGAGACAAAATCCGTATCTTTCAGATGACATTTATCTCGAAGGCACTCTACCAGTTTATGAAATATATGCTTCTCCATCCTGAAATCTCGCTTGCATCTCAATTCATGACCCTCTAAAACTTCCTTCACGTACAAATCTCCCGTAAGGATGGAAGTATGAATACGTGTGCGATTGACCGAGCTTATATCACTAGCATACAAAGTTTCAATGATAGCCAGCTCATCATCTTCTCTTCGTTTGCGCGTCAAAAAGTTTCCTAACATTCTTGACAATATTTGATTGATAATAGGAAGCACACCTGTTTGGGCATATCACATATATGGTGTTAAAAAAATCAAACATTTCCAATTACTTGAATGGCGATTTACAACATACAAATATCTATTAAACAATAAAAGAAAATGGAAAAAAAAAAAATACAGTACAACATGACATGATCGATATATGAGAGCAAAAGAGCTACCATGTACCTGCTCCCGGCCGCCGACGGCCGCGTGCCACGAACAAGCGTCGGATGCCACGACGACAACGATACAACCCAGGATTTGCTGTAAGTATGAGAAGCAGGATTCGGCGTAACGCAACTTGCAATTATGTGTTGATTACAATGCATGATTTATAGGTGTGTTAGCTGAAGCATTCAACGTGAGCAACAGCCATGCATGTATCCATCGGTCAAATGGGATCGCACATGCAACGTAATAACCGGTCAAAGCTAGAGATAAACAGTACTTGCCAAACACCATGCAGTTTTTGCTAAAACTGAGAAAGACCGTGGTATTAGTAAACTGAAGTATTCCTAACTCATGCAGTAAAATACTCTATTTTTCGAATACTATGGTTTTAGAAAACCATAACTCCCAAACGGAGCCTACATCCCAGGTCATGCTGAAGTAATATGAAACGACTAAATACACCTAAATGCTATTGTGTATCCTTAGCAAAAATGTAGACCTGCTAAATTCCACCATATGTTACATCCCAGATCATGTTAACACAGAGTTGAGCTATCCTGACACCACAAAGTTGTACGAACAACAAAAACACAGATGACAGAGGAAGAGACCTTTATCAGCAGCAACAATCAGCAAACACTCTTGACATAGCAGAACACCAAAACTAAAACTCGATAGAACAACTTCACTACAATCACACCAAACGCTGTGAAACCCTATGTTATGCCAAGCAACAATATATCAGGGATATATCAGACGAGAAATTATGACAGAAACATCACATAAAACTGTGGGGCCCAAACAGTGAGAAGGTTTTCCCTACCAAAAAATCACATCAAGGATTACGCATCGCTCTCGTGGTCTCGAAGTAACAAAAAACAAGAGGATCCCTCAGTAGTTACTTCTAGATTACCTGGTTGAGCACCAACCCACGAGATCGCTCCTTCCCGGTGAAAAATCGATAGCAATCACCGTAAAATCCAGGGAGCAGAGTCGCGGGAGAACCCCTATACCTCACCCCGACTACCACCGGCGCGCGCGAGCACTACAACTCCGGCGGAGACGACGACCACCGAATCTCTGCGGCGAGGAAGACAACAAGCTTAGGAGGATACGGGGGACTTCACCTTCAAATCCAGGGGGAGATGAGTCGCTGAAGCACCCCCACTACCACCGCGCACACGCGAACACTACAACTACGGCGGAGACGGCAACCACCGAATCTCCGCGGCGAGGGAGACAACTAGGAGGAGGGGAGGAGGAGTTGGGGAACTTCACCTTCAAATCCAGGGGAGATGGGTCGCGGGAGCACCTCCACTACCACCGCGCGCGCACGAGCACTACAACTCCGGCGGGAGACGGCGACCACCGAATCTCCGCGGCGAACAAGACAGCGAGGAGGAGGGGAGGAGGAGATGAGGAGGAGGAGAAGGGAATGCGAGAGAAAATCTCTCCCCCATTCAGTTTCTCTCTCTATGGGCGCAGCTTCCGAAATTTGAATCGTTACCACAAGGCGACAAAAACCACCGACCACGCCACGAGCGGTCGCGAGAACGGCGTCGTAGGATTGCAATCGCACGGACGCAAGCAGTGAGCACGCTGAGAGACAGATCGCGGTCAGCCACGGAATAGATTTTACGTAAGAGGAATAGGAAATTAAGAATAGGACAAAACACCCCCGCGTCACTCCCGTTGGGGCGACACGGGCGGAACCCTAGCCCTACACCTCCGCCACCACCGCCACCCCTCCACCAAGCTCCCTCGCCGGCACCGGCGCCGGCGGGATCCCGCAGTTGAAGCTCCCTGCACGCGCTGCCCCATCTGAAGCTCCCCGTCAAATCTCCCTCCTCTGAAGCTCCTCTGCCACTGCGTTGCTCCTCCGGCCGGCGAGGCCCTCCCCAGATCCGGCTATCCCCGGCATGGTTCGGGCACTGCCAGCTCCCCCTCGCTTCCCCCCGCCGCCCTCTGCATCATCCACGCCCCTGTCGCTCCTCCCGCGCGGTTCCGGCGCGACCGGCCTCCTGGACGCTCTCCTGTGCCCTGCCGGCACGGCTAGACCTCGTGTGGAGGCCGCCCTCCTCCCCCTACCGCCTGCTCCCCTCCACCCCTCCCCTTCGATTGAGGCGAGCGTCAACAACTACCGTGGAGTTTGGGAGGTGGTGTTCTGCTTTGCTTCTGGTGAAAACCCACTACCGGTCCTGGCCGGAGCCGACAACGGCGACGCCGATGGGCGCCGTCTTCCTTAATGAAGGAGTTGTCGGGAAGTCTCCGCAGTCCACCGATCTCGTGGGTGTCCCAGGCGAAAGCCTAGATCCAGATTCTGGATCGGACGACGACGGACGTCGTTACCCTCTTTGGGGCGTTGTCTTGGAGCGCCAAGTCCGTGTTGGTTGTTTGATGTCTCCGTGCAGCCGGTGCCGCTCCCCATCAAGGTCTGTTGATTGCTCTTGAAGATCGTCCAAGCTTCGGAGGTGCCTATGCTTTTGTTGGAAGCCGGGTTAGCGAGCTCATGATCTACTCTTGGATCACCTCGTTCCTGTCAATGCCACTCCCTCTCTTCGAGTGGTGTCGACAGGTGGCGACCAGAAAACCAGCGGCCATGGCGTCTGCCGCGCTGGTTAGATGAAGATGAAAGCTGAAGCCTGACAATGTCTTTGCCGATTGGTCAAGATCTTGATGTAGACCTTGTATCCCCTCTTCTGCAGCTCTGCTTAGTCTGTGGTGTGTAGTTCTCTTCTCTTCACTGTTGGAGACGTTGAGTTTCCCTCCTCCTTCTCTTTTTTCGTTTTTGAGTCACTTGTACTCGTTTACTTCTCTTAATGAATAAAAACAACACTGATGCTGCTTTTCATAAAAAAAAGAAGAAAATAATCGAATCAGTACGTACAGTGGTAATATCGTTGTATTACGTGACTTGGCAGGAGGGTAAAACGGTAAAAAACCAACGGACGGACCAAAGAAGCCTTACTACTTTTATTATTAATATAATAATAATAATTATTATTATTATACTATATAGAGAAAATACCAACGGACGAACCAAACCGATAAAGTATCACATATACTTCCGTACGGTGGTATTTAGATTTGGATGTAGCTACACCCGGGAGTAGGAAGCATTTTCCATATATATATATTAACGCGGATTTTCTACTCGGGGTGGTAGCTACGCATAGGCTTCGTGTGGTCCGATCTGGTTTCGTGCTGCCGTTCTTGTCCGTTAGCAGCCGTGTATGTTTGTTTCGAAAAAGAACACCGACACCGTACGGCTATACAAGAAAGGAAACAGAAAAAAAGACAACGGTGCTCGGTTTTGCTTGTTCAATTGATCCTGATTTGTGAGATGATGTTGCTTCAGTGTTAGAAAAGAAAACCAGCCCGTCCCCGTGCTCCTCCGGCGCGCCACCGCCGAGCTCCTCCAGTGCGTGGGCCCCGCTCGTGGCCTCACCGACGCGGCAACGCTGAGCTCCACCGCCACGACCCGCTCGCCCACCGTCAGCACCCAACACAATGACCGCGCCGGGCCGGGCGGCGCGTTTGCCCGTCGACAGGGAAGAAGAACCGGCATCCTGCACTGCGGCCATGGCTCCCATTCGTGGTAGAAGGAACAACCAAAAAAAATAACTGAAAAACTTCCGAGTGACAGAAATGGAAGCAAAATCAAATCACAGTAGCCCGTGGATCTTGAGCATCGAGTATGGTCAGAAAATTTGGTTACCATCAAACATGATTTTGGATCTCCAATACAACATAAACCTGGACAAAATTCTAGAAAAAACAAAAACTGGGGGAATCCCACGGGACAAACTCACGCATCGGGGTAGCCCAGCTCCGGCTTGACAAGATGCAGGGGACCGGAACTGGCTCCAAACCACCCCGGCCGCCGTAGCAGCCCCAAATGTCGGAGAGGCAACCACCAGATCCGGCACCATACCCCGCCCCTCTTCTTCCTTCGGCATCCACCGCGAACCCTCCGTCTCCTTCATCCAACCGCTGCCACGACCCTCCATCCCTTCCTCCGAGCGCCGCGATGCAGATGTGATATCAGCGGCGGAGTGGAGACGGGCGCGGCTCACTTCGCCGACGGGATCCGGCCGTGGTGCCGCTATGGAACCTGCTGCCGAGCTCCTCAGCGAGGCTACCGGTCGCCGGTCGCCGCCCCGTGCTGCTCGCGATACGAGCTCGGGGAGAAAGCATTGAATGGCTGGGCGCTCAGGCCTGCCGGAGGTAGGGGACAGGCGGAGCCAAGAGGGGCTGGAAGAGCGGAGCTGGGGAGAGGAGCTACCGCCGGATTCGGCCGGATTTGCCTGTTGCTGGTACGGGGAGGAACAGAAAGCAGCGGTGGTGGCCAGTGGGGGTGAGGAAAAGAGGCGTGCGGGTGCGTTCAGATGTGGAGAGAGGAAAAAAAGAGTGGCTAACGCCGTTAAGTCAATCAACGGTAGAAAATAGCCTATAGTGTGGATCAATGGCTGGATGGGGGTGCGTAGCTACCACCCTGGGTAGCCCACTATTTCCCATATATATATATATATATATATATATATATATATATATATATATATATATATATATATATTCCAGCTATTCTGCACTCCCTTGCAGAATAACTATTCTGAACAACTTTCTGAACTTTCTAAACAGTAAACCGTGAACTTCTCGGCGGAACACCCAGATATCTTATTTTGCAGACAGTATTTCGACCGCCATTTTCAAACCGTTTATTGGAATGACGCCTACAATATGCCGTTGGATTCGTATTGTAAATGCGCAACTTTTACTCTTCTGCACGGTTTTCAAATTCTGTACGGTTTTAGAACAATTTCGAATATACTAAATACGGATTTTACGATTTTGTCCATTTCCGTACAGTATTTGGCGCGCCATTTTCAAACCGCTCGTCGGATGAATGCAAATAATATGCCATTGGATAGGTATGGAAATTGCGCAACTTTTACTCTTCTGTCAGGTTTTGAAATTATGCACGGTTTGAAAAAAAATTCAAATAAACTATACAATGTTTTTGCGGATTTGTCTGTTTCCGTACTGTATTTTGGACGCCATTTCCAAACCGTATGTCGGAGTGATGAAAGTGATACACCGTTGGAAAGCTATGGAAAATGGTCAACTTCTCTAGCTAATTTTCGAAATTCATTACGGTTGAAGAGAAGTTTTAAAAATAAGTAATTCTGTTTTAGGTTCAGTGGACAGTTTTTTAGCAATTACTTTCAAACCGCTTATCGAAATGTAACAAATGATACGGTGTTGGAAATATATTAACAAGACACAACTTTTTTGTGAAGACAAGTTTTTTCAATTCCTTACCATTTTTGAATAATTTTAAAAATTCTTAAAACGGATAAACGAACCAACACAATTACGATTTGAAATTGACACGGTTATGGCGTTAGGGTAGAATATTGGTGGATGAGAGAGTCAAATTAGACTCAAATCATTCCTAATTACATGCGCGGACGGTCGATTTGGCCAACCGGAGCTCATATGAACGATTTATATGCATAATATTTCCGCCCCGAAAAACAGAGTATAATGAACTTCCTAGTTATACGGTAATGAACCTCTCGTGCATGATTATTATATGAATGAACTTCCTAGTTATACGGTAATGAACCTCTCTCTGTTAGTGAACTTCCTAACGCGATTTTTTTCTTCTGAACCTCTTGCCACAGTGCGTTCAGATTGTGCATGATTATTATATGAATGATTTATATTCTCGCATGCTCTCCGATGTGCATAGTTACTTTGGTCAAGTGATTGTGTGTATCTCCAAGAGAGGGTATTTATGCTAGATAGTGGATTCATGCCCCCTTTGTTCCTAGGAACGAGTGACAAAAACGTCTAAGGGCGAGGTGTGCTGTTGCTACTAAGGGTAAACCAGCGGTGTTAATGTCTCTTTTGATATTAGTATTGCTTACTTCATACACTTTACTTAATGCAATTGTCTGTTGCTTGCAACTTAATACCGTTGGGTGACAGGCTGGATAGCGATCCCACGGTGGACTTTTTAGACAAAGACGCAGTTGGACTCAACGGTCTTTGTTCCTTGTCGTGATGCCTCCATAAATATTATCATGTCCTTTTTGTCATAGCTAAATTGGGTTTGTGTTATGATCTTGTCAATTGCCTAGCTGTAATTCGTTCACCCATCACATGCATATTTTATTTACTTGAGAGACTCCACTAGTGAACCCATGGCCCTCGGTCCATCTTGTTACATTGTTTACAACCTCATTTACTTGCTTTTAATCATCATTAATCCTCTGGTCACTTTTCATATTTCATCATACAATTAACCGTTTTGTTTTCTGCGAGACCAGAAAGATTGACAACCTTTCCGCCGTTGGGGGCAAAGTATTTTGGTTGAGTGTGTGCTGGTCCACATCTGTTGAAGGTCAAGCGCCAGAGATCTTCAACATTCACTTCGTTGTTGATTTCAAAGTCCTACTGGTTCGATAAACCTCGGTTCGTTGAACGAGGAAAAACTGCTACTAGCTGCAATTCCGCCTTCGCTTGGGGCACCACCCAACTTATTTTAATACAGCAGCAGGATGTAAGTCCGGGAAAGGAAAAACGTTTTCATCAAAAATGACGTCACGACTGATGTAGATGCGTCCAACGGAAATATCAAGGCATTTAAATCCTTTGTGAAGGTTGCTATGGCCAAGAAAAGCACAACTTTCGGAACGAAATTGGAGCATCGTAGCATTGTATGGACGAAGGTTTGACCAACAATCACACCCAAAAGTGTGCTGAGAGGAATAATCAGGCACTTCTTTAGACAATTTTTTGAAAGGAGTCAAGTGAACAATAACTTTGCTAGGAAGTCTATCAATTAGATATGTGCCGGTGAGAAACGCCTCCTTCCAAAACTTAGGAGGCATGGGCGCATATGCAAGAAGTGAAAGGCCAACTTCCACGATGTGACGGTGTTTTCGCTCGGCGGAGCCATTTTATTGAGCATAGGGACAGGAGACATGATGAGATATTCCTATGCGTTGGAAGAAAGTATTTAATTTTTCATACTCGCCTCCCCAATCAGTTTGCATTGCAATTTTTTTTTATAAAACATGCTTTCAACTAATTTCATAATCATGAAACCTCTGAAAAACGTTGAACTTATTTTTTAGCAAATATATCCAAGTGAATTTACTGTAATCATTAATAAAACTGACATAATATTTCTTGCGACCAACAGAATCCGGGGCAGGCCGCATACATCGGAAAAACTAGCTCCAAGGGAATTTTTGACACACTAAACGACTTGGGATATGGTAATTGATGACTCTTTTCCTTTTGACAGGCATCACACACTGATTCCTTGCTTGACTCGGAACTACAAGGAAGATTTTTCTTGCTAAAAACTTGTTGAACGAAGGAGGGCGATGGATGTCCTAAGCGATTTTGCCACCTTGAATAGGACGGCTTATTGGTGATGAAGGCGTGTCTTCTCGGACCGACTGGAAGGGGTTAGAGTCCACCTCTACATCTATCATGTAGAAGAATTCTCTTCGTTGCCAGATCCTTACTAAAAAAACAAATTGGGATATGACAGGACCTGCTGGTCAGCCGCTAGCAAGGCGCCGTAGGTGGGGTTCGCACCATGGCCTTCTTCCCGTCCTTGTCCTCTTCGATATCTTGAGGAGGAGCAGCAGTGGAGCCATTGAGGTACCCCATCATCTGGGCACCCCGCACCGCAGGCAGGACCTGCGCCTATCAGAGCAGGTGGTTGCTCCGGGTGAGCTTCTCGGTGATTGGCTGGCCGAGAGGAGGCACCATGATGCCAGCGTTGGAGGAGCTCGCCATGGATGGAGACGAGATGTGTTTGAGGAGAGGCTCTGATACCATATGATAAAACTAGCTACGTTAAGATGTGTTGCCCTTTGGGTCGCACCGCTACTTGTTTATATAGGCAGGTTAACCAACACCGGTAGGATTAATCAGGTTTTTTACAACGTGAGATACAGACACAATCTGAACTGTATTATGGTTTATCTACACAACGCAACTAGGTTCAATTCAGATACAACAGAAGGACACACAGGATACTAACTAATAGGCTTAGCGTGAACCCCAAAGCTGGCTCACTGGAAATGCTCAAATCGACCTGGCCCGGAGTGCTTTAAGATTCCTGCTTATGCAGACACGCGGAACGGACCAGGACACCAAACAGGCCGAAAATCACCTAAAACGCCACGTTCCTGAGACCCGTGGATAACCAAACACGCCCTTGGCTACGCCTGAAGCAGTGAGGCTTCATGCTTGTCCAATACCAATGTCGTTGTCTGTTCAGGCGTTGGACCGATTGATCCCCAAAAATCCCAGATCAACTAGCTCATTCCTTGTGCTCGTCGTACGCGAGAAGCAAGGCGACGTCCCGGCAAGGCGGCGACCTCCGACGCTAAGAATAGCCTCCGGCAGCGGGGGCAAGCGTCCCGGGCATCAAGACCATCCCGCTACCGTGCAACATATAGGTGGAGCTCTAGCGAAGGCATAGATCGAGCGATGGCGACAAGGCCCGGTGGTACCGGCCGGTGCAGCGGCCGCAGATCTTCGGAGAGGAGCAACCTGCTGCTCCTTGGGCTGAAAGCGAGTGGGTTTGACACCACGTCTGCGAATCGTCCGGCGAGGAGAGCGTGCGCTGGAATCAATCAAATAGCGCTGCTGAACTTTAAAGTATTTAGAAAAAAAAGATATGCTGCCGGTTATATGTGATTGCATTTAATCTGCGCGTTTTTTCCATCTCCCAATTATAGTAGTACATAGAGGGGCGGATCGGCACACCCAGATATCAGGGAGATCTCCTTGTGGGATTTAGCAAACAATCGCTGCACAAAGGGGAAGCAAATGATCTTGCGGGTGTGTCATTTAAGAGATTCCATTAAGGGTCTATATCGTGGTTACATTGCACCCCTATGACCCTATACATACTGAGGCAAGCGCGAGTGCCTCCAATACGCGTCTAACTTCCAGTTGACCAGATACAAAAACATCTCTCGTAAAGTTCATTAGAAGTTGAAGATCAAACATGCGAGGGAGCAGCCTTGTGTACGTGGTTGCTCTTTTGTTCATCGGGTGTCTTGTTGTGCTTGGCCAGTGTAAGTATATAGACATTATCACATCATATATATTCTTCCATCTAATTTATTGTCTTAAAAATTTGTTGCGTCCAGTTCTATGAGAGGTCGTATATCCTGGTGCGTTGTGGACTGACATACATGTAATGCTGCATATTTAAATAGGTCGTCCCGGAGCAGGAAGAAGCTACCAAGACCGTCGTGCGAATGTAACTCCTAATTCTATTATTCTGGACTCAACGCTCAACGAGAGCAAAATAGCCGTAAAAATGTGTGTCCCAAGGGATTGTGGCAAGGGCAATAAAGAAGGCTATGGCCAAAACTGCACCTGCTGCCTTACACTGCCAGGCGCACCTTGTTGGCATTCCTTTAAGGACTGCCAAGCAAATTGCCCAACTTGCAACCCTAATTGCCCATCACAATTGGTAATGGAGTTACGTACATAAATTGGAAGCAGGATTTAATCCATGAAGAATCAAATATTCAAATATTATAATGTGGTGTCTTCCACTAGTCTATATATGTGCCAATAAAACTACTGCTGCCAATCTTGTAATAAGCTAAAGATTTCAAGATGAGATATCCAATATTTTAGTTTCGTTATCATACTCCCTCCGTCTCATATTAACTGTCGCAAAAACATGCAAAAATGGATGTATCTAAAACCAATATACGTCTGGATACATTCGTTTCAATGACACTTAATATGAGACAGAGGGAGTAGTTGAATTTAGCAAAATTCGGGATGGTGGCCGAAATTCACCGTATCAGTTTTGTGGCCATGATAAAAAAAAGTTTCATTTAGATGGTTGTTGAATTTCTGTGGCATTGCCAATGCCCCTTTCTTTTCCCAGTCTAGTTCTTTTTTCTTTGTAAATGTACGTCAACCCGATTTTCTCCTCGTAAAGCCTCTAGGCCTCCAGTTGCATCTCCGGCCGCCTTTGTTCTCCCTCGATCGTGCCTCCTCCAAATAAAATCGGCCAGACAAGTTGGCAACCCATGTGGACATTGTCAATTTGTCATACAGGGTAGCATACAAAACAACCACATCTCCTCCTAGATTTTTTTTTTTTTGCAAATTCGATGGCTGAATTTTCTAAATTGCGTGTTAAAAGTGCAGTGAAAAATAAAGTAAGCATTTAAGGCGGTTAATGATACAAAAGAATAATGATTGGAAATATCTATATTGAGTCAGGCAGGAGATCGATTTAGTTATGACCATGATGGTATGGTTTATCAGTCAGTTAGGGATCCAATTTTCAGGGGGCAGTCAGTCTTTTCGGTACAAGGGATAACATGTACTCCATATGGATTATCCAAGCAGCGAGAATAAATAGAGGAATACAACACTGTTGGCAAATGTATTGTGCTTAACTGTTATGGAACTTCATAGTACTCCCTCCCTTCAGGTGT
Organism: Puccinellia tenuiflora; assembly: GCA_012064385.1. Taxonomy (NCBI): domain Eukaryota; kingdom Viridiplantae; phylum Streptophyta; class Magnoliopsida; order Poales; family Poaceae; genus Puccinellia; species Puccinellia tenuiflora. Next base: position 154,478 of record QRDG01001786.1, on the reverse strand, counting down.
ATTGGGTTTGCATGAGAATAAAGATTGTCGTCCATGATATTTCATCCAACCATATCGCAATACCTCACGCCTAACGACATTTCATAGTTTCCTTTTAATTCGAGAATGCGAAAGGATAGAAGAGGCCCACACATAGGGGATATTTGCATGCAAGCCGATATCAGACTACCCACAGTGGGAGTACCATAGTTAGTAATTTGCAGGTCATGTAGTCAAAAAATCCGACGTGACAACTATTTAATAAGGAGAGAATGAGTTGTGGTAACATAGTTACTCCCTCCGTCTAGATTTATTAGGCTCACCGTGGAAATCTATTTTTCCCAAAACACCGATGGATTAAGGCTCATAAACACTAATTATGCAATTAATACACATGGCTGGCTCTCTCTCTACTCCTAGAATTACTCTTTGCCGCACCCTTTTATCTCCCCCTTAATTCCGGTGGGTGTAAAACGGTTTGTGCATGTTTTGTGAAAACGAATTTGCAGGCATCGCTTCTTTAATTTCGGTGGGTGTAAATCCTAACTAAACGATTATAGGAGGAAGCGCATGTGACGACGTGATCGACTAGAGTCAATAAATTTCTACCTTGGTCGCGTTGCTACTTCTAAGACTACTCATAGTGGGAGTAACTAAGGTGGTAACATGCATCCACATGCAATGCCAACTAGCTAAGTTACCATCACATCACACTTTTCAATACAAAATGACTCTACAATCTAATAATTGACACATTGCATCACACCACATACTAGTTACTACCCACTATAGATGTAGTAACATAGACTAGTAACATATGCATGTTAGTAGTCTAAGTTACTTCCCACTATGACTAGTCTAATAAGCCTACACTAGTGGAAAACGCCTCACTAGTCCCGGGTCGTGAGGGCCTCTAGTCCCGGATCTGCACCCGGGACTGTGGAAGCGGGACTAGAGCCCCCCCCCCCTCTAGTCCCAGATCAGTTACGACCCGGGACAAAAGGCTCCCCCACGTGCTCCATTCTTGCGCGCCTGGAGTTCTTCCCCCGGTTTTTTGTTTTCCCGCCAAATCTCAAATTTAAAAATAATTAATTACAAAACAGAATAATACATATAGCATATCAAAATGTTCATAAAAGAAATATCTAGCTGATAAAAATATAATTTGTTCTTTATGATAATTCAAAATTTTAATTAATTACAGCGAGATCACAACCGGGGCTAAAGCCCGTCTAGCTATTCGATTACAAGATCATAACCGGGACTAGAGCCTCTTGGTGCCATTGTATTTTCCCTTAGGGTTTAAGACGTGGTTCACCAAAAATCCCGCAATTTCCTCTTGAAGCGCTATAAAGCGCTCATTCGGTGGCAGTTTACTCCGCATTTCATCCAACTATAAAAGAAGGAGATCAATATGAATATGAATCATCATAACAATAATTATGAATGACACTCAACAATGGTAATAAAATAAAATTGAGAATATATTTGTTCACGTACCTCTATAAATTTCGATGCGTTCCGCTCACTGACCTCCCGGCGAATCCACTCGCAAACGAAGAATAGAATTCAACAAAATAATAATCAAGCATGATATAGTGGAATTGAAATTAGAATTAAAGAGATGCGCGGACCTAGCTCGTACTACTTACCTTGACTTTATGAAACGAAAGCTCGTTTTTAAATTCACCAATTGTCCTCTTGATGAAAAATTTCCAAATCCTGCCCGGCAAAAAATGAATAAATGAGTTATTAGTTACTTGATATCTCGGGAAATGAACAAAAGAGACCGATATAGTGCGATAATGATTGAAATTACCTTTGAAGCACATCTTTAATGATTTGGTACTTCTCTTCAGCTGTATCCAATGAGTCGTGGAGTTCAACTCTTCCAGAGTCAACTTCAATGATTAGCAGAATGTAATGGAAGCTACGCACACATTTATATACGTCAGTAAGTCATCAGTTGCAACTAACATTCGAGTAAGCAAAAATTAATGTGTGCAAGACAGTAACAGTCTTACCCGAAGTTGTAAGGAAACAGTATCTTCTTTTTGTAATGTTGCCTTTGTATGAACCTTAGCAAGTTGCTCTCCGTTTCCTGGGGGAACTCTAGTAGCAATTTTTCATTAATTCGTACTGGGTCAACGAACCCAATGTTAAATATTCCTTTTTGTCACATTCATGACTCTTCATTCTGCATAAATAGCGTAGTGAGCATAATTATAGGCAATGAACGAGCTGCGCTACAGACATTTTTATGGAAACAAATGAATTGAATCACTTATAGACAATAGGTACTGATGATACTCAAGTCGAGGGCATCAAGCTTGTATAACTGATAGAGTTTTTCAAAATCAATCGTCATCTCGTCTTTACCAATGAAATGCTTTTCTGTAATTTTCACAGGGATCATTATTCGCTCTTCCTTTACGACTTCCATGTACCAGTCATGCAGTATTCGCATTTGTGTTGGTAGAAGATTGATCTGATCAGGTGGCACCAGAGACTCCCCGTATTTCCATGGCCATACTGATCCCAACATAGGCCCCATATCTCTGCCGGCTATTCCCGCTTCCAGTTGAGAAAGAGAAATACCAGTGTCTGCAGCAAATATTGCCCTCATATGGGGTGGTACAACTGCAATGTTCGCCGCCAAGCCCTGATTAGTGGGTAACACCTTGAGCGGGGAGATCGACTGTTTTGCCTGTTGTCCGAGCTGGGCAACGTCTCTTTTCCCGCTGGCACTACTACTTTGCTTCGGGCGGGAGCTAACTTTCCTCATACATCGCAAATAGTCATCAGGCTTATTTATCTCAAATTGCGATGGCTGCTCAAGAAAGCCCTTAGCCCACTTTCTGGCTTCCGGCTTAAATGTTTGCTTTGGCACGGGCTTTTTTCGTGCGAGCTGTCTTTTCGCCTCGGCGTCCACGATCATGGCGTTTTCCTCAACAGTCCGGTCGTAAGCTCAGACGGGAGGAGCCGGCGGTACTTTTGGGAGGGGCTCCTGTCGGGGTCTGTGTCGGTTACCCATCGAAAGCAAGGGAGTGCGCTTCCTCTTTTGGCTCTGAGCCTTAGTGAGCGGAGGCGGCGGAGTCGGCTGAGGAGTCGGGTGATGCGGCGGCGGAGATTGAGATGGACTCGTGTTGTGGTTGTCGTCCCTGTCATCATCATGTGGACTTGGAGGTGGCGAATGGCGACTCGGAGGAGACGATGGTGGCCTTGGCGCCGAGCCAGGAAGCACGATGTATTTCTTGCGCCATAGAATGATACCACCCCCGACATCTCCCAGTGTCCTCTCATCATCAGCTCCAGGAATTTCAAGCTCCATTGATTCATATCCGGGTAGAACTTGATCCACGCCGACACGACCATAGCCATCTGGAATCGCATTGCAGTGCCACCGTGCTGTAGATTCACAAGTTAAAGCATAGCCGTCCGCCACCTTGAAGGATAAGTTCCTCACTCCCACATGTAGCTCACAACTTTTCTTCTCCCTGATATCATCCACGGGGTAGCAATCCATCGGTGCCTCATGAGCACCGACCGCCGTGGAAGCCACTGAGCTTCTCCGCTGAGATGGGCCGGCTTCATGACTATCTTGCTACAGCTGATGAGTTGGCCCTTGCTCGCGCAATTCCTCTATTTGCTTCTGTTGGTGCTTTACGATAGCAAGTATTTCCTCGTTCTGTTTTTCCAGGTTGTTCAACCAGGCTTCCTCCTCCTGCTCCCTCCTCTTCTTTGCTCTCGCTCGGCTTCTATAAGATTGACGGTCCTCGGGAAACCCAAGACTCCACGGCACATCTGGTCCAAAGCCTCGTGTTCTTCCCGGTTTTTTAGGATTCTCGAGAGCCTTTGTCAGCTCGTCCCTCTCTCTGTCGGGAATAAACTTTCCCAATTGAACCTCGACGATTGATTGAACAAGAGCTTTCTAGGCTAAAGAATTTTTTTCTTTTCATCATGTTTTAACTCTCCTGTTTCCATGTCATACTCCACCCCATGCCCAAGTAAGAAATTTCTTGCCCTATGGGGCATGTAATCTCTAGCTGGAATGATCCCTTTTTCGCGCATGGCGGCCTCAGTTTGATCCCACTTAGGCTCGGCAGATCTGTAGCCACCTGTCCCCATCTTATGGTGATATTTCTTTTTCTTTGCATTTTCCTTATTCTTTTCCGACCTTTGCCTCGCTAGTTCCGAATTCTTGTACTCCAGAAATGAGTCCCAGTGAGCCCGCTGCCTCTCAAGTGTGCTAGTGAAATCTGGAGCTTTTTTATCTTTGACATACGCATGGTATAATCTGTTCTTGTACTTATTGAATTGTTCAGCCATCTTCTTAAGAGCGAAATGCTTGACTGCTTTCCTCATGGATATTGTCTTTGCTTCATCATCTTCGAAGACCAGTAGGGTGAAATGTGCAATTAGCTTGTCCCAAAGATCATCTTTCGATCTGTCGTCGACATAACTAAGGCACACTTCTTTTCGGCTTCTAGGAGGGCTTCTCCGAGAAGCTCCCCTCTCCTAGCTTCTCCCAGAAGCCCGACTCAAAATTTTGTTTTGACTTCCAAACTACTCTTTTCAAGACTAATTTAGAAGTCTAAACGAATTTGTAAGTCAGGCTTGTGGGAGAAGCTGGAGGAGGGGAGCTTCTCGGAGAAGCCCTAATAGAAGCCGAAAAGAAGTGTGCCTAACTCCCTCTAGCTTTTTCGGCTTATGCCATTCCTGAACACTGATCGCGACGTTGTCCCTAACAACAACTCCGCATTGATGCACAAACTTATTTGCGTTCGTCTCGGGAAGCAACAGTTGGCCATGTGAAGAGACGGCCTCGATTATGAGATACTCATCTTTGTCCATCCCTTTCGCATGGCCTCGTTTACTTTTAACAGATTTGGTCGATGCGGAGGTCTAAATTAAGAAACATTCGTTAATACATATATATATAATTCTATTATTGCATCTGATCAACATAGGCTTAATATACCTCGCAAGACGGCGGATGTCCACCAGTTTCCGAGTCATCATCGCACTCATGGCTCGTTTGCGCTTCGTTTTCCACCTCCATTCCCTGACCGGACTCGTTCAAAAATTGTGAGCCGTCTTCTGCTCCGATGTCTTCTGCTTCATCGACATCGGATTGCCGTACAATGGCAAAAATGTCCTCTTCATTGTCGCTGTTGTTGAAAGGATCCATTGCTTAACTATTACAAAAGTAAGATAAAGCAATGTTAGCATTAGCCGAATAATTTAAAGTAGGGAACATTGTTTTCCTCATTTTACAAAAGTAATACTAAAACATTAGGTTAAAAAACTAGTGTAAAATTTGGTTAGCAGATTTTGGTAACACTAATTACCACTAGTGTAAAAAATCTAACTAATGTAAGCTAGTGTAAAAAATTATCTAACCCTAATTTTATCTAACTAAAAAATTATCTAACTAAATTATCTAACCCGAATTTTATCTAACTAAATTATCTAACCCTAATTTTATCTAACTAAAAAGTTATCTAACTAATTTATCTAACTAAATTATCTAATTATAACCCTAATTTTTGCCTCGACGGCGGGCCGGAGGGCGGCACGGGCTGCGGAGGGCCGGAGTAGAGAGGGCGGCGGAGGGGCGGAGGAGAGGGCGGCGCAGGCGGACGGCGGAGAGGGCAGCGGCGCGGGCGGACAGTGGAGAGGGCGGCTCGGGCGGATGGCGGAGAGGGCGGCGGCGCGGGCGGACGGCGGAGAGGGCTGAGGAGAGCGCGGCGCGTGCGGACGAAGGATGGCGGAGCGGCGCGGCGCGGCGCGGCTGGCGTCCGGAGGAGAGGGCGGCGCGGGCTCGGGCAGCCTGACGGCGTCGTCTTCGTCGGCGGCGGGTGCATCGTCTTCGTCGTCTCTCTGTGTCCCGGTCTGTGGCTCGGGCCGGGATAAGGGGCGTGGTATTTATACCAAGGACCTCTAGTCCCGGTTCGTGCCACGAACCGGGACTAGAGGGTACCCCTCTAGTCCCGGCTGGTGCCACGAACCGGGACTAGAGGTGTTTTCGGTGGACCGAAAAGGCGCGCCAGAAAAAAGCCTCTAGTCCCGGTTGGTTCCACGAACCGGGACAAGAGGTGTTTTTTGCGCACGATTGACAAATTGTTTTGAAATTTAATAACTTTTACATATTTTAAAATCTGAAAAAAATTCAAAATGAAAAGTGTTTGAATTTAAATAAGTAATCCAAAACCATTTTCTGTTTTCCAAGACCGGGACTAGAGGTGTTTTTTTGCGTGCGATTGACCAAGTTTTTTGAAATTGAATAACTTCTGCATATTTTTGAGATTTCAATAAATTTTACATATTTTTGAATCTGACAAAAATTTCAAAATGAAAAGTGTTTGAATTTAAATAAGTAATCCAAAACCATTTTCTGTTTTCCAAGAACCGGAACTAGAGGTGTTTTTTGCGCACGATTGATCAATTTTTTTGAAATTGAATAACTTCTGCATATTTTTGAGATTTCAATAACTTTTACATATTTTTGAATCTGACAAAAATTTCAAAATGAAAAGTGTTTGAATTTAAATAAGTAATCCAAAACCATTTTCTGTTTTCCAAAATAATTATTCAAACTATTAACCATTTTGCCATTTTCAATTAAAAATGCATTAACTAATATTTTTTGAATCTGACAAAAATTTCAAAATGAAAAGTGTTGGAATTTAAATAACTAATCCAAAACAAATAGGATGCCCAATCAGGAAGAAGCACACGGGTCGTGTGTTTCATTCGAATGCTTGTGAGCCGTTGGATCAGCGGTGTGTTTCTTTCGAACGCTTGTGAGCCGTTGGATCTCTAGCAGAAGATAAGGCACACATATCAACGCTCCTTGTCCCGGTTCCAGCTACCAACCGGGACTAAATATGAACAGTCGCCGTGATCTTTTAGCTATAAATACTCACCATGAGGAGGAGATGAAGAACAAGAGCACGACAGAGGACATCTCTATATAGAAATCCTTCAGTTCATCGACCGAATACAAATCATTCGGACTCCCTGCATACGTCCAACGGTGCATTTGATATGCAGGCACTCACGAGCCACCGTTGGGCTGTATGCAGGGGAAACCGTGTGTTTTGTTCTATATAGAAATCCTTCAGTTCATCGACCGAATACAAATCATTCGGATTCCCTGCATACGTCCAACGGTGCATTTGATATGCAGGCACTCACGAGCCACCATTAGGCTGTATGCAGGGGAAACCGTGTGTTTTGTTCTATATAGAAATCCTTCAGTTCATTGACCGAATACAAATCATTCGGATTCCCTGCATACGTCCAACGGTGCATTTCATATGCAGGCACTCACGAGCCACCGTTGGGCTGTATGCAGGGGAAATCGTGTGTTTTGTTCTATATAGAAATCCTTCAGTTCATCGACCAAATACAAATCATTCGGATTCCCTGCATACGTCCAACGGTGCATTTGATATGAAGGCACTCACGAGCCACCGTTGGGCTGTATGCAGGGGAAACCGTGTGTTTTGTTCTATATAGAAATCCTTCAGTTCATCGACCGAATACAAATCATTCGGATTCCCTGCATACGTCCAACGGTGCATTTGATATGCAGGCACTCACGAGCCACCGTTGGGCTGTATGCAGGGGAAACCGTGTGTTTTGCTCTATATAGAAATCCTTCAGTTCATCGACCGAATACAAATCATTCGGATTCCCTGCATACATCCAACGGTGAAGTTACATAAAAGGTTTAACACATTATTACACATCACCAAAATCCCTATCTAGTGTTTGGGTTTTTTCTGCGCCGTAACCATGGAGCATCTTCATTAATTAACAGGAGACTTGGGTCATCCTTCACTGCGAAGGGCGGAATTTCATGAACCTTATCATAATCTTCTGACATGTCTGTCTTGTCCTCCACTCCCACGATGTTTCTTTTACCTGACAGAACTATGTGGCGCTTTGGCTCATCATCTGATGTATTCTTTTGCTTATTTTTTCTCGGTTTGATAGACATGTCCTTCACATAGAAAACCTGAGCCACATCATTGGCTAAGACGAATGGTTTGTCTAAGTACGCAAGTTTGTTGAGGTCCACTGTTATCATTTCGTACTGCTCGTCTACCTTTAACCCGCCTGCTGTCAGCTTGACCCATTTGCACCGAAACACGGGGACCTTAAAAGTAGGTCCATAGTCAAGTTCCCATATCTCCTCTATGTAACCGTAGTATGTGTCCTGTGACCCATTGTTGTTTGTTGCATCAAAGCGGACACCACTGTTTTGGTTGGTGCTCTTTTTATCTTGGGCGAACGTGTAAAATGTATTCCCATTTATCTCGTACCCTTGGAAAGTCCATATAGTCGAAGATGGTGAAGTACAGCTGATCTTCAATAGTGTTGTTATTGTTGAGATGTGTTTGCAACCAACCGCCGAAAGTCTCCATGTGTTCATGTCTAATCCAGTAGTCAGGCTTCCCGGGGTTGTTGAAGCGTACAATATTCTTGTGTTCCTCGATATACGGAGCCACCAAGGTGGAATTCTGCAGAACTGTGTAGTGCGCTTGAGTGAAAGAATGCCCGTCCCTACATATTATTGATTTCCATCCTAGAGTGCCTTTTCCACTCAGTCTCCCCTCATGCCGCGATTCAGGAAGACCAATAGACTTAATGTCGGGAATAAAGTCAACACAAAACTCAATGACCTCCTTTGTTCCATAGCCTTTGGAGATGCTTCCTTCTGGCCTAGCACGGTTATGAACATATTTCTTCAAGACTCCCACGAACCTCTCAAAGGGGAACATATTGTGTAAAAATACAGGACCCGGAATGGCAATCGCTTCGACTAGGTGTACTAGTAGATGCGTCATAATATTGAAGAAGGATGGTGGGAACACCAACTCAAAACTAACGAGATATTGAACCACATCCCTTTGTAACCTTGGTAGAATTTCTGGATCGATTATCTTCTGAGAAATTGCATTGAGAAATACACATAGCTTCACAATGGGTAGTCGAACATTTTCGGTAGAATCCCCCACAATGCAACCGGAAGCAATTGAGTCATAAGCACGTGGCAGTCATGAGACTTTAGGTTCTGGAAATTTTCTCGGCCATATTTATTATTCCCTTTATATTCGACGAGAAGCCATACGGGACCTTCATACTGCTCAGGACTTCAAAAAATATTTCCTTCTCTTCTTTCCTAAGAGTGTAGCTGGCAGGACTTAGACCTCCATTATCCGTCTTCATTGGATGCAGGTCATCTGGGTCTTTCATACATTGCTTGTCCTGCCGTGCTTCCGGCGTATCTTTTGTCTTCCCATACACGCCCAAATGTCCTAGCAGGTTCACGCAAAGATTCTTCGTCACGTGCATCATGTCGATTGCAGAGCGGACCTTTAGGACTTTCCAATAGGGTAGCTCCCAAAATATTGATTTCTTCTTCCACATGGCCGCATGTCCGGTGGCATCATTCGGAACAGATTGACCGCCAGGACCCTTTCCAAAGATCACTTCTAGATCCTTGACCATACCAAATATATCATCACCAGTACGGCGGTCAGGCTTCCTCTAATGCTCTGTCATATCTTTGAAATGCTTGCATTTCTTTCTTACGGGATGCTTAGGAGGAAGAAATCGACGATGGCCCAGGTACACAACCTTCTTACATTTCTCCAAATATGTACTATCAGTCTCATCTAAACAGTGTGTCCGTGCATTGTATCTCTTGTTTCTCTGTCCTGAAAGGTTACTAAGAGCAGGCCAATCATTAATGGTTACGAACAGCAGCGCTCGTAGGTTAAATTCCTCCTGTTTGTGCTCATCCCACACACGTACACGTTTTTCGCCCCACCACTGTAAAAGTTCTTCAAATAGTAGCTTTAGGTACACATCAATGTCGTTGCCGGGTTGCTTCGGGCCTTGGATGAGCACTAGCATCATAATGAACTTCCGCTTCATGCACAACCAAGGAGGAAGGTTATAGATACATAGAGTTACAGGCCAGGTGCTATGATTGCAGCTCTGCTCCCCAAAAGGATTCATGTCATCTGTACTTAGACCAAACCTTAAGTTTCTAGCGTCATCTGCAAAGTCCTTGTACTCTCTATCGATTTTTCTCCATTGCGACCCATTAGCAGGGTGTCTCAACATCTCGTCTTTCTTGCGGTCTTCTTTGTGCCATCGCAACAACTTGGCATGCTCTTTGTTTCTGAACAAATGTTTCAACTGTGGTATTATAGGAGCATACCACATCACCTTGGCAGGAACCCTCTTCCTGGGGGGCTGGCCCTCAACATCACCATGGTCATCTCGTCTGATCTTATATCGCAATGCACCGCATACCGGGCATTCATTCTTTTTCTCATACTCCTCACCATGGTAGAGTATGCAGTCATTAATGCATGCATGTATCTTCTGCACATCTAATCCTAGAGGTGAGAGAACCTTCTTTGCTTCATACGTACTGTCAGGAAATTCGTTATCCTTTGGAAGCTTCTTTTTCATTATTTTCAGTAACTTCTCAAATCCCTTGTCAGATAAACCAGTCTCTGCCTTCCATTGCAGCAATTCCAGTGTGGTACCGAGCTTTATGTTGCCATCTTCGCAAGTTGGGTACAACTTTTTTTTGTGATCCTCTAACATGCGCTCCAACTTCAACTTCTCATTTGCACTTTTTGCTTCTCTCTGTGCATCAACGATGGCCCGACGAAGATCATCATCTACCATGGGCTCATCTGGTGTCTCTTCATCCTCAGCTCCCCCCCCCCTTGCATTACCACCGTATTCAGGGAACATAGAATTATAGTTGTCATCGTTCTCTTCATCTTCGTTGTCTTCCATCATTACCCCTCTTTCTCCGTGCTTGGTCCAACAATTATAGCCGGACATGAAACCGGACTGAATAAGGTGGATGTGAAGGGTTTTTGAGGAAGAGTAATCCTTCTCATTCCGATAGAGAGTCGGTCATCGTACATCCATTGCCGGTTCATCGAGCACCTTTTGTGCATAAGAAGGGAAAACATCATTACACACAACATCATGAACAGATAAGTGACCAAATTAATCAATACAAGTTCATCACATTAAAACCAAAGTAGAGTAGTGTAACGCCCCGACCCCGGAATTATACAGAGAGGCTATGTAAAGCACAGGCTATGCTACACAATCGAAGGGCATGGAATTACCGCTCCCACGCAACACATCGATCGTGCCATAAACACTGACATAGCTATCAATGTATAAAACAGAGATCAAGACTTGAGGAACAACTGGCTCATCACAGACTCTACGACACAAAGATTCATATAGCAACTCATATATGAGAAAGATACAAATTACACACAAAAGGGGTCACAGACCCATCAGTACATCAAGCGGAAACGAGGTAGTGTTGTCTAACAACAAGATGCAAATATGGCCTAAGAGGCCTACAGATAAAATAATCCCAGCCAGCTTGTTCCACGGTCCCAAGCTGCCACCTGGGAACCCCGGACTACTAGTCGACGTCCACGAAGAAACCACCTAGCTGCTCGGTGTCGTCCTCCTCTGAAACAAATCAAAAGAGGCAGCAAAGAGAGACTGAGTACGACGTACTCGCAAGTTTAGTAGGGCGATATAGGCCCAATGCTGACGGAGGCTCTAAAGCTGTATAGTGTAGCTATTTTGCATAAAGCTAGATTTTCATTTAAAAGATATAAAAGACCCATGGCATCGACTACTCAGAATATTTTCTGGAAAAGGGATAAGAGAGTAACATTTTCCTTCGGTTCTCATCGAACCAAGTAATACCAAGAATCATCTCTCATCATCACCAAGGCACTCCCCCGAATCACCCTCGAGGAAATGAACCTTTTGCCACACGTTGTAATTGCAACCTCTAGCTGCCAAATTTTAGTTAGGTTAAAGTTGTTTATGATCCCGTAAATCCATTCCCAAGGCGTCCATAACCGTGGACACGGCTTTTCGAAAAGATTTACCCTGCAGGGGTGTACTAAGTTACCCATTGGTACCGTCCGGCTCACCTGGGTGGCCCTCTTCCGGGGAAGACCGGCGAGTGGGCGCGGTTAAACCTTTACCTCGCGTGAGACTATCCAAGAGTCATCTGTGGCGACAGGGCAAGTTTACCCAGCCTATTTCAGCCCCTGCCCCCATCGCCACGCCCTAAACACAAATCCTCCGCAACAATTTCTTTTCCACTCACACGCAAATGGAAAATCGAACTAGAGGACCCTTGGATACGCCCGCACAAGTTATTCAGTTAGTAAGGAGCCCATACCCCCACCAATGGCAGCACGCTCAAACCTTGAGTCCGAAGACGGGAACTCGCACCTAGGGGCAAGAGTGAGGCAAAACACCATCCCCGATGGCAACTCACCCAAGCCTTTTTAAGCAAATTAATTAAGTACCAACAACAACCACCATGTCCGAACATTCCATCATCATTCATCAATATGGAATTTAATCAACGGACATAACTAGATAAACGACTAAGCACGGCTAAGCATAGCTAAGCATATAGCAACAAAGATATATCTTGTATCCGGCCAACACACCAAACCTAGGGTTTATAGGAGGGGTAACATGTGATGGTTCAGGGGATAAACATGCATTCATAGGATACTCTAATATTGACCAAAATTGATATTGGAATCGCATGCAATATTATGGTGGATAAAATAAGTTTATAAAACAATCGGGTTCTAGAATGCCAAGAAGGTTAGGTTATCTCTTGCCTTGCTGCCGGGGCGTGTAGTACTGCTCGTCGGGGTAGGTAGAGAGACCCTCGACTCCGGAATCTATCGATACCCAAATAATACAAAGAACAAATAAATCACCCGAAGAAAAGGTGCAATGCACAATCACATGATGACATGACAAGTTTATGCATAGATATCAACATTTAATTTATCTAACAAATTAAATGGAGTTCCAAATAATTAGTGCAATTAGTTGGAAACAACCCCATATTTATCTTAGTGGCCACATTGTTTATAAATTATTACATTATTAAATAAGTGACTCAAATATGCATGAACATGACATGATTAAGTAGGTTTTGTTCTTCCGATCATTTTGGTTCTTATTTGTAACTTTCTGAGTACCGAAGAATAAATAGTGAATTAAATAGTTAATTGAAATTTAATTCTTTTAACCAATTTATGAATAACATCAAATAAATATTTGTGATCATGAGTTGATATTACCATGATTTGATAGCATTTGAAGCACTGATCATTTTGATATTTTATTCATAATTTTTGGTTAAATATTTATCGAATTAGGAATTTTCCCAAATTAGGTATTATTTATGACATTTAGGAAATTCTTAAATAAAGGAGAAATTATTTTACTCAAGAGTGCATGGTAATGTCACCAATAGGTAGGTATTGTTTTTCTGAACAATTTGACATATGACTTGCCAAATCTGAACCAATAATTACAAAGCTATCAAAACTTTTATTTCAAAGTAACTAACTTAGAGGCCCGGATATTCCGTCTCCCGGATATTCCGGTGCCCTGTTGAAATCTCCGGTTCCAAATATCCGGTGACTTCCAGTAGCTCCAATTTCTGGTCCTTAGCAGAATTTCGTCTCCGACCGGATATTCCGGTGTCTAGAAAATATCCGGTAGCAAATATCCGGTGAATACCAGTACCGCCGAGTTTTGGTCCTTAGCCGAATTTGCCACGGACCGGATATTCCGGTGCTTAGAAAATATCCGGTCCGGTGCCAGGCCGGGCACACGGTGGTGACCGTCGGCGACGGCGAGCGCGAGGAGAGGGGAAAGGGGAAGCGGGAGGTTGTCCAAACGGACGAGGAACTCACCCTGGTTACGTGGGGGTCCTCGACGACGGCGGGGGTGGCCGGAGGCGACCGAATCGAGCTCGGCGGGGCTCGGCCGGGGTTGAAGAAGGCGAGGACGCGGGCGTCGTCTCCGGCCTTCCTGGCCCGATTCCTCGGGCGTAGAGGAAGAGGAGGATGTGGCGGACCTTCCCCTGCGGTCAGTTCGTCCCGGGGTCGACGAATAATTTGGAACTTCGTAAACAATTTGGAAGTCCATTTAGTTTGTTGCCAAGTTGGGCATTGCATTTGGGTTGGGTGTTTGGGAAGTTTGCTTTGCTTCCCCATTTTAGTTGCTTGCATTTGTTGATTGTTAGAAGTAGGAATTTCCATATGCATGCCATGATGCAAACATGATAAGGAAAAAGTGGAAAAATTATTCGTATTTTTTAGTACAAAGCTGGGGCTGTTACAATTCTACCCCCCTTACAGGAATCTCGTCCCGAGATTCTAGGCTTGAGTGAAGAAGGTGGGGTATTCCTGACGAAGGCTAGTTTCTCGCTCCCATGTGGCTTCTTCCTCGGAATGGTTAGACCACTGGATTTTGAGGACCTTGATGGTCTTGTTGCGGGTTTTCCTCTCCGCTTCATCCAAGATGCGGATAGGATGCTCGCAATAGGTCAAATCCTCCTGGATGTCCAACGCCTCATGATCAACCCCACGGATTGGATCCTTGAAGCAACGACGGTGTTGGTGAAAGAACAAACGATGCCCGAGATGTCGCCTAGAGGGGGGTTAATAGGCGATTAACACTTTTTCTAATTAGGGGCTTGATAAGTGCGGAATAAAACTATGTGTTTAAATTACCAAGCCAACAACCTAATATGCTAGGGTTACCTATGTGCACCAACAACTTATGCTAAGCAATTAACGCAACAAGGTGATAGCAAGATATGAACTTCAAGCATGAAGGCTATCACAATGTAAATTGCATAAGTAAAGCTCGGGTATAGGAACAACCGAGGCACGCGGAGACAAGGATGTATTCCCGAGTTCCTCCTTGTTAAGGGAGTACGTCTCGTTAGAGGGGTGTGAGCTCGCCACAAGAGGCCTACTCAAGATGCCACAAATGCCTCACCCTATTCTCCGATGAACCGCACCCAAAGGTTTGGTTCACCTTCCACTATCGGAATCCTTCGGGGCGGATTCCGGAGCCCTTTACAACTTCTCTTGAGGCACACACCCACAACTCAATTGGGGGCTCCCAAACTCGTGCCGAAGCTTCACAACTCGAAGTCTTCGCGGCACCTCCAACCGTCTAGGGTACACAATGCACCCAAGAGGCAACAAGCTCTTGGGAACACAATGCACCCAAGAGTAACAAGCTCTCAACGTCGATCTTCACGTATCACCGTAGGGAGAGAAACCCGATGCAACAAATGCAAGAGGAAAGAACACACAAAGTGGACAAGTCCTTCAGTCTCAAATTCCAACCAAGCAACAAATGCTTTGGGGGGAATAAGAGAGGAAGAACAAAGGGGATAAGCACAAAGCAACCCCAAATCTAGATCCACTAGGTTCCCCTCACTTAGAGGAGAATTTGATTGGTGGAAAGGTAGATCTAGATCTCCTCTCTTGAATCCCTAAGTTTGGGCAAGAATCATTGGAGGGATGGAGAGGAAACAAGCTCACAAGGTTAGCAACAATGGAGGAGAGAGAAAAACAAGTGAGCAAAACGACCAACCAGCACTTGGGGGAAGAAGGGGGCTATTTATAGCCTCCCCCAAAAACTAGCCGTTATGTGCAGAAAAATTGCACGACGGTACTACCGCTGGAGCAGCGGTACTACCGCTAAAGGTATGTGGACCGGTACCGCGTGTAAACCGACTCCAGCGGCAGCGGTACCCTGTGGGAGGTACCGCTGACCCCAGGTGGCGGTACTACCGGTGTCCTGCCGGTACTACCGGTGGACACAGCCACAAGGGCTAAGCCATCCCAGCGGTAGAACGAGGCAGCAACCGCTGAGGTACCGAACCCCATACCCGAAGCCAAAACTTGCCCAACGGTACCTCTGGCGGTAGCACCAGCGGTACTACCGCTGGAGGTTGTACTGCTGGGCAGCTGCGGCACCGCTCCGGGTTGGAGCGGTACTACCGCCGGACAAAAAACTGCAGAACAACCGGTACGAGAAAAACATAACTTAATCATCCGGACTCCGTTTTCGATGATCTTGGGCTCGTTGGAATCGCAACGAAGAGTTCAACAAGATCATGCAGAGAAACATCATTGTCCATCATTTGAGGAGGAAATCATAAGGAGAGAGTTTGACCTCTCTAAAAAGGACACGCCGGGAAAAACCTCCCTTTTTGAAAACCGGAAAAGCCGTATCTTTTGCAATTGAAGTCCGAAAGAGGTAAAACCAATTTTGTTGGAAAGAGGACAACAAAAGCAACCTTTGAAAAGGCAAACGAGCAATGGAGATTTTGCAACGAGATGGAAGATATAAATCTTCCGCACGAAAGAACCGGCAAAATCTCCACTACCGAAAACACAAGAGCAGACGCAAATGCAAACCGTTTTTGGTGACCTTGGCTTTGTCATGACAAGCATGACAAGCACCAAGACCACACCACGATAAGATCCAAATAAGACATGGATGCAAAGGTTTGAGCTCTCCACGAACGATACGATCACGATACTCGGTCGAGAGCCCCTCTTGATAGTACGGCTATCTATCCTATAATCCGGTCTCTCACTAAACATCATGAGACCGGTAAAATAAAAAACCCTATCAAGATCATACCTTTGCCTTGCGCATTAATCCACTTGAGGTCTCCTCAAGGCGAACCAACTTCTTGATTGCGCCTTGCTTGGTGAAGATTCGCATGACGCTCCCCCATACACCAAGATGGGGAAAGCACTCCTTCGGCATATCTTCACTTGGCCTTTCTCTCGATGACGAACACCTTGGCCTTGATCAACAAATGATCTTCTTCCCTAAACCTTGACTCCAACACATGGAGAACAGGCAAGACCTTGACTCCAACAAATGGAGACAAGCAAGCTAATGGACACCTACAAATATAGCTCAATGCAAATATTAGTCCATAGAGATTGTCATTAATTACCAAAACCATGCATGGGGGCAACCATGCACTTTCAATCTCCCCCATTTTGGTAATTGATGACAATCCCGTTTAAGAGGGTTTATATAATGAATAAAGCATCCTTGCATGACAGACAAGCAAGAATGCAAAGCGTATTAAAGGCAAATGTAACAAAAGCATAAAATCCAAATTCCCTTAAACCCTCTAAACTTCTCCCCCATTGGCATCGATTGCCGAAATGGGAAGAAAAATTTAGAGAGCCAATATAATATGAGTTCCTCCATAAAGGTGTGCATTACTCAAGATATGAGTGAAATCAAATGCACTTATTTATTGACGAATAATTAGAGGAAATCAAACTATATTGAGGATCCAAAGATTGCAAAAAGAAGATGAAACCATTTTAAACATCTCCACAAAGGAGAAAAGCAATCAACCAGATCCAAAGTGAGATTTCTAAATAAAAACGGAGAAGCTCCCCAATGTTCATGCACAAATAAGGAGTGCACAAGTATGGAGTCCTCACTCCCCCAAAATCATCTAGAACACTCAACAAGTGCACTTGTGCATAATGCAAAAGCAAATCATAGCACTTGCACCAAAGATGTGGTTGAGCCATAAAAAGATACCAATTTTCAAAAATTCAACATAAGATAGGCCCAACCAAGATAAAGAGATCTTTTAAAGAAATATATTCACAAGCTTAGGGATACCAACTGGAAACTAAAACCAATTGAAAATGCCAAAAGCTAGTGAGAGCATTTAGCCAATAAGATTCAACATGCTCACCATGGTAGGCATGAAGTCAAAGATCTTCAAAAATACATGAGTGTGCAAAGATACCAATAAACAATAAGACAAGCACTCATGAGACAAATTTGGAACCACCAAAGAATTATAGATGAAAAACAAGGTGGCTCAAAAGAAATAGGATACCAACTAAAAGATGACCTCTCTCATATGTATAGGTTTCTTATTAGACAAACCATTGAAGATATACATCCGCAAAGAAACATATACATACAAAATGGTCCGGGAAAAAGATAACAAGGTATCCAAAAGGAAGTCATAAATATACAAATGAGATTGTTGCTTAAAAGCATAGCACATAGCTCAAATTTATCTCATTGTACATAAAAGGACTTCAAATATATCAAATGCATCACACATATCACTAAGGGAACAAGAGATAGTGGAGATGCTTTGAAATAGGCAACAAGTATCACAAGGAAATAATATCAATTGAAGAAAGGTTTTTGCAAATTCAACACACATATCACATAGATATATTAAGTGAAGGAAAAAGCCAAAACCACAACAATTGCATATAAGAGCTTTCATGCCAAGAGGCAACCTACACAAGGTTGAATACTAGAAAGGTATGCATGGGATAGATACTTGTTACCGAGATGCATTGAAGATGAAGATGATGAGAGTTGGTTTGTCATCAAAGCTTGACTCCGACAATCACACGGTGAGAACACCTTCCTTATGAATGAGGCAAGCATCCAATGCATCTCCATTGTACCTAAAACACAATTAGAGTACAAAATGGTTCCCAAACTCATTGGGTCCCATAGTAGTTAGATAAACTACAATATATAGGAAACACTCCACGTAAATATGTGCATATAGATATGAAATTGAATTTCATGCACATCTTAGCCGATTTAGGATTCGGTGGAGTATCCCCTATATATTGGAACTAAAAGGACTAGCATGCCATATAATATAAATGTTAAAGGATATACATACAAAGTCTTTCAAGATCCAAACGAGATACAATTTGGACAAAAACACCAAGTAAACCAAGAAGAGAGCACACGAGAGTGTGACACTAAAGGTTGTCCAAATTATATCAAACTCCAAATCAACACATGATGTGTGATATCAATAGGAATCAAATCAAACAACACATGATTGAAAAGACACCAATTGAAAATAAGATACCAATTAAAAACAAAAAATATCAACTAGGAGAAAAGATACCAAAAAGAGGGTGATACTTGACCGAAATCAAGTAAAGGAAAATAAGGCAACAAAGGTATCAAGACTCCCACAAAAAAATATTAATTGGAACAAATATCTATGGGAAGATATTAAATTCCAATTAATACCAATTGAAGGTACCAACACAAGATAAAGAAACAAATGCCAATTGAAAGGATCAAAAATTGATAGATAGGTTAGTGTTCTAAATAAAAAGGAATGCTCCCCCAATATTTATGCCTTATCTTATATATTTGCATTTGAATACAAAACGCATGCACAAGGGATCATTACTCTCCATATTTTATCTAAAACACTAAGCACTACCGGTTGAAAGATAGGATCCTTGCAAGAGGCAAAGAGGGCAATAAATAGAGCAATTTAAAGGCAAGTGCCAATGTGAAGATGATCTACAAAATCTACCACAATTACTAGAATCACTTGTCATGAACAAGGAGTATATGGAGAAATTTCTCGGTGGTATAAAGGAATGATGTACAAGACCAACTCCACCACAAACTAGCAAATGGCAAAAGATAGGAATTAAAACACCATTTTAAAGAGGTTTGTTGGTAGTTTCAATTATTCGAACCAACCGGCAAATCCATGGTTAGAATAAACGGAAACAAATGGTTTCTCACATAATATATGGAAATGCATATTAGAGAAAAACCACACCAAGCAACCTCACACAAACAAGAACCAAAGGGTAACTGTAGCGCCCCGACCCCAGAGCTATACAGTGAAACGTTGTGCAACCGGTCATGCTACACAATCGAGGGTTACTGGGTTTACCAATCCCAGGCCAAAACACATTGGCAGGCGTGCTCGGAATACATCATCGGCACACAACACCTCGATCATGCCATAAGCTCGGACATCGCTTTCACGTATAACAAAGAGACCAAGACTGCGGAACAACTGGCACATCACAGACTCTATGACACAAAGATCATAGTTCAACCCATATATGAGAAAGATAGCAAATAACACAATCAGAGGTCGCAGACCCATCATTACATCAAGCGGAAAGCAAATATAGTTGTCTAACAACAAGATCCAAATTATGGCCTAAGAGGCCTACAAATAAACATCCCGTGCCAGCCTGTTCCAAGACGTCCCAAGCTGCCACCTGGGAACCCCAGACTACTCGTCGAAGTCAACGTAGAACCCACCTTCCAGTTCGGTGGCGTCCTCCTCTGAAACAAATAATAATCAACAAAGCAAGGCTGAGTACGACGTACTCGCAAGAATTAGTAGGGCGATATAGGCCCGATGCTGACGGAGGCTCTAATGCTGTATAATGTAGCTAATTTGCATAAAGCTGGTTTTCCTTTTAAAAGATATAAAGACCCATGGCATCGTCTACTCAGAATGTTTTCCGAAAAGGGATAAGAGAGTAAACTTTCATCTTTGGTTCTCAACGAACCATTTGTAGCCAACACCAACTCATCTCCACCAAGGCACTCACTCGAATCACCCTCGAGGAAATGAACCTTTACCACACTTTGATTATGCAACCTCTAGCTGCCATATCAATTAAGTTAAGGTTAAATTTCTCTATGATCCCGTAAATCCATTCCCAAGTCGTCCATAACCGCGGACACGGCTTTTCGAAAAGATTTAACCCTGCAGGGGTGTACTATTTGAAAGTCGCCAGGTTCCCGAGGGACCTCCCAGCTTCTTATCCATTGGTACCATCCGGCTCACCTAGTTGGCCCTCTTCCGGGGAAGGCCGGCAAGCAGGCGCGGTTAAACCTTTACCTCGCGTGAGACTATCCAAGAGTCATCTGTGGCCACAGGGCAAGTTTACCCAGCCTCAGCCCCTGCCCCATCGCCACGTCCTAAACACCACCATCCTCGTCATTTCTTTTTCCGCTCACACACACGGCAAATGGAAATAGCAAACTAGAGGACCCTTGGATACGCCCGCACAAGTTATTCAGTTAGTAAGGCGCCCATACACCCACCAATGGCAGCACGCTCAAACCTTGAGTCCGAAGACAGGAACTCGCACCTAGGGCAAGAGTGAGGCAGAACACCATCCCCGATGGCAACTCACCCAAGCCTACTTAGCATTTTAATTAAACACCCCACATATCCACCAAGTCCGCATCATTCCATCTCCATCAACAATTATGGAAATAAACCACGGACACAACTATTATTTAACTAAGCATGGCTAAGCATAGCTAAGCATATGAATACAACAATTCTATCTTTATCTCAGGCCAACACTTCAACACTAGGGTTCATAGGTAGGGATACATGTGATTGGCTCGGGGAAATAACATGCAATCATAGGATTCTCTATATTTCGATCAAAAGAGACATTTGAATCGCATGCAATATTATGGTGGATAAAATAAGTTGATAAAAACATAGGATGCTAGAATGCCAAGAAGGTTAGGTTATCTCTTGCCTTGTTGATAACGATGGTCGCACTGGTCGTCGAGGTATTGTGGTGGAACCTCGACTCCTGAATCTACTGAAACACAAACAATACAGGAAAGGAAATAAATAACACGAATACAAGGTGCAATGCACAATCATGATGATATGGTCATATTATGCATTGAAATCATATTGGGCATCTCCCACAAGTTAAATGGAACCCCTAAAATAAATATTGCAATTAACGGGTCGAAACTCCATCTTTAACTTAGTGATTTGCGTTATTTATCAAAATGTCCAGTACTGAAATATGGGTCCTAAATGCATGAAAATGACATTAGTAGATAGGTATTAACCCACTGATCATTTTGGTACTTCGTTTACAATTTTCCGATCAACGACGAATAAATGGTGATTTAAACAGTTATGCAATTTAAATCATTTTAACCATTTCGAAAATTAACATCAAAGGAAAATTTATTTGCATGCTGTGATATTAACATAGGTAGATAGCATTTGCTTTGCTGGTCATTTCGGTATATCATTTGCAATTTTTGAATTAATATTGAACAAGTTATGACATTCTTAATATTTGATTTAATTCTGCCATTTATTTATTTTTAAGGGGCAGCACCAAAATTAAATCTACAAGTCTCTAAAATGATATAAACTTGTAGTCATCACTTGCTGAACATTTCGAGCTATTAAACATATTTTTGAGTAAACAAAACTCAAGTTATGAATTATCTAAAATTGGAATTTAAATCTGCCATTTTAGTAAATTTAATGAAACAACAATTTAAATGTTCATTATTGCAGGGAAAATGGAACTAGCATGTAGATGTTGTTTTCCTGAACATTTTGAGAGCTTAACCATAATTTTTGGACAATTATTCATAAAGTTATGGAATTTCCAAATTCAACAATATTTCTGCCATTTTAGTATTCAGCAAATAAAGACAATTTATTTTGACAAATTAAATTGACCAAAGGTACTAACAGATAGACATTTTATTGCTGAGCATTTTGACATATTATTTGCATTTTTTTGGATTCATGGTTCAAAAGATATGCAATTTCCAAAATTTGAATAATCAACCGATGATTCGCATTTCACGTTTTAATTTCAAATTCAAAATTCATTTGCATGTGTGAGTGACATATTTGAATAGGTTATGAAATTATGAACCATTTGGTATGTCATATGCATTTTTCTGATTTACCAATAATTAGATATTCCATTTTCCAATTTTCTGTTAATTTCTAAAAATCCAAAAATTAAGAACAAGTGATGTCATGCTGATGTCATCAGGGGCAGGTGGCAGGTTGATCATCGATTCTTCGGCTTGGGCTGGAATTGGAGGAAGGCACCTGCGCCACTAGCTAGGGAAGGCCGAGGGGAGCAGGGGGAGTGGCGAATGGGACCAAATGGTCACCGGCGGCTCGCCGGCGTCCACGGCCGCGGCGGCAGAAGGTGGCGCACGGTGGGGAGGGGCGGTATAGAGCGAGGGAAGGAGGGAGAAGAAGGCCAGGAGGGTGAGGGGCTCACCCGGAGCACGAACGGGTGGTCGGCGCGGTGAGGGGATGGCCGATGTCGACGGACTCGGCCCCGACGGAGCGCGGACGCGGCGGAAGGGGATGAGGACGAACGCATCGCTCCCGACTTCCCCGGCTCGATTCCGTTGACCAGGAGGTAGTGGACGCCGCGGTAGAGCTCTGGGTCGCTTCGGCTGGCTCCGGGACGGCTGGAGTCGTCGGCGGCACGGCGCGGCGCGACAATGGCGGCGGCGGCAGGAGCGCGGGCAGGAGCTCGATTAGGGTTAGGGTTTCGCTTGCGTGAGAAGAGAGAGGGGGCAGAGCAACTCGTCGTGGGGGCCTCCTTGTCGACGCCTCCACGGAGGGGGGCCCGGCAGCGAGGCAGGGGAGCTTGTTCGACGGCGACGAGCGACAGCGACGGAGGCTCGATCGCTACAGAGGAGAAGCGATGACGTTTTTCTGAATAACCCCTGGCTCTTTTTTGTTCTTCTATTTTTATTTTTAAATTGAAAACATCAAGTTTAGTAATTTAATTAATGGCTTTAGACATATTCAAAAATTCTTCAATTATTCAGGGAGGCTCCTGATAATATTCTTAAGCTCCCCATATTTTTGTTTTGAATTTTCGAAAGGTTTAACTTGGTTTCAAAATTCAAAGTTGATTTGCAACTATTTGAAGTTCTCATTTTTAATTGAGGCATTTAAACCTTTTTATAAAATATGCCAAAATTTATGTAGCCTCCTCATGACATGTAGAAGCTTGACAAAATTTGGTGTTGCAAAATAAAAAGTTTTGCATAACATTTGTTAATAGGGTTCACATATTGCAATTTGATAAAATCCAACCAACAATTTTTATAGCCTTTTAAAAGCACAAGGCAAGAATATTGTTTTTCACTCTTGGAACTTCCTGGACAAATATGGAAACTCCAGAATATTTGGTTTTCCCAATTTGAGCAATTCATTTGGGTTGGGAAATTTGGGAAGGGTTTGATTCCTTTAAATGATTTCCATCATTTGCAACATTTAACTTAGCAATTTAAATATGTATGCCATGATGCAATGAAATAAAAAGTGAAAATTTGGCCCATATTTTAGGGTACCAAATCTGGGCTGTTACAATTCTATCCCCCTTACAAGAATCTCGCCCCGAGATTCCTAGAGTAGGAAGAGGGATGAGGGAGACATGGCAAGCCTTCACTTCAACGATCTTCTCGATCCCACGATGATCTTCCTTGTTGTAGAGAAAAGGTAGCAAGCATGACATGCCGACGAGAAAGTCGGAAGATAGTTCAAGGTGACAGACAAATTTTCTCCAAGGGTTGGAAATATGAACTTTGCACAAGACCATAAGCCATTGGGGAAAACTAGGAACAACTTGACCATACAAAGGTCGAGCAGAGGATAGGAGAATGACCGAGAGAAATTTTTAGCAACGCCACATTAATGTTCTCCTCGATGTTCTAGATACCACTATCAGGCTTCGGAAGAGCCTTCAATAGGTCATCAAGTGGAGGTCGGACCTTTAAGATTTCAAAGAGACCATAAGGGCAACTTCTAGAACAAGTCGCACAATATCCTCATGGAGAGTGGTTTGATTTTACGAAAGGCAAGAGGATATCACAATAGACCTTCCAGTTAAGTAGGGCAACCACCACCACAAACTTGCCGGATTTACACAAGGCCTATGTCATACTCTTAAGAACACCAACCATCATTTCTGCTTGAGATTCAGATTTGGTTAAGCGTGCGGATATTTCAGACTTGACATGTCCGAGGGAGGAGTTACAACAGTTAACGGGAGGTAAGGATTCTCAAGATTTGACTACGATGTCAAGCTCCAGGACATGAACTAGATTGCGAGAGGGAAATTGCTTTTCCAAGCGAAATAGATGTGGTCTTGGAGTTTCGACACGAATCTAACTTATTTACCGAAGGTGGGCACCTGAACAAATGGACTTGGTAGCACGGTCAAACTCGGCTTGATGATCAGATTACCAATCATGCTAAGAGCGCCATCAAAGTCCTTGGGTGTCAAAGCAATATCAATTGCTAAGAATGTCCGATTTCCACATCAATATGCATCCTCAACAATCTCGAGCCCGAGTAGCTCGGAGGTAGATGGATAAGGAAGGGTAAGAGTACCACTTCATCAAGTACGTCATGAGACTAAGCACGACCTCTGGATATAAAAGAGTGTGACACTCCAAGGTTGAACAGAACAAAAGCTAGACAAGCCTCTTATTCTGCGGATTACAATACTTTGACCTGGCCGAGAAATGGACAAGGTACCGGAGTTTGTTTCTCCTAACATCCCGATGTGGAATGTCTTGACGGACCACAAGGGTAACATGCATCGGAACACACCAATGCACGACAACACTTGACTGTCAACAGACAGACACAGGTAGAACAACAGATTAAGAGTAAGGAACATGCTTTAGGAGGAATCCCAAGATGTTGCAGAAGCACAAGATAGCACTCTTCCAACAACTAGTGCTGAAAGGGTTTTACTAACAAGTGTTATTGGAGGAAAACACAACTTTGATAGAAAACTCACTAAGAGCAATCTTGTCGTGATCCAGATGGTTTCATGTCAGAGAGTCTAGCTAAAGCTAGTGTCAGAGGAGAGCAGTGCTGAGCGAGTCAATTACGGACGCAACCACAAAATTGAAGATTAACTTCAAATTTAGCCAACCTGATGTAGGGTTTGACAATTAACACCAGGTTTCAACGGGAAGGGTCTTGGGTTAAAGATCAGCTTCATGTACTGGGACTCACGATTAGCATAATGCTCATATGGGTGACAACCCTCATGAATCAATACACCAGAATTCCAGTATAATCCGGGACCTTCGGTTCAAGACCATGGGCCATAACCCAGAGAGAGAAACACCCGATTAGGTGCGAAACGTTTTCAAGGCTTCGGATGTTTTGCACCTTCTTCTTCATTGGTTGCGAACAACGGAGTTTACTTCGGATTCTGAAGACGGAAGCAACCTAACTAGTAACTAAAGGTAAGAACCAACCCCGATGAACCTAAACTTTGACCCAACTGCAAATCAAGTAGAGGTAAGGTGACTCAGAGTTAGAGCGAGTTGGGTAAGAAGTAAAAAGAATCCTAAGAGGGTTTTCACAACTCTTTTTCAGTTCGTAAATAACTTTTACTCCACTAGACTCAACTTCGACCAATAGAACGGGTTTCCTACAGGCAGTACTGCTCTGATACCAACTTGTAGCGCCCCGACCCTAGAGCTATACAGTGAAACGTTGTGCAACCGGTCATTCTACACAATCGAGGGTTACTGGGTTTACCAATCCCAGGCCAAAACACATTGGCAGGCGTGCTCGGAATACATCATCGGCACACAACACCTCGATCATGCCATAAGCTCGGACATCGCTTTCACGTATAACAAAGAGACCAAGACTGCGGAACAACTGGCACATCACAGACTCTACGACACAATGATATCATAGTTCAACTCATATATGAGAAAGATAGCAAATATCACAATCAGAGGTCGCAGACCCATCATTACATCAAGCGGAAAGCAAATATAGTTGTCTAACAACAAGATCCAAATTATGGCCTAAGAGGCCTACAAATAAACATCCCGTGCCAGCCTGTTCCAAGACGTCCCAAGCTGCCACCTGGGAACCCCAGACTACTCGTCGAAGTCAACGTAGAACCAACCTTCCAGTTCGGTGGCGTCCTCCTCTGAAGCAAATAATAATCAACAAAGCAAGGCTGAGTACGACGTACTCGCAAGAATTAGTAGGGCGATATAGGCCTGATGCTGACGGAGGCTCTAATGCTGTATAATGTAGCTAATTTGCATAAAGCTGGTTTTCCTTTTAAAAGATATAAAGACACATGGCATCGTCTACTCAGAATGTTTTCCGAAAAGGGATAAGAGAGTAAACTTTCATCTTTGGTTCTCAACGAACCATTTGTAGCCAATGTTGGGAATATGCCCTAGAGGCAATAATAAAATGGTTTATTAAGCATATTCACGTTTATGATAATGGTTTATTATCCATGCTATAATTGTATTAAATGGAAACATAATACATGTGTGGAATATAAACACCCGGAGTCCCTAGTGAGCCTCTGCAGGACTAGTTCGTTGATCAAGAGATAGTTAGAGTTTCCTAACTATGGACTTGTTATAGTCACTTGATAACGGAGTCATATCATTAAGAGTAATGGTGTGATGGACATGACCCAAATAAAGAGTTGCAATTAATCGTGTCACAAAAGTTTTGTTGTCAACACTTTTAATATGCCAAATATAGTTTCCTTAGACCATGAGATTATATCACTCCCGTTCACCGGAGGAATACTTTGTGGACATCAAACGTCACTTCGTAACTGGGTGATTATAAAGGTGGCTTTCAGGTATCTCCGATGGTGGGTTGTTGGGTGATATGAATCGAGAGTGGAATTTGTCCCTCCATGTGACGGAGAAGATATCTCCAGGCCTTCTCGGTAATATAGCATCAAGAGTCTGCAGACATGTGATTAAGTTGTAATCACCGGGATCCTATATTATGGACGAGTAAAGAGAACTTGCCGGTAACGAGATTAAACTAGACATGGGGATGTCAACGATTATATCTTGGGCAAGTAAAATATCGTGAGACAAAGGGAATCGTATATGAGATTAATTGAATCTCCGGCATCGTGGTTCAATCGAGAAAAGGTTTTCGTTGAGTGTATAGGAATTAATATGGACATCCCGGTCCCGCTATTAATTATTGATATGATCATGTCTATGCATTCTCGAACCCGTAGGGTCACACACTTAACGTTCCGATGAAATTAGGTTTTGCGATGAATTAAATGATGAAGTGAACGAATGGTGATTCGGAGTCTCGGATGGGATCCCGGACATCACGAGGAGTTCCGGAGGAGTCCGGAGAATAAGATTCATATATGGAAAGTTGTTTCCGGAGGTTTCGAAAAAGTTCCGGAAATTATTTAAAGGGTACCGGAAGGTTCCGGAATGTTCTAGAAGGGTCTAGAAGTGGGACCGCATAATTTGTATGGGGCCCACATGGTGCAGAGGGGTGCTGCCACCACTTGGTGGGGCGCACCACCTAAGCCCATGGGCTGGTGCGGCACAAGGTGGGAGTCCCACTCCTAGTTGGACTAGGAGGTGGGCTCTCCACCCCTTTAAGAAAGGGGCCCAAGGAGGAGTCCTTGTTGGACTCCAACTTGGGGGGCAAGCAAGGAGGGGCCGGCCGGCCCCCTCCCCTTGACCTAGCCGCCACCTATATAAGGAGGGGAAGGGGGTGCGCAACACACCCCTTGGAGGCAGCCGCACCCCCTCTCTCTCTCTCTCTCTCCCATCTAGCCCTAGCCACACCCCTCTCCCCGAAGGGCTGCCGCACATCCAACCTCCACACCTAGCCGCACCCCCTTGCCCTAGGGGCTGCGCCACCTTGCTCCTCTCCCTCTCCTCTTGCTTGGCTTGGCGAAGCCCTGCTCGCGGAGATCGTCATCGTCACCGGCACTACCGTCGTGCTGCTGAGATCATCAAGGCCACGTCGTCTCGCTTGCGGGATCAAGGAGTCAACGTCTTCATCGAGCTGTACGTGTGGACGCCGCGGAGGTGCTGCCCGTTGCTGCACTTCACCGGATTGGATCTCGAGGATAATACATCTCCTCGCGACTAGACAAGTCTAGTTGCGGGTATCGACTAGCCAACCCCTGCACCGACAAAACGCGTTTGTTGATCTTCGAGGGTAAGAGATTGGATCTCATCTTCGCTATCTTCATCTCGTAGATCTAGATCCTTGGGGTTTATTCCGCTTTGCCGCGTAGAAAATTTTTGTTTTCCATGCTGCGACCCCATCAGTGGTATCAGAGCCTAGATCTATTCGTAGGTGTTGATGCGATTAGAACACAAGGAGTTGTGGGCGTTGATATTTTATGTTGCTACCTTCTCGCGTGCACTTTGCATCTTTGCGGTATTGTGAGATTGAAGCGGCCCGGACCAACCTTACTCGTCCACGCACGAGAGACCGGTTCCACGACTGACATGCAACTTGTTTTGCATAAGTGGCTGGCGGGTGTCTGTTTCTCTTGCTTTAGTGAGGATGCAATTTTCAATGGAAGGCCTTTCAAAAGGATGAGTAAATAAGCAACTATTATATCACCGTTGTGGTTTTTGCGTAGATTAGAACGGTTCTATCTCGTTGACCCAAGCCACATAAAATTTGCATAAACAAAGTAGAGGCGTCTAACTTGTTTTTGCAGAGGGGGTCAAGTGATGTGATATGGCCAATGTGATTTGTGATAATGTATGCAATGATCATGTTTGTAATATTTCGCGACTTGCATGTCGACGAGTACGGCAACCGGCAGGAGCCATATGGTTGTCTATTATTTTATGTGACCTGCGTGTCAATGAAATCACCATGTAATTGCTTTGCTTTATTGCTAAGAGTAGCATTAGTTGTAGTTGCAATAGTTGGTGGACAACCATGGTGATGGCGCCAAGATGATGGAGATCATGCCGGAGATGGAGATCTTGCCGGTGCTTTGAAGATGGAGATCTAAGAGCATATGAAGAAAGGCCATATCATATCACAATTATGAATTGCATGTGATGTTAATCCTTTTTATGCACCTTATTGTTATGCTTAGATGTGATCGCGACGGTAGCATGATAAGGTGATCTCTCATGTTAATATCAAGATAATTAAGTGTTCTCCCCTAGTATGCGCCGTTGCGAAAGTTCGTCGTTTCGAAGCATCACGTGATGATCGGGTGTGATAGATTCAACGTTCACATACAACGGGTGCAAGCCAGTTTGCACAAGCAGAAATACTACGGTTGTCTTGACGAGCCTAGCATGTACAGACATGGCCTCGGGAACACGGAACCGAAAGGTTAAACACGAGTCATATAAATGATATGATCAACACTGAGTTGTTCACCATTGAAACTACATCATCTCACGTGATGATCGGTGGTGGTGTAGTGGATTTGGATCGTGTGTCACTAATCAACCGGAGAGATGTTGAGTTTAGTGGGAGTTCGTTAATTTGATTAAGTTGAACTAAAATTATCATAAACAAGTGTCCTAAAGATGTCTTTGCAAAATCCTTGTAGATCATGGGAGACTACAGTAGTATGTTTCTTGCTGAGGAGCTGCGTCTCGATGGGTCAAACTTTGCTGAGTGGTACATACGTCTTAGAGAAGTCCTATCAACCAATGATCAGCTCTACGTGTTACATGAACCCTTAGAAGAAAAACCCGATGCTTCTGCGAGTTACAACGAACGTATGGATTGGCTCAGCCGGAGTAAGACTCACATTCAAGTCAATTGGTTGATGAGTGTCTTCATGAATTCAGACCTGTCCAAACAATTCAAGAACTTGAGTGCCATTGAGACTGTCACTAAGCTAAAGGAAATGTTCATAGCACAAGTGAGAATTGCAAGGTTTGAAGGTCTGGGTGTGTTTCTTTCAACTAAGATGGAAGAAAATGATCACTTAGAGAATCATCTGAAGAAAATGTATAGGATATATCACACTCTGATGGATGCTTGGGATATGGAGATGAGTGACGAATTCGCGATAGATGGGTTGTTGCATTCGCTTCATCCCAAATTCAAGAATTGTGTCAGAGACTATGTCAAGGAAAGGGATTCGATCACTTATCCGGAACTGATGTCTCGACTTCGTCAGATCGAAAGGAATCCCGTAGCAGGCAGAGGAGCCAACGCAGAAGGTATATTTTGATATACTAGTTATAAATGTTTAAATGTCCCATTTACACTTGTGGTGAGCTAAGTATTTGATACTTGTGCTGTTTTATGAAAACAGGGCCTGCCGTTTGAGAAGTGCATGGAGGGACTGAGTGGATTTCGCGGGAAGATGGCAATCAAGGAGTTGATGCTGGCGATGTTCTACTTCTACATTTATCGTTTTAAATTAGAGGATTTGAATGGGTTTTGTAATCGAATTAAGTGTGATCTTAAATTAGTGTGTCTCGGTTTGTGAGACGGTCATTCATGTTAAAGACAAGTGGTTGTTCTATTTTCATGAGTAATCCTTTTTGGAGATCACGTTTCGATTATGAAATTATTGTCCTTTGCTAGATTTAAACGATAATTAGTTAAACACTTATAAAATAAAGACATGCTAAAATATCCAATACTTAATGATGAGAATTGTTTTAATTGTACTATTAGTGCTGAAGAGCATGTTGATGCGCATCACTAAGTAGTGTGATTAAAAATGCCATTTTTTCTGAAAATGCCATGAGTTGCTGAAAATAAACACAAGTGTTGGTTGTATTTTTCAGTAAATAAAAGACATCATTATTTTATCATGGATGAGTGAATAGGAGTATTTATTCATGTCATGATGAGATTTTGGAAGTAAAGGATACTAAGTTAACAAGATAATTGAGTCTTTTCGATTTGATCAAAAGAGACAAAATATTTGAGTTATTGTTTTAGTATGGTGACTTGTGACAAGTGTTATCACAAATTACAATGTTTAGATATTATTCAGAAGGTGTTTTGATAAACCTAAAGAATTGTAATCACATTATATTTGATATTATGTGGTCATAAAAGAAGGGTCTTAGGTTTTAAGGTTTCATTAGTATCATTTAGATTTATTTTGATAACACTCTGGTTTTAAATAAAGGATCTATTTAATGATTTGCATTTCGCATATGAGTTATGTGAAATAGTGGTTTCAATAATTATGAGATAATTAAAAACCAAAGCAAATAAAGTTTTGTAGAATGTTCATATGAGATTATGAATAGAGATTCCACAATGTGAGACTAAAAGGAACAAACCAATGTGTTTGGTTATGTTGTGTATTTTAGTGGCTTTATCGTGAAATTGTTTCATGGATAAAAGAATTGTTGGAATAAAGTTTAGAAAAGCTTAAACCTTGCATGTCTATGTATCAAGTGGCACATATGAAAAGTGCTATGTTGGTTAAAACTTGACACATAAAAGGTTTTGATGATGGTGATCATTGAATTCTGGTTTAGCTTGTCTAAAGAGAAGTAGGATTCAAGAATATGAATTTTGTCAAACAGTTGCAAAATAATATTCATGATTTACTTGTCGTGTTTGAGAAACAAGACATACCCACAAAACTACAAAAGAAGAAATAGAAACTTTAAATACGAAAGTGACTAAGAGTCATTCTATTTTAAGTTTAAATCATAAAGTAATCGTTACTTGATTTTGTGAAAAGAAT
The DNA here is from genome assembly GCA_012064385.1 of Puccinellia tenuiflora. Taxonomy (NCBI): domain Eukaryota; kingdom Viridiplantae; phylum Streptophyta; class Magnoliopsida; order Poales; family Poaceae; genus Puccinellia; species Puccinellia tenuiflora. The sequence goes on along the minus strand of QRDG01001786.1, from coordinate 122,460 downwards.
GTTTCACATATTTATTTGGCAAAAGAGTTTGCGTGGAATAAATAAAACTTAGAGCTAGCAAAGTGCTGGTGTTTCGTATATGAGTTCTCGAATCTTAAGAGTTAAGAGTTTTGGAGGAGTCCAAAGTGTCGAGAAAGTGCATAAGAAACTGAGTGAGATCTAATTAAGATATGTGGTGACATATATTAAGTTAGAGCAGAAATTAATTTCCATAATCAAAATATGTGGTGACATATGTTTGAGTGGGAGCTAGTTAATCATGGTCAAATATAAAGATAACATATTTCTGAGTGGGAGCCAAAGTGGCTTCACAATTTAATATGTGTATGAGGTATATTTGAGTGGGAGTTTACAACATAGTGTTTTTGAGTGAAATGGAGATTTCATAAATGTTGTAAATGTTGTCATGGACCAATGCATAACTTATGAAGTTAGTTTGAACGTCAAATATTCATGTAGATGAATGTATCTATGGAGGATAGATAAGTTTGATAAACATTAAAGTCAGATGTTCAACCTAGATATTTTGAAGGAGTTCAAAATGAAACAAGAGAAGAATGGTTCATCTCATTGTGACATATAGGTGAAGCATTGAGTTAGAGAACTCAGTACAAAATTGATGGTTAGAGGATATGTTGGAATTCAATATGAATTGTTCATAGGTCCCAACATATAAGAACCATATGTTTGTATATGACGGTATATGACCCAAGTTCTTAATTGTAAGAACATGTTGAATGAGGAGTCATTTTTCATGAAATAGAGATAAATTTAGAAAATGGTAGACTTGGTTGAAGTCATAAAGCCGGACTAAATTGGAGATCTTATAGAGTCAAAGCAGCGCAGCGAAAGCATGATCGGAAATATCAAAGTGACAAGGCTCACTGTTGATTTGTTAAGTCAACAACATATAGGAGTATATGATTAATTCAAGGATTGAAATAAGATATAATATTTTGGTTTGAGAAAGTTGTTTCAAGATTGAGTGAGTTCCAGATGCATGTGTTGTGGGAAAGTCCATTTGACTGAACATACATATAGGCATAAAAGGATATGAATATCTCACTCTATAACCAAACATATTATATGCATTATATGATAATGGTTTTATCATGGGATGATAGGAAGTTTATCATATGATGATAAAGTAATGTCAATTTAGGTGACAGTTACAATTTTGCAAAGGACATAAAGAGCTGTAAAGTACAGAGCACGGACAGAACCTCTTCCACAAGCAAACATGATCAGCACTGAGACTTCATGAGTGAGACTCCATGGGTGTTGGATCGAGGAAATGTAAACTAGATTATTGACTCTAGTGCAAGTGGGAGACTGTTGGGAATATGCCCTAGAGGCAATAATAAAATGGTTTATTAAGCATATTCACGTTTATGATAATGGTTTATTATCCATGCTATAATTGTATTAAATGGAAACATAATACATGTGTGGAATATAAACACCCGGAGTCCCTAGTGAGCCTCTGCAGGACTAGTTCGTTGATCAAGAGATAGTTAGAGTTTCCTAACTATGGACTTGTTATAGTCACTTGATAACGGAGTCATATCATTAAGAGTAATGGTGTGATGGACATGACCCAAATAAAGAGTTGCAATTAATCGTGTCACAAAAGTTTTGTTGTCAACACTTTTAATATGCCAAATATAGTTTCCTTAGACCATGAGATTATATCACTCCCGTTCACCGGAGGAATACTTTGTGGACATCAAACGTCACTTCGTAACTGGGTGATTATAAAGGTGGCTTTCAGGTATCTCCGATGGTGGGTTGTTGGGTGATATGAATCGAGAGTGGAATTTGTCCCTCCATGTGACGGAGAAGATATCTCCAGGCCTTCTCGGTAATATAGCATCAAGAGTCTGCAGACATGTGATTAAGTTGTAATCACCGGGATCCTATATTATGGACGAGTAAAGAGAACTTGCCGGTAACGAGATTAAACTAGACATGGGGATGTCAACGATTATATCTTGGGCAAGTAAAATATCGTGAGACAAAGGGAATCGTATATGAGATTAATTGAATCTCCGGCATCGTGGTTCAATCGAGAAAAGGTTTTCGTTGAGTGTATAGGAATTAATATGGACATCCCGGTCCCGCTATTAATTATTGATATGATCATGTCTATGCATTCTCGAACCCGTAGGGTCACACACTTAACGTTCCGATGAAATTAGGTTTTGCGATGAATTAAATGATGAAGTGAACGAATGGTGATTCGGAGTCTCGGATGGGATCCCGGACATCACGAGGAGTTCCGGAGGAGTCCGGAGAATAAGATTCATATATGGAAAGTTGTTTCCGGAGGTTTCGGAAAAGTTCCGGAAATTATTTAAAGGGTACCGGAAGGTTCCGGAATGTTCTAGAAGGGTCTAGAAGTGGGACCGCATAATTTGTATGGGGCCCACATGGTGCAGAGGGGTGCTGCCACCACTTGGTGGGGCGCACCACCTAAGCCCATGGGCTGGTGCGGCACAAGGTGGGAGTCCCACTCCTAGTTGGACTAGGAGGTGGGCTCTCCACCCCTTTAAGAAAGGGGCCCAAGGAAGAGTCCTTGTTGGACTCCAACTTGGGGGGCAAGCAAGGAGGGGCCGGCCGGCCCCCTCCCCTTGACCTAGCCGCCACCTATATAAGGAGGGGAAGGGGGGTGCGCAACACACCCCTTGGAGGCAGCCGCACCCCCCCTCTCTCTCTCTCTCTCCCATCTAGCCCTAGTGCGCCACCCCCTCTCCCCGAAGGGCTGCCGCCATCCAACCTCCACACCTAGCCGCATCCCCTTGCCCTAGGGGCTGCGCCACCTTGCTCCTCTCCCTCTCCTCTTGCTTGGCTTGGCGAAGCCCTGCTCGCGGAGATCGTCATCGTCACCGGCACTACCGTCGTGCTGCTGAGATCATCAAGGCCACGTCGTCTCGCTTGCGGGATCAAGGAGTCAACGTCTTCATCGAGCTGTACGTGTGGACGCCGCGGAGGTGCTGCCCGTTGCTGCACTTCACCGGATTGGATCTCGAGGATAATACATCTCCTCGCGACTAGACAAGTCTAGTTGCGGGGATCGACTAGCCAACCCCTGCACCGACAAAACGCGTTTGTTGATCTTTGAGGGTAAGAGATTGGATCTCATCTTCGCTATCTTCATCTCGTAGATCTAGATCCTTGGGGTTTATTCCGCTTTGCCGCGTAGAAAATTTTTGTTTTCCATGCTGCGACCCCATCAGCCAACACCAACTCATCTCCACCAAGGCACTCCCTCGAATCACCCTCGAGGAAATGAACCTTTACCACACTTTGATTATGCAACCTCTAGCTGCCATATCAATTAAGTTAATGTTCTCTATGATCTCGTAGTCCGTTCCCAAGTCGTCCATAACCGCGGACACGGCTTTTCGAAAAGATTAAACCCTGCAGGGGTGTACTATTTGAAAGTCGCCAGGTTCCCGAGGGACCTCCCAGCTTCTTATCCATTGGTACCTTCCGGCTCACCTAGTTGGCCCTCTTCCGGGGAAGGCCGGCAAGCAGGCGCGGTTAAACCTTTACCTCGCGTGAGACTATCCAAGAGTCATCTGTGGCCACAGGGCAAGTTTACCCAGCCTCAGCCCCTGCCCCATCGCCACGTCCTAAACACCACCATCCTCGTCATTTATTTTTCCGCTCACACACACGGCAAATGGAAATAGCAAACTAGAGGACCCTTGGATACGCCCGCACAAGTTATTCAGTTAGGAGAGACAATTTGCTACCCGCATGGGTAGCTACACACCCATGCGTTATACGGAGATGCAAGCCGTATGTATCCGTTTTAGCTTGCTTTCCTAATAAAACACGGATATTTGGTGTACAAAACTGGTTTCAGAATTTTCAAAAAAATATTTTTTGGTCGTCATTTTGAGGTTTTTTTCATAGTTGACTTTTTTGTTGACTTTATGGTCAAACTTTACTAAAAAAATCACAGTGGATGGAAAAAAATTCGAAAAAATTTTAAAATACTTTTTAATAATTCTATCAGCTCTACTAGTGACATCCCCCTTGTCTACTTGAGTAATCTCATTTTTCCGTTGCATATACGTTTTGGTCAAACTTAGGGTGTGTAGCTACCCATGGTGGTAGCAAGTCTTTTTCGATTCAGTTAGTAAGGCGCCCATACACCCACCAATGGCAGCACGCTCAAACCTTGAGTCCGAAGACAGGAACTCGCACCTAGGGCAAGAGTGAGACAAAACACCATCCCCGATGGCAACTCACCCAAGCCTACTTAGCATTTTAATTAAACACCCCACATATCCACCAAGTCCGCATCATTCCATCTCCATCAACAATTATGGAAATAAACCACGGACACAACTATTATTTAACTAAGCATGGCTAAGCATAGCTAAGCATATGAATACAACAATTCTATCTTTATCTCAGGCCAACACTTCAACACTAGGGTTCATAGGTAGGGATACATGTGATTGGCTCGGGGAAATAACATGCAATCATAGGATTCTCTATATTTCGATCAAAAGAGACATTTGAATCGCATGCAATATTATGGTGGATAAAATAAGTTGATAAAAACATAGGATGCTAGAATGCCAAGAAGGTTAGGTTATCTCTTGCCTTGTTGATAACGATGGTCACACTGGTCGTCGAGGTATTGTGGTGGAACCTCGACTCCTGAATCTACTGAAACACAAACAATACAGGAAAGGAAATAAATAACACGAATACAAGGTGCAATGCACAATCATGATGATATGGTCATATTATGCATTGAAATCATATTGGGCATCTCCCACAAGTTAAATGGAACCCCTAAAATAAATATTGCAATTAACGGGTCGAAACTCCATCTTTAACTTAGTGATTTGCGTTATTTATCAAAACGTCCAGTACTGAAATATGGGTCCTAAATGCATGAAAAATGACATTAGTAGATAGGTATTAACCCACTGATTTTGGTACTTCGTTTACAATTTTCCGATCAACGACGAATAAATGGTGATTTAAACAGTTATGCAATTTAAATCATTTTAACCATTTCGAAAATTAACATCAAAGGAAAATTTATTTGCATGCTGTGATATTAACATAGGTAGATAGCATTTGCTTTGCTGGTCATTTCGGTATATCATTTGCAATTTTTGAATTAATATTGAACAAGTTATGACATTCTTAATATTTGATTTAATTCTGCCATTTATTTATTTTTAAGGGGCAGCACCAAAATTAAATCTACAAGTCTCTAAAATGATATAAACTTGTAGTTCATCACTTGCTGAACATTTCGAGCTATTAAACATAATTTTTGAGTAAACAAAACTCAAGTTATGAATTATCTAAAATTGGAATTTAAATCTGCCATTTTAGTAAATTTAATGAAACAACAATTTAAATGTTCATTATTGCAGGGAAAATGGAACTAGCATGTAGATGTTGTTTTCCTGAACATTTTGAGAGCTTAACCATAATTTTTGGACAATTATTCATAAAGTTATGGAATTTCCAAATTCAACAATATTTCTGCCATTTTAGTATTCAGCAAATAAAGACAATTTATTTTGAAAAATTAAATTGACCAAAGGTACTAACAGATAGACATTTTATTGCTGAGCATTTTGACATATTATTTGCATTTTTTTGGATTCATGGTTCAAAAGATATGCAATTTCCAAAATTTGAATAATCAACCGATGATTCGCATTTCACGTTTTAATTTCAAATTCAAAATTCATTTGCATGTGTGAGTGACATATTTGAATAGGTTATGAAATTATGAACCATTTGGTATGTCATATGCATTTTTCTGATTTACCAATAATTAGATATTCCATTTTCCAATTTTCTGTTAATTTCTAAAAATCCAAAAATTAAGAACAAGTGATGTCATGCTGATGTCATCAGGGGCAGGTGGCAGGTTGATCATCGATTCTTCGGCTTGGGCTGGAATTGGAGGAAGGCACCTGCGCCACTAGCTAGGGAAGGCCGAGGGGAGCAGGGGGAGTGGAGAATGGGACGAAATGGTCACCGGCGGCTCGCCGGCGTCCATGGCCGCGGTGGCAGAAGGTGGCGCACGGTGGGGAGGGGCGGTATAGAGCGAGGGAAGGAGGGAGAAGAAGGCCAGGAGGGTGAGGGGCTCACCCGGAGCACGAACGAGTGGTCGGCGCGGTGAGGGGGTGGCCGATGTCGACGGACTCGGCCCCGGCGGAGCGCGGACGCGGCGGAAGGGGATGAGGACGAACGCATCGCTCCCGACTTCCCCGGCTCGATTCCGTTGACCAGGAGGTAGTGGACGCCGCGGTGGAGCTCTGGGTCGCTTCGGCTGGCTCCGGGACGGCCGGAGTCGTCGGCGGCACGGCGCGGCGCGACAATGGCGGCGGCGGCAGGAGCGCGGGCAGGAGCTCGATTAGGGTTAGGGTTTCGCTTGCGTGAGAAGAGAGAGGGGGCAGAGCAACTCGTCGTGGGGGCCTCCTTGTCGACGCCTCCACGGAGGGGGGCCCGGCAGCGAGGCAGGGGAGCTGGTTCGACGGCGACGAGCGACAGCGACGGAGGCTCGGTCGCTACAGAGGAGAAGCGATGATGTTTTTCTGAATAACCCCCTGGCTCTTTTTCTTCTTCTATTTTTATTTTTAAATTGAAAACATCAAGTTTAGTAATTTAATTAATGGCTTTAGACATATTCAAAAAATTTCAATTATTCAGGGAGGCTCCTGATAATATTCTTAAGCTCCCCATATTTTTGTTTTGAATTTTTGAAAGGTTTAACTTGGTTTCAAAATTCAAAGTTGATTTGCAACTATTTGAAGTTCTCATTTTTAATTGAGGCATTTAAACCTTTTTATAAAATATGCCAAAATTTATGTAGCCTCCTCATGACATGTAGAAGCTTGACAAAATTTGGTGTTGCAAAATAAAAAGTTTTGCATAACATTTTTTTAATAGGGTTCACATATTGCAATTTGATAAAATCCAACCAACAATTTTTATAGCCTTTTAAAAGCACAAGGCAAGAATATTGTTTTTCACTCTTGGAACTTCCTGGACAAATATGGAAACTCCAGAATATTTGGTTTTCCCAATTTGAGCAATTCATTTGGGTTGGGAAATTTGGGAAGGGTTTGATTCCTTTAAATGATTTCCATCGTTTGCAACATTTAACTTAGCAATTTAAATATGTATGCCATGATGCAATGAAATAAAAAGTGAAAATTTGGCCCATATTTTAGGGTACCAAATCTGGGCTGTTACAGTAACCACAAAGGAAAATTGGAACTTGTTTGAGTAAACATGCCACATAGGAAATGGATAATGTACAATATCAACTCTAAGTGGCAAACCTCAAATGTTCACATTTTTATGGGATTGTAATATGCACATAGCTTATTAATCCCCCATAATGTGATAATTCATTTTATTTTTAACCAAGAGGCAAATAAAACAAACTAGAGAAATTAATGGACATGTAGAATTTGAATTTCTCATGAATATGACATACCACATAGTAGCTAGATAATATTGAAGTATCAATACTAGGTGGTGTCCTTCATGTACACACATTTTTAGGTTTGTGAAGTGCACAAAGCATTTCACTCCCCCAAAACGGGATAGTCCATTAATATCTCAAAGAGCCAAATGAAATCCACACAATATTCAATAAAGCTCAACACACAAATTACACATACATGATACACAACTAACATACACCACCTTGAATAACAAGATAAGTAAGAAAGGAGCATATCACATACAAACACATGCTAGGAACAAAACTAACACATGCAAGGGAGCAAGCAACTTTCAATGAATATATGAATTAAATACAAGTTACCGCAAGGAGGAAGAATTGGATATGAGATAGATATGTGATAATCCAATTGACTTGGCTTGAGAAATAAACCCATGAAGATCCCTTAATTCTTCAAAAATAGCCAAGTCACCAATGTCCTCCACTACACACCTATTGATCAAGTTGAAGCTTGTTGGTCCCCAACCAAGTTGGGTCCTAAGAGGTTAGTCACAATAGGCTTGGGAACCCAAATGGTGCGTTTCTTGACACCACTTTGAGCTCCCACATACTTGGCAAACACATTGCCACTTCTATCCTTCCCAAGAGAATAAATATCATCAATTATGATAGGGTTGGATGGGTTACCGACGGTGCATGAAGAAGCAAAGTGACCCTTGCCACGGCAAAGGTAGCAACACCGACTCTTCTCTTTCTTCTTAATAGGCTCCTCAACTTGAGGAGCGTTGACTTGAGTCTTCTTAGGAGGTTGTCTTTGTTCAACCCGTGGTTGAGCACGAGATTGAACAAGAGGCCGCTTCCCTAGTTGCTTCTCACTAAGAGGCTTCTTCTTCATTGGGCAATCATGAACATGATGCCCTTCTAGCTTGCACTTGAAGCAAATGATGTTGGCCGAATTCTTGATTTGAACTTGGCCCTTCTTCTTCTCAACCTTGTTCTTGTTCTTGATGTTGGAGTTGAATCCAAGTCCACTCTTGTCATTTGGGGATTGTTGCACACTCAACATGTTGTCAAGTGCCCTCTTCCCCTCATGACGCTTTTCCAAACCTTTCTTCAAAGAAGTGGCTTGGGCCTTGAGCTCTCCTCTCTTCTCTACATGGTTAGTGACAACACAAGTACTAGAGGAGGTAGATGCATCATTGTTAGAGCAACAAGGTAAAGCAAGTAATTCATCACATGATGTACCAACATTTTTAGTGGATGAACTACTAGGACTAGCACATGGCAATATAGCATTTTTAATTAAAGTTGTGCTATTATCCACATGAGACTCACTAGATGTTACCTTTATAGTGATGGCCTCATGAGCTAACTTAAGACAAGCATAGGAAGCAAGAAGTTCATCATTAGAGCTAGATAGCTTTTCATGATTTTCTTCCAACTTCCCATAGGATGCTAGAAGACCATCATTAGAGCTAGATAGCTTTTTATGACTTGCTTCCAACTCCTCATACTTGCTAGTTAGCAACTCAAGTTGAGCTCTTAGCTCAACATTCTCCTTCAAGGTAGATGCTTCACAAGAAATGGAGTTAGTAGCACAAGCATCATTGACATTAGGGGTGGAAGAAGAAATCTTAGCAAGTTCTTCATTTAATCTAGCATTTTCTATTTTCGTGACCTTATATTTAGCAATGGCATGGTCACGTTCTTTAAAGATTTTAGCAATTGTTTCGTTATGAGACTCCTCGATAGAATCTAGTTTCTCCTGAAGAGAAGCACGAGTCCCTTGCTCTTCCTCAAGAGCATCTACTAACGATGCTTTCTCCATAGCATCATCCCTTTCAATCTTACCCTTTTCTTCAAGGCTAGCTTGCAAAGCCTCAATAGTTTCCCCACGCTCAATAAGAGTGCTCATGATTTCAAAGAGGTTAGCTTGGGCACTTTTATTTGATAGGAAGGGATTTAAGAATCACTAGACCTTTATTTTGAAGCATAGCATTAACCTTTTCCACATCATCTTCTTCATCATTATTATCATTATTATTATCATTGCTAGAAGAAGATTTAGCCATGAGGCAATGATAGGTGGATGAAGAGGAAAGATTAATTTTTGAACTACTTAAGTTCATATCTTGTTGCATAGCAACATTTGGTTTCCTCTACATTATTATCAATGCAAGATTTAGAGGGAACACAAACATTTTTATCATGGCAACAAGATAAAGCAAGCATATCATAAAGAGATTCATCGAAGCAAGTTTTAGATGATATGCGAGGACAATCAACACTAGCATGTAAATCATTTATGGTGCTATGTGTCGGAGATTGTCCCCAGGAACTAGGGGTGTCTCCAAGGTATCGTGTAAGGGGCTGAACACGGAGTCAAACAGTCCACAACGTGCTCCGGCGACGGTGCTCGTCAGGCTCGCTGCGGACGACACTGTAGAGATTGACACAAGGTATTACCCAGGTTCAGGGCCCTCTTGTGGAGGTAAAACCCCTACGTCCTGCTATGGTGTATTGCACTGCTTGAAGAGTTTACAGTACAAGGAGAGCTTGTCGAGCTCTAGGTGGCTAACAATGGCTACTCGCTAGTCTTTAGATCTAGGGTTAGGGTTTGCTGGAGTGGCACTAACCGAAGATCCAACCCTTTGCTTGGGCGTGCTCCTCCTCCTTTTATAGGCGTCCTGGGCCTCTTCTGCCCAAACATTTGGGCGGGAAGGGCTACCACATGGCGACGAAGGAGGAGGCACGGTGCACCGTAAAGGTGAGGTCTACCATAAAGGTGAAGATCGTGGACGCGGTCCACGGCAGGGGAACGGCGTCACCAAAGCTGAAAAGGGGGCACCGACCAGCTGGACAGCGGGCTGGCGCTTGCCGAGGTGGGAGGCGGCCCACGGTGACGTCGTCCTTGGAGCGTAGCTGCAGACTGTTCCCTTGTCACCAAAGAGGCAATACTCGTTGTCCGCTTTGCTCGGCTCCGCTTTGTTGACTGCTTTATAAATGGAAACGGCAACTGCGGTGTCGTCGTCATCGCGCGTAGGCACGCGCGTCACTCTGCGCATGGCGCAGAGTCCATGTGCGCTCTGCCGCGGGGGCAGAGATAGCTTCACGAAGAAAGCGCTTCGCGAGGCCGAGATCAAGAAGCGCTCGCGAGCGAAGGCCTCGCAGCCTCGCGCTTGGTCCTTAGTAGAATTCGCGGGCGGCGTCGGAGACGCCTTGTCGAAGAGCGATCCCTCGCCGAGGGAAAGAACCTTTGGCGAGGAGAAGAACCCTTCGCGAGGAGAGAAATCCTCGCGAAGCTCGCCAGGCTTGGAGAGCCTGGTCCTTAGGCGAAATCACCTGAAGAATCTTGTGGGCCCTGGCAGGCCGGCCCGTGGTACCCCGGTTTCCACTGTGCCGACAGTAGCCCCCGGGCGCGCGATGGGCACGCCGAGGCCCATGACGAAGGCGAAGCGTCGAGGGGCCAAAGATGCCTGACAGGGCCGCGACACGTGTCACGCAGCGGTTGCGCCCACGGCCGCGGCCTCCTCGGCTCCAACGGGCGACGTGGTGGGGCCCGCCACGACTCGAGTGCTGGTCAATAAAGCCTGGGCGTGCAGGCGGCGCCCATTACTTCTCCCATAACTCCTCCGCACACTTCTCCCCCACGCCTCCAACTCTCCGGAGAACTCCACTCTCCAGAGCTCTCTTCTTCTTCTCCGGCGACCATGGCGCCCAAGAGAGCAGGCACCGACAAGGGCAAGGCCACCGTGCAGGCGAGCTCGTCGGCGGCGACAGCGCGGGCGGGCACGTCCGCGGCGATGGCGCGTGCCGCTGCTCTCGAGGGAGCACTGCCGAAGACGCGCGTCGCCGCCGCCATGATAGCGACGGTGCGCCACCTAGCGGCGGCGAAAACCAACGAGCATGGCGCCACCGAGCTGAGGCCGGCCGGTAGCAGGCTCACCGACACCTTCTACCCCATCTTCATCCATACTCTCTACGCCGGCCTGGTACCACCATTCTCTGACTTCCTCCTGGCGATCTTGGAGACGTACCAGATCCAACTCCTTCACCTTCATCCCAACTCCATCCTCATCCTTGCCATCTTCGCCCACTTCTGCGAGGCTTACCTTGGCATCCGTCCCTCGGTGGCGCTCTTCCGGAGTTTTTATTCCCTTCGGAACTCCGCCAAGGGCGAGCGGCTCGGATGCGTCTCTTTTCGCATCGTCGACGCCCGGAGCGACAACTACATCCCCATCGCCTGGCTTGGCGAGGTCGCCGTCACCAAGGTGACGAAAAAGGTCGACAAGTTCCGCGAGAAGTGGGTCTTCGTCGACGCCAAGACCACCAACCCTCTCCTGGAGGTGCCCGAGGCGCCGCCGAGGAAATGGGCGCGCTGGGCGAGCGCGGACTTCAGGGGTTCGAAGCTTGACGCGGTGTATGTATATATCCGACACATCCGCGATGCAGGGGTCACCGGCCAAATGGTGGCGAAGGATTTCACCAGGCGCCGCATCGCTCCCCTTCAACAGCACGCCGAGCCGGTGTGGCGATACAACGGCAAAGACGACGCCATGCGGCTAAGCAGGGACGGCTTCGAGCCTGATGTGCTCCGCCAGATCATGAACGTCCTCTTCACATCGCCGGAAATCCCGCCCGCCAAGACGGAGGCGACCAAGCCGCTCATCGTCTTCGCCGAGGAGAGCATAGAGGAGCAGCGCTCGCATATGCCCATCTTCGACGAGTGGGGAATCGTGCCCGCGGGGCACAGCGGGCCTCGCCCTAACCCGTGGGCGGCGGAGCCGGAGTACCTGGACGCGGCTCCCGAGGCTGAGGAGGCCGAGTCCGCCGAGGAGGAGGCCTCGAGAAGCGAAGACCCCCTTGGCGAAGACGAGGCTTCGAGGGGCAACGACCCCGTCGGCGAGGGCGCCGGTTCCTCGAGGAGCGCCCACGCCGAAGTGGACCTCCAGGTGCTATCCTCTGGCGACGAGGAGGACGCCTTCCGCATCGTCCGCTCCCAGCGCGCCGAGGGAGGGGAGGAGACGAGCGGCGGCGGAAAAGGGCGTTGCGAGCCCCGCTCCAAGGCCGTCCACGACAGGAGGGCCGCAACCGCGGGAGGCATCCCTCGCGCGGAGACAAGCGCGGCCCGGGAGGAGGCCGGAGCAAGCCTCATCCAGCCTCCCAAGGCAAAGAAGAGGGTGTGGGTGATGGCCGGCGAGTAAGCCCTCGATTTCTCTTTTTCTTCAAGATTTCACTTTGAGAATTCCCCCTTTTGAAGGATTTTCGACTTGTCCTCTTTTCAGGCAGCCCGCGGAGCCAAAGAAACGGCGGCTCGGCGAGGCTGGAGAGACCACCAGCGTCGCCATGGAGACGCCTGCAGCCGGCGAGCCGCAGCGGGCAGTTGCCTCTCCCGCGGCCGAGCACCGCGCGGAGGCGGTGATGGCCGAAGAGAGCGTGGCGTCGCCGATTCGGGCGGCGACCCCTCCAGCGGCGGAGCACCACGTGGAGGAGGAGACCGCAGAGGCGGCGACGTTGCCAACCAGGGCGGCGACTCCTCCGGCCCAGCAGGAGGCGGAGGAGGAAACCGTGGACGAGGACATCGTCATGGAGCCGCCTCCAGAGGAGGAGAACTCCTCGAGAGGGGCTGACGCGCCCGAGGCCGCGGGGGACGCGGCCGCTGCAGAGGGGGCCGGAGGCGCCCCGGAGGAGCAGGAGGCAGAGATACCTCTGGAGCCCCCAAGCGACGGGGCCAGGGGCGAGGAGGTGCCCAGCCCCCTGAGGGCTCCTGATGTGGGCGGCAAGGACGACGCCCCCACAAGCCCCCACGCTGCGGCGGGGGCCGCCACAAGCTTGGGGCAGGATGCCTTAGGCACCTCGACAAGCGTCGAGGCCTCTGCGCCCCACAGCAGCGTGGGAATTTCCTTGGCGCTGCAGGCGCCGCATCGCCAAGCAGCGCATCGCCGGATCGTCCTCAACCGGGCGCGACGAGCGCTCGACGGGCTGGAGGAGCAGCTCGCCAGGGAAGAAGACGCCTTGGCGAAGGAAAAAACGAGGCTCAGCGAAGCCTGGGCCCTGCTCTTCGAGAGGGTAGAGGTGTGCCGCCGGTGGGACGCGGCGGCCCAGGCGGAACGCCAAGAGGCCCTCCGCTTCGCCAAGGAGACCCGCGACAGCGTCAAGCGGGAGGCGCAGGAGGTGATGGAGGAGCTTGACGCCGCCAGGGAAGCGCTCGAGGCGGAAACCACCTCCAAGCACGACGAGCTGGCGGCCGCGAAGCAAAAACTCGCCACCGACACCGAGGCCGCCAAAACCAGCCTGAACGAGCTCCGCGTGGGGCTGGACGCCCGCGAGGCGCAGCTGGCGCCTCGCGAGGCCGAGCTGAAACGGCGCGAGGAAGAGCTCTCCCTCCAGAAGAAGGAGCTGCAGCAGCGCGAGGAGCAGGTCCAGCGGCTCGTGAAGGACCAGGCCATCCGCGAGGGGCAGCTGGCCGAGCGTGAAGGCCGGGTGGCCACCGACGAGGCCAACCTCGCAGCAGAGCAGAAAAAGCTCCAAGAAGAAGCTGACCTCAAGGTCAAACTCGTCCGCGAAAGCCTCTCCAAGGAGTATAACGAGAAGGTCGCGAAGCTCGAGGACCGCCTCACGTCCACACGCAAGGGGCTCGAGAAGCGCGTCAAGGAGCTTGAGCAGGAGGAGAAGCGGTTGACCTCTTGCCTCGAGGTCTCTCGGGAGGCCCAGACGCGCGCTGAGGGGAACGCCATTGCCCTGGAGAGGGACCTGGACGAGCTCCGGCAGCAGGTGGGGCCGGTCACGGCCCTGGTGGAGCAGGCACGAGATCAGCGCCAAGTTGACCGGTTCATGACACGCCAGCGTCAAAGCATTCTCCAGAGCTTGGTAAGCCGCGTGCGCGCCGTCGGGAGAGATCTGAGGATCGACGTCCCCTCCTTCTCCGCAGCGACCGACGACGAGACCTCGTACTCGCTCTTCTTCGAGCAATTCCTTGGAAAACTTGAAGGGGTCGCGAAGAGCTTCGACACGCGCATCGTGGAGGAGAGCCGCGACCTCCTCGTCGTTGGCGTCACCAACATCTTCAGCAACCTCGTGAGGCTCCAGCCCCCACTTGACCTTGAGGATGTGATGGCGCCACCACGTGCCATCAGCGACAAGGCGCGGGAGACCGCCAAGCAGGCCGCCATCGCATACGCCAAGAAATTCGACCAAGCCTTGGTTGATGAAGACGAAGGCGACGACGAGGAAGCCCTGGAGGAGGCGGAAACCACCATGGATCGCGCAGGCACCTCAGGAGGCGCGACGGCCTGAGCTCCTTGCCTGCTGCTGGACGTGCCGAGGGCAAATTTATCTTAGCCATTTTGATTGTGAACTTTGTAAGAACTTGTTAAGTTATTGGAATATGCTTGTGGACGTCCCTCGGGAGGCTTTTGTCTTTCCCCTCATGTCTTTTTTGCTCTACGTTTTAGGACCCTCTCTTAGCGCTACACCACCGCCGCTTCGGTATGTGCGAGTCAGTGCTCCACAAGTCCGGGGGGTGCGTGAGGCCTCGAGAAGTAAGAGCTCCTCGAAGCGCAATGCTTGGGGCTCCCCTTTGACGTGCAAGCATCCCATGAGGCATAGGAGAGAGAAAAGAGACTCGAGGGGCAAACAGCCAGCGAGAGGAGATTTGAAAAGTATTTAGACTTAGCTTGTCGAGGCGTTTCCGCCTTGGAGAGGGTGTCGGTTCCCTGGCGAGGCGTTGTTGCCTTGGAGAGGGTGCCTGAGGCTTGGAGAGCCTGTTTTCCTGCACTTGGAGAACATAGGCGTACCGCAAGCAATAGACAGTTAAAGGTTCTTATGGTGCTCGTAGGTTCCTTCATGTGTGTCTCGCGAGGAGAAACAGGCACCAAGGTTTTGGTGATCCTTGGTGAGTTGACGTGCGCGGGAGCTGACCCATGAGTTCAGAGCTCCTTGGGAGTTGACATGCATGAGAGCTGACCCGCGAGTTCAGAGCTCGGATCCCTTGGGTTTTAGGCGCTGCCGGGATGCTCCCGTGGCATGGCACCCTGCTAGCCCCCGCTCGTGAGATACACAGGAGGGATCATACGAGCAAGGATAAACAGCAATAACAGCTTTGTCGAAGTCGCAAAACATGCTGGCGCAATGCGCCAAGGTTCAGAATGACCTGAAATAGGTGTTCATTACACTGGCGTGGCCAGGGGTTTTTCTTCTTTGATGATGAAGTGTCGCTCCTCCGGGAGCGCGCTCCCCTTACTTAGGAGGCAGGTTGGCGCCGACGGTGACGCAAGCCCCCGAGCCGCTCGCCTCCAGAGACACTTGTTTTGTCGCAGCCTTCTCCTGGGAGAACAGCTGCTTCTTCTTCGCGGGGGGCCTCGGGAGGGGTTCCTCGTCCTCGTCAGCGGGTGACGCCACCGCGGCAGCCTTGTAGGCCGCTTGCGCAGCGTACAAGGCGTCCGAGACCACGCCGCGGATGACAATGGTGCCACCCGAGCCAGGGAGCTTGACGAGGTTGTAGGCGTGGTGGGTCACCGCCATGAACTTGGCAAGGGCGGGGTAGCCGAGTATGGCGTTGTAGGGTAGGCCGATGTGCGCGACGTCGAAGTCGATCAGCTCGGTGCGGTAGTTGGCCTGGGTGCCGAAAGTGACGGCGAGCCTCACCTGCCCCAAAGGGGTGGTAAGACCCTCTGTCACTCCCGAGAAGGGCCTGGTAGGCATGAGCCGCTCATAGGGCACCTGCAGCTTCTCGAATGTCTCGACGGAGATGACGTTGAGGCCAGCACCCCCATCAATGAGCGTCTTAGAGACGGCGATGTTGTTGATGGTGGGGGTGCAGACCAACGGGATGGTGCCAACGGTTGACGTGGACTTGGGGTGGTCGCCGGAGTCGAAAGTAATGGGGCACTGGGACCACTTGAGGGGCCTGGAGGCCTCGACTCCAGGGAGAGCTGCCGCGACCTCGCGGGCGAGTTGCTTGAAGTGGCGGTTGGAGCGAGGGGCCTGAGCCCCGCCAAGGATACAAGCTGCCCCGCGAGGCACCTGGTAGCCTTCGTCAGCCTCGGCAGGCAGGTTGTCGTTTGCGGGCTGGGCAGCGTTGGCCTGGGGGTTCTGCTGGTAGCTATCGTTGTAGTTGTTGTTCCAGCGTCGCCCCCCGCGGCCGCTGCGGCCTCCGCCGCGGCCTCCGCGGCCTCCATTTGCCTCGCGAGCCTCGCGAGCCTCGCGAAGCCTCTTGATGTCGAAGCAGTCCTCGGTGGCGTGAGAGTGCCTGTTGTGGTAGATGCAGAAGGGACGGTCGTCCTTTTTCTCAGGTCCTGCGGCTGGAGTGGCAGCTTGCCGAGACTGCTTGGCGTCAGGCTCTGCCGCGAGGACCGCAGTAGTCTTGCGCTTCTCAGAGGATTTCTTCTTTTTGGACCCCTCGGCAGGGTCCCCTGGCTCGTTCTTGACGAACAAGCGGCCCTCTTCAGCCTTGGCGCATTTGTCCGCCAAGTCGAAAAGCTTGACGACGGTGGTGATGTTGTCGTGGATGCCGAGCTTCTCGAGCATCCGCACGTCCGTGACCCCAGCCTGGAAGGCAGGAAATGACCTGTGCGTCGGTGGCGTTGGGGATCTTGTTGCGCACTTGGCTGAAGCGCTGGATGTACTTGCGGAGGGTCTCGCCGGGCTTCTGACGCACGGCGCGGAGGTCGTTGTAGGTGAGGCCGCGCTCGTACGTGCCCTTGAAGTTGGCGACGAAGCACCGGCAGAGCTCCTCCCAAGAGCTGATGGACTCGGCGGGGAGGTTGGTGAGCCATGAGGACGCAGAGTCCTTGAGGGCCATGGGGAACCAGTTCGCCATGACCTTGTCGTCGCCCCCGGCGGCCTGGATGGCCAAAGAGTAGAGCTGCAGGAACTCCAGGGGGTTGTTCTTGCCGTCGTAGCGCGGAGGGAGGTCCGGCCTGAACTTGACTGGCCAAACGACGCGACGAAGGCTGCGAGTGAACGCGGCCGTCGTGCCGTAGGTGACCGTGCCGTTGGCAAGGGTGGCGCGGAGGTGGCGCCCGGCGGTGGCGATGTCCTGAACGGCGCGGTTGCGGCGTTCTTGCCCGCGCTCGATGCTCACGCGCGCGTCCTCAGGGGCTCGCTGCACGATCTGGCAGTCGTGCGGCGACGACGCGTGCGACGCAGCGCGGCCGTCGCGAGGAGGAGCCCCCGTTGGAGCAGGTTGCGGTGCAACCGGTGGAGCTGGAGCGGGTGCGGGATGGAGAGGAGGTGCGGGAGGTGCGCCGTGCGCCACGTCCCCCACGAGCGCAGAAGGGACCAGGGAACGAGACGGCGCGGGTACCGCGGCGCGAGCGGCGCCGACGAGCTCGGCCACGCGGTTGAGCCAGCCCTCCTGAGCCGCCGGCGTGGGGCGGTACTGCAGCAGCTCCTGCGCCATGAGGAGCGCAGTCGCCGGGCTGGGCGCAGGGCGGCCCAGCGAGGAAGCAGCGTGGTCCCGCGACGGGGGCAGGGAGGAGGCCTCCTCTTCGCCGAGGCCGTCCTCAGCGTGGTCGATGTCGTCGTCGTCGGGGTGCTCGACGCGGGGCTCGGGGTCGACACGGCGCTCCGGAGCAGAGCCCCCACGCGGGCGGCCACGCGGGCGGCCACGCGGGCGGCCTGCGGGAGCGGTGGCGGCGCTAGCCGTCCGGCGAGCGAGACGTTCAGCACGAGAACCGGCCATGGCTGTGTCGAGGATGAAGACGCGCCTCAGCCCCCTACCTGGCGCGCCAAATGTCGGAGATTGTCCCCAGGAACTAGGGGTGTCTCCAAGGTATCGTGTAAGGGGCTGAACACGGAGTCAAACAGTCCACAACGTGCTCCGGCGACGGTGCTCGTCAAGCTCGCTGCGGACGACACTGCAGAGATTGACACAAGGTATTACCCAGGTTCAGGGCCCTCTTGTGGAGGTAAAACCCCTACGTCCTGCTATGGTGTATTGCACTGCTTGAAGAGTTTACAGTACAAGGAGAGCTTGTCGAGCTCTAGGTGGCTAACAATGGCTACTCGCTAGTCTTTAGATCTAGGGTTAGGGTTTGCTGGAGTGGCACTAACCGAAGATCCAACCCTTTGCTTGGGCGTGCTCCTCCTCCTTTTATAGGCGTCCTGGGCCTCTTCTGCCCAAACATTTGGGCGGGAAGGGCTACCACATGGCGACGAAGGAGGAGGCACGGTGCACCGTAAAGGTGAGGTCTACCATAAAGGTGAAGATCGTGGACGCGGTCCACGGCAGGGGAACGGCGTCACCAAAGCTGAAAAGGGGGGCACCGACCAGCTGGACAGCGGGCTGGCGCTTGCCGAGGTGGGAGGCGGCCCACGGTGACGTCGTCCTTGGAGCGTAGCTGCAGACTGTTCCCTTGTCACCAAAGAGGCAATACTCGTTGTCCGCTTTGCTCGGCTCCGCTTTGTTGACTGCTTTATACATGGAAACGGCAACTGCGGCGTCGTCGTCATCGCGCGTAGGCACGCGCGTCACTCTGCGCATGGCGCAGAGTCCATGTGCGCTCTGCCGCGGGGGCAGAGATAGCTTCACGAAGAAAGCGCTTCGCGAGGCCCGCGGCAGAGATAGCTTCACGAAGAAAGCGCTTCGCGAGGCGAAAGGCCTCGCCAAGCCTCGCGGCTTGGTCCTTAGTAGAATTCGCGGGCGGCGTCGGAGACGCCTTGTCGAAGAGCGATCCCTCGCCGAGGGAAAGAACCTTTGGCGAGGAGAAGAACCCTTCGCGAGGAGAGAAATCCTCGCGAAGCTCGCCAGGCTTGGAGAGCCTGGTCCTTGGCGAAAATCACCTGAAGAATCTTGTGGGCCCTGGCAGGCCGGCCCGTGGTACCCCGGTTTCCACTGTGCCGACACTATGTGTGTTTATGTCCAAAGATGAAGCATTGTAATAAGATAGAGATAATTGATCATCAACAACGAGCTCACTATCCAAATTGCAAAGCCTATCACTACTCACCATTACATTGGATTGTGGCTTACCACATTTTGGTGAAGTAGACGAAGACGAGAACTCGTCACGGCTGGAGGTGGAGGGAGAGCAATCATCCTCAATAGAGTTGGACACTCCATATTTATCTTGAAGCTTGGTCCAAAACTCATGAGCATCCCGGAGAGGCATGATTGACTCGAAAACTACAACACTCACAAATTTGCAAAACTCATTAGAACCTAGAGCATCTAGATATAAGTTTTTCTCAATCTCTAAAGTCGTACTTTCGTAGTCCTTCGGAGGAGAAAAACCTATATCTAAGATACGCTCAATATTGGGGTCCAAGACCCGTAAGTGTCTAAGCATATGAGTTTTCCAAACATTAAAATTTGTGCCATTGAATATAGACATGGAATTGTGCACTAAATCACTAGACGACATCTTTACTCTCTAGGCGGTAAAGCCAAACAAGAGAGACGAGGCTCTTTTCCAATTGAAAGAACAAACGATGCCCGAGATGTCGCCTAGAGGGGGGGTGAATAGGCGATTAACACTTTTTCTAATTAGGGGCTTGATAATTGCGGAATAAAACTATGTGTTTAAATTACCAAGCCAACAACCTAATATGCTAGGGTTACCTATGTGCACCAACAACTTATGCTAAGCAATTAACGCAACAAGGTGATAGCAAGATATGAACTTCAAGCACGAAGGCTATCACAATGTAAATTGCATAAGTAAAGCTCGGGTATAGGAATAACCGAGGCACGCGGAGACGAGGATGTATTCCCGAGTTCCTCCTTGTTAAGGGAGTACGTCTCGTTGGAGGGGTGTGAGCTCGCCACAAGAGGCCTACTCAAGATGCCACAAAGGCCTCACCCTATTCTCCGATGAACCGCACCCAAAGGTTTGGTTCACCTTCCACTATCGGAATCCTTCGGGGCGGATTCGGAGCCCTTTACAACTTCTCTTGAGGCACACACCCACAACTCAATTGGGGGCTCCCAAACTCGTGCCGAAGCTTCACAACTCGAAGTCTTCGCGGCACCTCCAACCGTCTAGGGTACACAATGCACCCAAGAGGCAACAAGCTCTTGGGAACACAATGCACCCAAGAGTAACAAGCTCTCAACGTCGATCTTCACGTATCACCGTAGGGAGAGAAACCCGATGCAACAAATGCAAGAGGCAAGAACACACAAAGTGGACAAGTCCTTCACTCTCAAATTCCAACCAAGCAACATATGCTTTGGGGGGAATAAGAGAGGAAGAACAAAGGGGATGAGCACAAAGCAACCCCAAATATAGATCCACTAGGTTCTCCTCACTTAGAGGAGAATTTGATTGGTGGAACGATAGATCTAGATCTCCTCTCTTGAATCCCTAAGTTTGGGCAAGAATCATCGGAGGGATGGAGAGGAAACAAGCTCACAAGGTTAGCAACAATGGAGGAGAGAGAAAAACAAGTGAGCAAAACGACCAGCCAGCACTTGGGGGAAGAAGGGGGCTATTTATAGCCTCCCCCAAAAACTAGCCGTTATGTGCAGAAAAACTGCACGGCGGTACTACCGCTAAAGGTATGTGGACTGGTACCGCGTGTAAACCGACTCCAGCGGCAGCGGTACCCTGTGGGAGGTATCGCTGACCCCAGGTGGCGGTACTACCGGTGTCCTGCCAGTACTACCGGTGGACACAGCCGCAAGGGCTGAGCCATCCCAGCGGTAGAACGAGGCAGCAACCGCTGAGGTACCAAACCCCATACCCGAAGCCAAAACTTCCCCAACGGTACCTCTGGCGGTAGCACCAGCGGTACTACCGCTGGAGGTTGTACTGCTGGGCAGCTGCGGCACCGCTCCGGGTTGGAGCGGTACTACCGCTGCGCCAGCGGTACTACCGCCGGACAAAAAAACTGCAGAACAACCGGTACGAGAAAAACATAACTTAATCATCCGGACTCCGTTTTCGATGATCTTGGGCTCGTTGGAATCGCAACGAAGAGTTCAACAAGATCATGCAGAGAAACATCATTGTCCATCATTTGAGGAGGAAATCATAAGGAGAGAGTTTGACCTCTCTAAAAAGGACACGCCGGGAAAAACCTCCCTTTTTGAAAACCGAAAAAGCCGTATCTTTTGCAATTGAAGTCCGAAAGAGGTAAAACCAATTTTGTTGGAAAGAGGACAACAAAAGCAACCTTTGAAAAGGCAAACAAGCAATGGAGATTTTGCAACAAGATGGAAGATATAAATCTTCCGCACGAATGAACCGGCAAAGTCTCCACTACCGAAAACACAAGAGCAGACACAAATGCAAACCGTTTTCGGTGACCTTGGCTTTGTCATGACAAGCATGACAAGCACCAAGACCACACCACGATAAGATCCAAATAAGAACCAATAAAGATGATTGCATGGATGCAAAGGTTTGAGCTCTCCACGAACGATACGATCACGATACTCGGTCGAGAGCCCCTCTTGATAGTACGACTATCTATCCTATAATCCGGTCTCTCACTAAACATCATGAGACCGGTAAAATAAAAAAACCTTATCAAGATCATACCTTTGCCTTGCGCATTAAACCACTTGAGGTCTGCTCAAGGCGAACCAACTTCTTGATTGCGCCTTGCTTGGTGAAGATTCACATGACGCTCCCCCATACACCAAGATGGGGAAAGCACTCCTTCGGCATATCTTCACTTGGCCTTTCTCTCGATGACGAACACCTTGGCCTTGATCAACAAATGATCTTCTTCCCTAAACCTTGACTCCAACACATGGAGAACAGGCAAGACCTTGACTCCAACAAATGGAGACAAGCAAGCTAATGGACACCTACAAATATAGCTCAATGCAAATATTAGTCCATAGAGATTGTCATTAATTACCAAAACCATGCATGGGGGCAACCATGCACTTTCAGTTGGGAGACATGGAATACATCATGCACATCCGGAATGTTGCAGGGTAGCTCGAGTTGATATGAGAGATCTCCTCGCTTCGCTAGGACGATGAAAGGGCCAACATAGCGAGGTGCCAATTTGCCCTTGATCCCGAAACGACGAACGCCTCAGAGGGGAGAGACTCGAAGATAGGCTTTATCACCAATTTCATAGTGAACCTCTCGATGATGCTTGTCATACTAGCTTTTCTGCCGGGATTGAGCAGCTTTGAGATTATCCCGAATGACACGGACTTTCTCTTCAACCTCATTGATCACATCAGGACCGAAGAGTGGCCTCTCTCCGATTTCAAACCAATTTAGAGGAGTCCGACATTTTCTCCCATAAAGAACCTCAAAGGGAGCCATTTGCAAACTGGCTTGATAGCTATTGTTGTAGGAGAACTCGACGAGGGGGAGATATTTTTTCCAACCCTTACCAAAGGAGATGACACATGCCCGAAGCATATCCTCAAGAACTTGGTTCACCCTCTCAGTTTGACCGTCAGTTTGAGGATGGTAAGATGTGCTGAAGTTGAGACAGGTTCCCATAGCATTTTGGAAAGCCTGCCAGAATTTGGATACGAACAGGCTCCCACAGTCTGAGATGATCCTTAGTGGAACACCGTGGAGAGGAACAAAACGGGCAACATACAACTCGTCCAATTGCTTTGCATTTATGTCCTCGCGGACCGGAAGGAAGTGGGCTACCTTGGATAGGCGGTCGATGACGACCCATATGGCATTATTGCCCTTTTGTGATCTTGGAAAGCCGGTGATGAAATCCATACCCACTTCATCCCATTTCCACTCGGGGATGGCTATGGGGCGAAGGGTACCAGCTGGCCTCTGATGTTCAGCCTTCACTCGGCGACAGACGTCACATTCAGCAACATACTCGGCGATCTCGCGCTTCATGCAAGACCACCAGAATTGACGTCGAAGATCTTGGTACATTTTGGTGCTACCCGGATGAATAGAGATGGGTGACTCATGAGCTTCTAAAAGGATCAACTCTTTTGTATTCCCACTCTTGGGCACCACTAAATGGTCACCGAAATAGACAACACCATTGTCATCAACCGAGAAACAATTGGCCTTCCCATTAGCTATCTTCTCTTTGATCTCGAGGATTTCAGCATCATTTTGCTGGGCGGCCTTGATATCATCCTCGAGAGTGGATTTGATCTCGAGGTTAACTAGATATCCGGAGGGAACAATCTCCAGATTTAACCGAGCAAATTCCTCGTGGAGAGCCGGTTGTGCCTTTTCAACCATCACGGTGTTGCAATAGGCCTTGCGACTCAAAGCATTGGCCACGACATTGGCCTTGCCGGGCTGATAGTTGAGGGTCACATCATAGTCTTTTATTAATTCCAACCATCTTCTCTGCCTCAAGTTCAGATCCGGCTGGGTGAAGAGATACTTCAGACTTTGATGATCAGAATAGATCTCGCAACGGTTGCCCAACAGGTAGGGCCTCCATTGCTTCAGAGCATGTACCACGGCAGCAAGCTCTAGATCATGAGTTGGATAATTTTTCTCATGTGGTTTGAGTTGACGGGAGGCATAGGCGACAACATGGCCTTCTTGCATCAAAACACAGCCCAAACCTTGGAGTGATGCATCACAATAGACGACAAAGTCCTTGTCGGTGTCAGGAAGGACAAGCACCGGAGTGGTAGTGAGCTTGACCTTGAGAGTTTGGAAGCTCTCTTCAGCTTTATCTGACCACACAAACTGTTTGTTCTTCTTGAGGAGGTCAGTCAACGCTTTGGCTATTTTGGAGAAGCCCTCGATGAATCGGCGGTAATAACCCGCCAACCCAAGGAAGCTTCGGATATCTTTGACGGACTTGGGAGTTGGCCAATCCAGGATTGCCTGAATCTTGTCAGGTATCACCGCTACTCCAGCAGCTGACACCACATGACCGAGAAAAATGAGCTCCTTCAGCCAAAACTCACACTTGGAGAACTTGGCATAGAGGCGGTGATCTCGAAGCTTGGTCAAGACTAGTCGAAGATGCTCAGCATGTTCTTCTTCGGTTTTGGAGTAGACAAGGATGTCATCGATGTAAATGATGACGAACTTGTCGAGGTACTCATGGAAGATGGAGTTCATCAGCCTCATAAATGTAGCTGGAGCATTTGTGAGGCCAAAGGACATGACGGTGTATTCATACAGGCCATAGCGAGTGGTGAAAGCCGTCTTCGGAATATCCTCCTTTCTGATTTTTATCTGATGGTAGCCTGACCTCAGATCCATCTTGGAGAATACCGTTGCACCAGCTAGCTGATCGAACAAGTCAGTTATTCGAGGAATGGGATACTTGTTCTTGATGGTCACCGCATTCAGAGGGCGGTAATCAACAACCAGGCGAGGAACATTCGTATCCCTCTTCTTGACAAAGATGACCGGTGATGACGGGATTGATGAGAGTGTTCTTCTCCCTCAACAACGCCAACAAGTACTCTTGATACCCTGAAGGGAAGATAATATATTAGGGATAGGTTGAGCCTCCAAGTGCAGAGTATGTAGAAGTGGTAGTTTTTCCCCAAGAAGGTGACTCGAGGGTTTAATATCGAACTCTCGGGGAATCAGTAGTGTGGGTTTTATCTTCTTATCCTTCTCTAGATTTCCTGCAAACAAAATAGATTGCTTTGTGCCCTCAACCTCACCAAGTGGTTGTCAAGCACAAGGTGTGAGAATGATATTAAGATGGTAATGAATGCAAAACAGTAAATAAATATGCAATGGTAGTAAATAAGTATGCAAGGATGATAGTAATGACGATGGATGGTATTTTTGGGGTTTTTATATGTGAATGCAAGAAGTAAAAGTGTTTTTGTATTTTCTGATTTTAAAATGGCTGAATGTAAAAGATGCTTAAAAGTGGTTGGAAAAGTGTTTCTTATGATTAAAAATGGACTGGGGTTCATGGTTTCACACATGCACTCTCTCTTTAATATAGTGTGGCAAATGAGTAGACATAGATTTAACATATGAGATTGCAAACAAGGTTAATGACATGTTACTAATTATATGGGCATCATGTCCTAGCATAGAGACCTTTTGATTATTAGTCTCACTTATACTCCACCAAGATGTGAACTAAATCATGCACCTTAGTAATTAAGATAACATCAGAGTATAGCTTTAAGATTAATGACATGAAGTGAAAATAAACACATGATGGATCTAGTCTTAGGTAGAGGCATGTCACTCCTCCTACCCTACAACATGGTATTTTGGTTTATCCCTAGTGAGGTAACAAAGTAAGGTAAACACCCAATGGATCATGATATTAAGTTGTCAGCTTATCACTTCACCACCCCCGTTACTCCAACTAATGCACACGTTCCCCCACACACGCTCTCATAAACATGCTTGATCATAACAAGGATACAAGAACGGGGTACATAATATGCATCTACTTTCATAACTGAAATATAACATTGCAATCTCAACATATATTAACTTATAGAAAGATCCACCACAATGGTAATACAACGGTGACCGCAATCATGTTCAGCAGCTCATACGGTGCTAATTAGTGAAGCTCAAGAGAGAGAGAGATACATATGCTACTGCCACAAACCCATAGTCCAGAGGTGGACTACTCCCTCTTCATCATGGAGACGGTGGAGCAATCTGCAGCCTCCTGGTCTCTGTTTCTTGTTTCTCTCGTGTGGCGGCTCTCCCTTTGGAGAACGTCGGGGGGCTCTTTATATAGGCGTTTTTAGGTCATGAGGAAGCTTCTGGGCGAAGGATCGACGCAAACGGGGCCACGAGGGCCAATTGGGATAGGCCCACGCGGCTACAGTACCTGGCCGCGTGGGACCCCCCCCTTTTGGTCTTCCGGCCTCCGTTCGTTGACTTCTTTCGCTCCTAAATCTTCTCCTTCCAAAATAATGACCCCGTAAATTTATAGCTCATTATGACGTCGTTAAGGTCCTGAAACAAATAAGGAAAGAAATAGGGGTTTTCTGCCTGCGCAGGATTAATTCCATAAAAAGGGGAAATCATTATTAATTACCAAAAATCATTAAATAACAGTAATATACCCCTTATATGATGCAAATATGATTGGAATATGACTATTATAGTGCAAAGTTCATGTATGCATTTTAGATGCATCAACATCCCCAAGCTTAACTCATGCTCGTCCTCGAGTATGAAAGTGATAAAACTAACATGAACTTTGCAATATAATCACAACATGGATATAAAAGATGATTGCTACTGCTACATAAAGTCAAATGATTCATTATTTCAAAGAAATAGCAATATGCAAACAGTTTATAAAGTGATATCAAGTATTCAATGCAAGGATGTTCAATGATAGTTCACAAAGTGCAACATAAAAGATAGTACTATGGACATTCTTACTTTTGCATACTTGTGGTCCATAGAGTGTAGAAAATCTGAATATAAAAGGTGGACACTTTGGAAATGATATATAAATAAGTAGAGGTAAAGCACGCATAAGTTTCATCTATCCTCCAAACTATTCTACTTAAGTTATTGAATGCAATGGTAATACTTGGTGTCAAGCTCTCATTCCCCTATCATAGCATCTTGAATGATTAAAGTTGAATGTGGAAGCAAATATGAGTAGTGGCCTTGACAAAGTAAAGGTTAGATGTCTCATGCCCCTTGAATACAAGTGCCTACACCATGATTACTCAACTTGGGAAACAAAGCAAGTTTAAGTAATCTATCATTGTAAGTAATAACGGTATCATCAAGAGTCTCAACTGGGGTACCTCTTGTCCCATGATATGGATCAAGCCCATATCAAAACAACAAGACAAACAAACATATTGAACAATCTCAACACCCTCTTTATTTACCACTTGATATAGCTTTTTATTGTAGGGTGTTTTATCACAGAGGGTTCAAAACAGCATGTAAGTAAATTTCCACCATGAATGATGCATGGCTTAGATTAGCGGCCCAGGTTTCTCTCTAACCATTTATACAAACTCATTTAAACTTAACTCTATTTCCACATTTATTTCGTCATGATAGGCATCCATAGACAAAAGTACATGATATCAACTAGACAAATGATGAAACATGTTGAAAGCTTTGCATGTGACAGCACATATGGGCTAACTCCCAACCTTAAACATTTATCAAGCCACTATCTTCATAATATTAATCACAATGGTTCATCTTTTTTAATGCAATAAAAGTAAAGTGTGCATCAAGTTCGCGAGAGCTTTTTAACCAACTTTTACCATTACAATAAATAACATCTTCATTTTCATTTAGAGGTATAGATAACACATATAACATGATAAACATACTTGGAATAGCATAAAGCTAATAGGTAGATATTGTGGACTCACTGGAAAAACTTGGGCTGAAGGTGTTGGAAACAAGTTTTTACTTGTTGAAATTTTTGGGCTAGCAAAAGGGAGAAAGATGACCATCTAGATGCATGCATGAGTGTCCATAGAACCAAATAATTCATGCCAAACAAAGTGAAATAACATACATCATCCAAACATGAATAAAAGATAGCTCATGATAAAACATTTGCAAATTATTACTCATAAAGAGGCTCATGAATCATGCAACTATATGTGTCATTAAAAATCAACTTAGACATCCCTTTTCCCAATAAAATAAAAACATGCAAGATATTTCAACCCAAATTTCCAGTAGCATTCTCATATATAAAAGATAGTGTGGTGGTCTCACAAAATAAAAATCAAAGCAAAACAAACTAAAAGACGCTCCAAGTTTATGCGATAAAGTGCAATGATAGAAAAACAGAAGTTAGACGTGTGCAAACTGAGAGTGTTTTGGTTCAGTGGGGATGTTCACATCCCCAAGCTTATGGTTTTGTCCATCCTTGGATAACTCATGGTGCATCTCCTCCAATCCCTGTGAAAAAACTTCAAAACACAATTTCTCCCATCTCTTTTCTGTGGGGTAATATTAGTAGAGATAAATAAACAAGTTTCTTTGCTGCATATAATCCATGGATTAAAATTAATATGAATGACCAGAGAATGTATAATGTTGTATGCCTACTCATAAACTTAATTGGATCAACTCAATAGTTCAAACTATGCATAAAACAATATGGGACAGAATCTATCCAGAAAAACAGCTGCAGCAAAACGTATTTTTCTGTCCTACTTAAACTTGTCGAAAAATTCTGAACAATTCAGGCATACAGAGGATGAAAATTTTCAATTACAGTAAAAATCTCAGCTCATTCGGATTTACATAATAAGAATGAAAAATCAAACCGTGCACAGACTCTGTGCAGGAATAAAATCTCCGACATGGAAATAGCAACTTTTTCAAACCAAAATGGGTAAACTTGGCACTTTATTAAAAATTCCAGAAACTAAACTAAGAAAACAATATCTTGTTACAGCAAGAGGACTCAAAGAAAATCCAAATAAAAACAACCGGGTTGCCTCCCGTAAAGCGTTTTCTTTATAGCCATATAGCTAGGCTTACTTACTTGTTGTTTTACCGAAGATGAAGCTCATGAGGGAGCTTAAAAGTTGTGCCCTTCATCCTTGGGAAGTGTTCCATGCATTTCTTGTGTGGAAACTGAAACTTCACATTCCCTTCCTTTGAATCAATGATAGCCCCTGTGGTACGAAGAAAATGTCTTCCCAAAATAATAGGACTGGAGGTTTTATTCTCCATATCCATGATTAGAAAATCCACAGGTACAAAAGTCATATGTAACTCTACCAAAACATCACTTACTTTACCTAGAGCATGTTTAATGGTATTATCAGCAAGTGCAAGTGCAATAGAGCATTTTTCAAGATTCTTTAATTCAAGTGATTCATATAATTCTTTAGATAAAACTGAGACACTAGATCCTAGATCAAGTATGGCATGGTGTGTCTCTTTTCCAATAGTTACTAGCACCTTGGGGATCCAAGCATCCCCAAGCTTAGGTGGTATCATAGCTTCTTGATTGTATCTAGCATTTTTCTCTTTCAAGACATGATTAACAATATAGGAACCAAAACCAGAATTGTTAACATCAATAGAAGGATCACTTTCAAATTTTTGTAAGGTAGAATTTAATTCATGCAAGCTACAATTCTCTAAATCAAGCCAGGGATCTTTAACTTTCTTTTCCTTTTTGACCCAAACTTGTTTTTTAGCAGGGGTACTTTCTCACTTCTAGTTTCTTGCTCATTGTCCATAGAATTGGTCAGTTTGTTTTTATGTAACCAATCTTTAAAAGAGGGACAATTTTTTCTAATGAAAGCTTTTTCTAATTCTTTCCAGGTTTTAGTTGTAGCAGGTGGTAGTGAACGTATCCATTCTCTTGCCTCTCCTTTTAATGAAAAAGGAAATAATTTTGGCATCACAATATCAGGTTCCTTCAGGTTTAGTGCAGAGCAAATACCGACAAAATTATTCAGATGATCAAGACAATCTTCTTTTCTTTTATCACCAAATTGTTTCTTAGCTATCAAGTGTAGTAAGTCAATACTCACTCTAAAACTATCAGCTTGTATCTCCGGTGTGGTAATAGGCTTAGCAATAAATTGATCATTTGGAGTATTTGTGTAGTCACACAACTTAGTCCTATCACCCATTTTAGCAGATTTTTATGTGTTTTTTTTGAATTTTTAATGCAAAACTGAAAATAAAATGACACTAAAACAATGCAAACCGAATTAACTAATGCAAAACAAAATGAAAACTGAAAATAAAAT
Source organism: Puccinellia tenuiflora (assembly GCA_012064385.1). NCBI lineage: Eukaryota > Viridiplantae > Streptophyta > Magnoliopsida > Poales > Poaceae > Puccinellia > Puccinellia tenuiflora. Next base: position 92,419 of record QRDG01001786.1, on the reverse strand, counting down.
ATGCAAACCGAAATCTAAATATGATATGCAAGACAAAAACAAAACAAAATAAAATGCTTGAAGGTAAAGATGGACAAGATGATGCTCACGTATGTGCAACCTCCCCAAGCTTAGGTGTTAGCACAAGTTGGTGATGAAGTTGACTTTGTTGTGATATCCTTGGACAAACCCTTCCAGCTATGATTCCCCGGCAACGGCGCCAGAAAAACCTTTTGATGACGGGATTGATGAGAGTGTTCTTCTCCCTCAACAACGCCAACAAGTACTCTTGATACCCTGAAAGGAAGATAATATATTAGGGATAGGTTGAGCCTCCAAGTGCAGAGTATGTAGAAGTGGTAGTTTTTCCCCAAGAAGGTGACTCAAGGTTTAATATCGAACTCTCGGGGAATCAGTAGTGTGGGTTTTATCTTCTTGTCCTCCTCTAGATTTCCTGCAAACAAATAGATTGCCTGCAAACTAACTGCTCGAGCAGATGCTCGTTGCGCAGGCGGTTTTGCTCAATGGCCATCAGAACCTCCGCCATTGAGGGTGGCAGCGGTGCATCAGGATTGCCTTGTTCCCCACGACGGGTAGGAGCCATTCTGAAGATTTGGAACAAGGACATAGTTAGTAACAAACTCCGAACAATTAGGATAGATAAAAGAGTTCTTCCAGATATAGCGATTTAAGATGGCACTAACACCGAAAACAGATTTAGGCAACCACGGTGACATCACGTCATCGCGGCGATAGCAAACGGATACAACGGACTCGAGACATAACTGGACGGTAAGAACCCAACCCCCGAGAACCTAAACTTGACACCAAGCTTAAAACAAATAGAGGTAAGAATCAGAGTAGAGCGAGTTGGATGAGGAGTAAAAAGAATCGAAATAAGGTTTTCACAACTCATTTTTAGGTTATAAATAATTTTCAAACTAGACTCGACATCGACCAATAGAAAGGGTTTCCTACAGGCAGTCCTGCTCTGATACCAACTTGTAACGCCCCGACCCCGGAATTATACAGAGAGGCTATGTAACCCATAGGCTATGCTACACAATCGAAGGGCATGGAATTACCGCTCCCACGCAACACATCGATCGTGCCATAAACACTGGCATAGCTATCAATGTATAAAACAGAGATCAAGACTTGAGGAACAACTGGCTCATCACAGACTCTACGACACAAAGATTCATATAGCAACTCATATATGAGAAAGATACAAATTACACACAAAAGGGGTCACAGACCCATCAGTACATCAAGCGGAAACGAGGTAGTGTTGTCTAACAACAAGATGTAAATATGGCCTAAGAGGCCTACAGATAAAATAATCCCAGCCAGCTTGTTTCACGGTCCCAAGCTGCCACCTGGGAACCCCGGACTACTAGTCGACGTCCACGAAGAAACCACCTAGCCGCTCGGTGTCGTCCTCCTCTGAAACAAATATGGCCTAAGAGGCAGCAAATAGAGACTGAGTACGACGTACTCACAAGTTTAGTAGGGCGATATAGGCCTAATGCTGACGGAGGCTCTAAAGTTGTATAGTGTAGCTATTTTGCATAAAGCTAGATTTTCATTTAAAAGATATAAAAGACCCATGGCATCGACTACTCAGAATATTTTCTGGAAAAGGGATAAGAGAGTAACATTTTCCTTCGGTTCTCATCGAACCAAGTAATACCAAGAATCATCTCTCATCATCACCAAGGCACTCCCCCGAATCACCCTCGAGGAAATGAACCTTTTGCCACACGTTGTAATTGCAACCTCTAGCTGCCAAATTTTAGTTAGGTTAAAGTTGTTTATGATCCCGTAAATCCATTCCCAAGGCGTCCATAACCGTGGACACGGCTTTTCGAAAAGATTTACCCTGCAGGGGTGTACTAAGTTACCCATTGGTACCGTCCGGCTCACCTGGGTGGCCCTCTTCCGGGGAAGGCCGGCGAGTGGGCGCGGTTAAACCTTTACCTCGCGTGAGACTATCCAAGAGTCATTTGTGGCGACAGGGCAAGTTTACCCAGCCTATTTCAGCCCCTGCCCCAACGCCACGCCCTAAACACAAATCCTCCGCAACAATTTCTTTTCCACTCACACGCAAATGGAAAATCGAACTAGAGGACCCTTGGATACGCCCGCACAAGTTATTCAGTTAGTAAGGAGCCCATACCCCCACCAATGGCAGCATGCTCAAACCTTGAGTCCGAAGACAGGAACTCGCACCTAGGGGCAAGAGTGAGGCAAAACACCATCCCCGATGGCAACTCACCCAAGCCTTTTTAAGCAAATTAATTAAGTACCAACAACAACCACCATGTCCGAACATTCCATCATCATTCATCAATATGGAATTTAATCAACGGACATAACTAGATAAACGACTAAGCACGGCTAAGCATAGCTAAGCATATAGCAACAAAGATATATCTTGTATCCGGCCAACACACCAAACCTAGGGTTTATAGGAGGGGTAACATGTGATGGTTCAGGGGATAAACATGCATTCATAGGATACTCTAATATTGACCAAAATTGATATTGGAATCGCATGCAATATTATGGTGGATAAAATAAGTTTATAAAACAATCGGGTTCTAGAATGCCAAGAAGGTTAGGTTATCTCTTGCCTTGCTGCCGGGGCGTGTAGTACTGCTCGTCGGGGTAGGTAGAGAGACCCTCGACTCCGGAATCTATCGATACCCAAATAATACAAAGAACAAATAAATCACCCGAAGAAAAGGTGCAATGCACAATCACATGATGACATGACAAGTTTATGCATAGATATCAACATTTAATTTATCTAACAAATTAAATGGAGTTCCAAATAATTAGTGCAATTATTTGGAAACAACCCCATATTTATCTTAGTGGCCACATTGTTTATAAATTATTACATTATTAAAGAAGTGACTCAAATATGCATGAACATGACATGATTAAGTAGGTTTTGTTCTTCCGATCATTTTGGTATCTTATTTGTAATTTTCTGAGTACCGAAGAATAAATAGTGAATTAAATAGTTAATTGAAATTTAATTCTTTTAACCAATTTATGAATAACATCAAATAAATATTTGTGATCATGAGTTATGATAGCATTTGAAACACTAGGTCATTTTGATATTTTATTCATAATTTTTGGTTAAATATTTATCGAATTAGGAATTTTCCCAAATTAGGTATTATTTATGACATTTAGGAAATTCTTAAATAAAGGAGAAATTATTTTACTCAAGAGTGCATGGTAATGTCACCAATAGGTAGGTATTGTTTTTCTGAACAATTTGACATATGACTTGCCAAATCTGAACCAATAATTACAAAGCTATCAAAACTTTTATTTCAAAGTAACTAACTTAGAGGCCCGGATATTCCGTCTCCCGGATATTCCGGTGCCCTGTTGAAATCTCCGGTTCCAAATATCCGGTGACTTCCAGTAGCTCCAATTTCTGGTCCTTAGCAGAATTTCGTCTCCGACCGGATATTCCGGTGTCTAGAAAATATCCGGTAGCAAATATCCGGTGAATACCAGTACCGCCGAGTTTTGGTCCTTAGCCGAATTTGCCACGGACCGGATATTCCGGTGCTTAGAAAATATCCGGTCCGGTGCCAGGCCGGGCACACGGTGGTGACCGTCGGCGATGGCGACGGCGAGCGCGAGGAGAGGGGAAAGGGGAAGCGGGAGGTTGTCCAAACGGACGAGGAACTCACCCTGGTTACGTGGGGGTCCTCGGCGACGGCGGGGGTGGCCGGAGGCGACCGAATCGAGCTCGGCGGGGCTCGGCCGGGGTTGAAGAAGGCGAGGACGCGGGCGTCGGCTCCGGCCTTCCTGGCCCGATTCCTTGGGCGTGGAGGAAGAGGAGGATGCGGCGGACCTTCCCGTGCGGTCAGTTTGTCCCGGGGTCGACGGAGACGACGGCGATGCGACGGCGGACGGCGGCGGCTACACAGCGGCGGGGAGCGAGCTAGGGTTAGGGTCGATGGGGAAAACGGGGAGGGGAAAGGAGTGCGGGGCAGGTGAGGTCGTCGGTGGCAGCTCCTTGTCCTCCCGGGGCCACGGCATGGAGCTGCACAGGGGCGAGGCGGCATGGGAGCCGCGGCATGGCGCCAGTGCCGACGGGCACTGTGGAGAAGAAACAGAAATCACGGAAAACCCCCTAGCATCAAAGATTTTAATTGCAAAAAGGTCCCCCAGCAACTTCAGTGATTTAATTGGAGCATTTAGACATTTTCTAAAATTCCACAAAAATTCAGGTGGGCTCCCCATAACACCTAGAGGCTCCACAAAAATTGGGGTTGCAAATTAAAATGTTTTGCACCACATTTGTTCATAGGGTTTAGTTATTTCATTTTTGACAAATACAAAAATGTATTTATTTGGATCACTTAAACCATTCCAAAAATAATGAAAATATTCATGGAGGCTCTAACAATGACATTGAAGCACCCCATGATTTTAGTTTGAATTTTTGGAAGGTTTATCTTGGTTTCAAAAATAAGAATTGGTTGGCACCAATTTGAACTCTCCATTTAAAACATTTGTTTGTTAATAATTAGATGTTAACAATTTTTTCTGATATGTAATTTGGAACTTCCTAAACAATTTGGAAGTCCATTTAGTTTGTTGCCAAGTTGGGCATTGCATTTGGGTTGGGTGTTTGGGAAGTTTGCTTTGCTTCCCCATTTTAGTTGCTTGCATTTGTTGATTGTTAGAAGTAGGAATTTCCATATGCATGCCATGATGCAAACATGATAAGGAAAAAGTGGAAAAATTATTCGTATTTTTCAGTATAAAGCTGGGGCTGTTACAAGTAGTGACCAAATGTAATACATAGTTCTCATAATTAAAACATACATTTAAATTAACATACAATTAAACTATGTAATGCATTTAAATGCAACAACAAATGCGATTAAAATCGCAACTAAGGTAACCATTGATCCAACAACATAATGATACCAAGACTCTTTATTAGGCAAAATGTGCCTATCATGTTTTTGGAGACAAATTGCTAGGCCGCCCGGGCTGGAGGGACGCTGGATCCACCCATACGCACATGGAGCAGCTAGAACTCAAAATCTGACGAAATTGGAGACGGTTGCGGCCAACCCGAGCAAACGCAAGATCTCGAGTTTGGCCCAAAGCTCGACCCTCAGGGCGATCCGCCGCAGCACCTCCGGCGCCACCATCCAGCCGCAGCACGTCCATGGCCGAGCCGGCAACCCGAGCAGTGAGCACGACGTGGCCGTCCTTCCGTCCAAGCCGGGCGCAAGGAGAAGCCCCGTCGCGCTCCTTGGAAAATCCTCGTGTCATCTTTGGTCCAAGCACACCTGCACACAACTCTAGCTAGGATCGGACGCAGCTATTGCGTGATTGGGTTGCTTCTCGGTCTCAACTCTGAAGCGAGACGACACGCACAACACACGCTCGATCTACACAACCTCGCATGCATGCTAATGCGGGTGCCGCCGGCAGCTCTCTTCGGCGACCAGCGCCTGGCGGCGTTCGACGACCCCATCCATCACCAGTTCTCTCGGATGTAATTATTGGTCGTGAGACTGAAATTACTTGAGAACGACAAGAAGCAGCAGAACAGGCAAAATTATGCAAGACGAATCTGAACAAGAGAATGATTTCCATGTTCCTTTCGACGTATCTAAGGCTGAACTGAACATAGAGAGAACAGAGAACAAGTAGACATGTATAGTTCCGGAGAAATGCTAGAACATCAGCAGCGTGAGCTGGTCAAGTTGCCCGAGCTCACAGTTTGCTTTAGAAATCAGTTGAAGCTGAATCAGACATGTGGTCGAGTCAAGGTCCAGCAGTACCTGTCGAAATCGGCGAAACCAACGCCGGCACCGCACACGACACATCGAATTGCTTATTGGAGGGGAAAATCACATGTACGGAGACGAGACTGGGCATCTCCACATGCGAAACGAAATCGTCTCGGGGTCAGGGCACCGCGTCGGGCTCGGCTGGTCGCTAGAAGCAAAGCCGCCGCCGGGATGCGCACACCGCACGGCCGGAGTGGCGCCGTCGCCGTCGCCGACGAGCGGGGCGCCGAGCGTGTTGTGGGAAGAAAACAACTGGAGGGAAGAAGGTGTGGACGCGTACGCACACACACCCAAGAGGCACAACATGGGTGACGGCGTCCACGGACACTTTGGCACCTCACCTGACCAAGCCGACGTCTCCATGGACAGACACCGATCTCTGTGTAGCGTGTCTTTCGCCCCCCACCCCATGGTCGTTCCAAGCTACAAGACGAGCGAGCAAAATATAAAGTGGCCAATCACAAAAGTAAAGGAAGAAGAAGACCACACTTCTCTTCTAGGATAGGAGGTGGAACGATAAAAACGAGAGATCTGATGAACTCCCTCGCCGGATCGGACCGCGGTGGCCGAACAATTCCGGCGAGCAGACCATCATCGTCTGAATGCTACCAGTATAAATCTGACCTACTATCATTTTCGTTTCGGATCTGTCCGTGGGAGGAGAAAAAATAATCAAGGACGAGAAAAGCTGCACGCACGCACAGGAACCAAGGGATCTTCGCATCTAACCCTAATAACTTCTCTTCTTCTTGTACCACGCCATCGTCTCGAGCAGCTCGACCCTCACCCATGGCCATGGCCATGGACACCTCTGTAATTTTGTACGCAATACAGTGCGCCGCTGTTTTCTCCGACGGCCATGGAAGATCCACCTCCGATGGTACGAATCTGACCGGCGCAACCCCCACCATCAGCACCGAAATTCACGGCACCACCCGAGAATTCAACCAAGAACCCGTACGTGTCGTAGGTGACCCTCCTGCCCAGTACGGCCATCCAACTCCGGCGAATCGTGGCCGAAGAAGGACACGAATGCACGGCGGAGGTTCCCATCGCAAAGAAAAAGACCGATTAATCCTTTCGTCTTGCTTGGATTCACACTCCTCCAGCCGTGTGACCAGGATTCGACCACTCTACTACGCGCTGCTCCCCGTGCACGATTTGTTCTTTGTGATTCGTCCAAGGAGACCGACATGGAGACTCGAGGAATCCAAGCCCTTTGCTCGCTCGAACTCGAATCAAGAACAAAGAAAATTAAACACCGCTACCGGGGGCCAAGCTGCACGAACTCGAATCAACAACAAGAAAATTAAAATCGGGATTTTTCATAGTTAACATCCATCGAAATAGTCGCAGCTGGGATCAGATCAACCCCACACCGGCATCAGTGCCTGCCTGCCTACTCTACTCGTCGTGACATCAACCTCCCGGGCGGAGGTCTTGACACACTGCACAAAACTTGTTCGTGGATGGCCACCTTGATGATCTTCAATCCTGCCCAGGCCGAAACCATCTCCAAAAAATACAACCTCCAAATCCCAAGCACATCACATCGCCCAAAAAAGAACCCGAACAGAAATCCGGATTCGAGCTCCAAAATCCACAAGCAAGTTGTAGCAGGCACCATCCACAATCATCGTTTCGTACCACGATGCCAACCAACTCGTAACACCCACCGGCCATCGCTCCTCCTCCGTCTCCACCATGGACGCAAAATCCAACGACGGCAGCAACTCCCTCCACCTGCACACACGACGAAGACGACGACGACGACGACGACGACTTCCTCCACCAATGTAAATCCCGCCCTATCCCACCACCAGACCACCACCACCTCCTCCCGCACGAGCACGAACGAAACCACCGAATCCCACGAGAAAAATCAGGATCGCGTTTTTAGTTTCACGAACACCGAGTCGCGCTCGCCCTCCTCCTTTCTCCTAGGACTTTGGGAGCCCCGTTAGAACACACAAAGAACAGGCGCCTCAGCCGCCCCCAAAAAATTCCCAAATCCGATTCCTCCTCCTCCTCTCTCTCGCTGCGGCGCATCTCCGTACGAGATTTCTTCCGTGCTCCCTTCCCGTCCGCCGTCTCCGCGACGGCTCGTGGGGAGGGAGAGGAAAATTCCCCACTTTTCTCCGATTCGCCCGCGGCGCCGAGGGTAGGGTTAGGGTTTGCGGGGGTGGCGAATTCGCCGTGATCTCTCTCGCCTGCCGCCGGGTCGGTGAATTCGGGCGGGGGCCGTAGGGTTCGCGTGGGATGATCTTCAAGCGGAGCCAGCGGTCGGAGATCCTCTCCCTCAAGCGCTGCAATGCCGGCGGCGGGGAGGACGGCGGCGAGCGGCCGCAGAAGAGGCAGAAGGGTGACGAGTTCTTCCCCGTCGAGCTGCTCGGCCACGTTCCGGCCGCCGGTATCCCCTATGCCGCCGCCGGGTTCCGCTGGTGCGAGGAGCCCAAGGCTGCCCCGCCGGCCGGAGCCGAGGCCGTCGCCACGCGCCCACCTGTCGTCCGGACGTCGCGCGGCCGTGCCCTGGTGATGCCTTCGCGGTTCAGTGACTCGGTGCTCATAGACCCCTTGAAGAAGGAGAAGCCGGTCAAGCAGCCGCCTGCACCGCCCAAGCTCGTTCCCAAAACCAAGGTGCCACACCGCAAGGGTGCGACCTTGGATAGGAGTTTTTCCGCATTGTCGGAGGTGGATGAGGACGAGGAGACGGACCGTTACCGAGCGTGCCAGAATTTTGTTGCCTCCAGGAAGTACTCCATGTCCCTCAGCACACTCACCTCCTTGCACGACGAGCCGTGCGACGATTACCATAGAAAGGAGCCAATGCGATATGAGGAAGAAGACGATGAGGAAGAGGAAGAAGCCCAGAAGAAGGAGCTCCTCCATTGGAGCAAAGAGTTTTTGTATGGCGACATTGTCTGGGCACGGCTCGGTAAGCGGCAGCCGGTGTGGCCAGGAATTGTCGTCGACCCAGCTCGGCAGGCTGCTGCCGACGCAATGCCGCCCCAGCCGCGCGGGGGTGCAGTGCTTTGTGTGATGCTGTTCGGCTGGTACGCAGAGTTTGGCGATGAGAAGGTACATTTTAATTACTGCTTTGTTTAGGACTGACTGACTTGAATTGATTGCAAATTTCGCTTTTGAGCTATGTTTTGCTGAATGATTATGTTGATGATGCGCTGGGTTGCAGAAATACGTCTGGGCGAGGCAAGGAGGGATATTTCCTTTTGTGGACTATATTGACCAGTAAGTACTAGTAATTCACTAAACTTAACTTAATATTTCATTTAAAATGCCGCGGTATCATATCTGGAAGGACTTTTTACCGGTAGGAAGTAGAAGTAATTGTGCCATGCTACAGAATAGCACCCGCACGTGTGCTAAGACATAGCTGTATTTTCATTTCAGATTTCAAGGACAGACTGATCTAAGAAGTTGCAAACCTGGTGATTTCCAGAGGGCACTAGAAGAGGCCTTCTTGGCTGATCAGGGCTTCTCAGAAGTGCTGCTGGATGACAGCTCAGCAGGGAAGCCTGTCGTGTGCCAATCTTTTCCAGACGAATTAGAAGAAGTGACTGGCTCAAATGAGCTAGAGTGCCAGGCACAAATGAAGGCAAGTTGATTTTTTCCAGTCCGATGCGCAACTAAGGAGATACGTATGCACAGGAAGTTTCAGAAATTTAACAATATTTTAGGTTCAATCTTCTGTTGTCTGTCTGCTGGTTTCCTTGAGAAAGTTTTGGTGTTCTATCTACGCATTAATTTTAGGCATATGGCTCAGGTCTATCTGCATAATCTTCTAAGAAACAAAATCTAGCAAATATAGTACTGTATTAATATAAGAAAATTGATAATAAATTCAGCATGTTTATCTATTGCGGAGTACCAATAGACTAATTATGTGTGCACGTACTATGATATGATATGATAAGCAGAACAGAACTGAAACTACTTCAGCTATCATATATTGCCTCCAATAGACTAATTATGTGTGCCGATTCGTTGTGCACAGGGCTATAAAAGAGAATTGCAGTGTGAAAGTTGTGGAAATTGCTTTCCAAACAAAGAGTCAAATAAGTTGGTGTATGTTATGGAGCAACTTGCATGCAAACAGTGTGCTAGGGTATGTATCGGCAAACCTACTTCAATTGCAGTGTCTCAGTCCTTGCGCCTTACACTAGTTCCTGCATCTGCAGATCTTTAGATCAAAAGCGTACTGTGGGATATGCATGAAAAGTTGGCAACATAAATGTGGCCGAAGATGGGTAAGACATAATGTAGCTATTAGATCAATATATTAATTTTTATGTTTCCAATCCTGCATCTGAAGAGGGGAGGTGATTAACCAGGTTTGCTGTCATGGTTGTGAAAGTTGGACTCATGCAGAATGTGACAAAAAGTGCAGCAACTTAAAGGTTTCCCTTTTCTCATAATTGTCCTGGGTGCTTTAGTTATTTACCAACGCTAACATGCTCAATTTAATGCTATAGGATCTCCGGGACAAAAGTTATTCCTGCCTTTACTGTAGGGTTAACTGTAACTCAGATCTGTCCGGCAAGAAGACAAACTTTCCTGATGATAGGTGAGTTAGATGGCTAGAACCACTTGTTTATGCTACAACTCCATATTTTAAAGTTATAATTATAATTATCACTCAATAGTAACATTTATAATATGTTTTTGAAACAGAAAAGACAATTCTACACAGAAAGGAAGGAAGCCTGACAGAGTTGAGGTTGTTTGTTTTGATATGGAAGGAACTTACCTACCAAATCTCGAACTGTAAGCACCACTTATCTGAATTGCTTAGTAAAGTTACTCCTACTTATGAATGGCGCGGCATGCCTGCACCATCCTAGTTATTTTCAGTTTTTCTTACAATTATTATTATTATTCAGTGAGATTGTTGATTCCTATTTTTATGGCTTGAACTTATATTTCTGCTTGCTCTTGTTCATTGTTTAGGTTATTTTCATTTGTCTGCATGTAACTCTGATGTTTATTTTTCATATATATTTGAACCTACTAATGACTTAGATTTTTTCCTTTTTTGCAGGATTACTTGCCATTGTGCCCCTTGTAAGGGACAAAAGTTTTTGTTCAATGAATGGGAGAGACACGCTGGCTGCAGAAGTAAAAATTGGAAGTCTAGTATCAAAATGAAGAATACTCTAATGCCATTTGGAAAATGGGTTCGTGCAATAACCACAGCATACTTTTATTTCAACCTTTTCCACCACACTTATAGATGCTGTTAGTTCATGTCCTATGTATTGTAGTGTTGTAGTTTATGCTTTGTGCTTCTGTTTGCCTGCCTTTACAGATAGATCAACATCAACCAAGTGTGGGTTCCACAAATCCTTCAAAGCGCTCCTCTCAGAAACTGAAGAAACAGCAGTTACTTGATTTGTTAAATGGTAAGCGAGCATGTATTTGGTTGCCTCTACTATTAGAAGATCTGTCTCCAAGGGATTAGAAGTGATGGACTTTGAATTTGATATTTTACAGAACCTTATGATCCTGTACATGCAAGATGGACAACCGAAAGGTGTGCAGTGTGTAGATGGGTTGAAGACTGGGATTACAATAAGATTGTGATCTGTAACAGGTAATTAAGCTTGTGTTGCTCACAATGTTTATCTTTGATGTGAATCATTTTGAGATATCTACTAAATGCTGCAATTAACAACATTCATGTTCAGATGCCAGATAGCTGTTCATCAGGAGTGCTATGGCGTGAGTAGTAAGCAAGACTTCACCTCATGGGTTTGTAGGGCTTGTGAAACACCTGAACAAAAGAGAGAGTGCTGCCTTTGCCCTGTAAAAGGTACGTACCTGTTACATCCTCTTATATATGTGAACTCTTAGTTCTTCCTTTCAATATTAACTGGACAAATTAGATACATAGAGGATATTCATTGGTACTGCTATTAATATGGAACCTAATCTGGTTGTGATATTCTGTTTGATTGAGCATTCTGGTAATCATTAACCTGTTTCTTATTGACTTCAACACTTTCTGTAGGTGGTGCGTTGAAGCCAACAAATGTTGATAATCTGTGGGTACACGTGGCATGCGCATGGTTTCAACCACAGGTGGCATTTGCTAGTGATGAGCTCATGGAACCTGCTATTGGAATATTGAGCATCGCACCTTTGCTATTTATGAAGGTTATATATGTTGATGCTATAGCTTTAAGTACATATGTCATATGCTTAACTACATTGATCTTATTATGCTCCATCCTCGTCCATTGCTCCAGATGTGCGTCATTTGTAGGCAAATACATGGTTGTTGTACACAATGCTACAGGTGCTCGACTTATTACCATGCCACCTGTGCATCAAGGGCAGGCTATCGAATGGAGGTACAACTAATACTGATTGCTGCCTGCATATTTATTGATGAAAGAAAAGTTTGCAACTTCATTTCTTTTGCTTGAATCTCTTGTTTTTTTTAAGGAAGCTGAACTTTACTATGTATTACATGTGTGCAGCTGCAGTGCTTGGAAAAAAATGGCAAACAGACAACAAGGAAGATATCCTATTGCGCTCATCATCGGTAAGTTTTAATAAGTGGAAGCAACCACAAAGTTATAATTTGTTTGCATAATTTTCTGCAATATATTGTGTTTACCAGCTGAGAAGTCTTTCAAAGTAAATAATTTGTTTTTTCTGTTTTCTGTTTTACTGAAAGTTGGTGTCTTGGGGTTACTTAATTATGTGCAGGAGACCTAACCCTGATAATGTTTTGATAATTCAAACTCCTGCTGGAACATTCTCTTCAAAAAGGCTTGTTCAGAGCAATGTTACTGTAGCTGCTTCAAGACTGATTAGGAAAGATCTTCCCAAGGATTCAGCAACCAAAGTTGAGACTACAGATAATTTGTGTTCTGCAAGATGTCGGGTTTATGTTAAGACAGAGTTAAAGGTAATTAGATTATATGTTCTGACCATTTTTAACAGAATGCCTTAATTTACAGTTGAGAAAAATAATTGATGCAACTTTATGCTAGGCACAATACTGACCATTTTCCAACCAACTTTTACCCTGATAAAAAAAATCTTTCAGTAAACTGTTACATTAAAAAATAGAACATAACAATGTTGCGTATGCTCGTGTGACCTTGCAAGATACCTTGGAGGCTTGAACATTTTGTTAATTTAGCTGGAATGGGTATTAGTTAGAAGTCAATGTGGCGATTTAGCCAAAGGTTATCAAAGACAACGTGTTGATGATATCTGGAGTTTGTACCTGTTAGGGGTTGAGTTCCTGTGAAATGTCAACTCCTCTGTTGATGATATCTGGAGTCCGCATTTAAGCTGCCGAACTCAATCCAGCAGTAGCACCAGATCCGCACGAAAAGCAGCGTTCCCACGGCATCAACTCCGCATGAGGGAGGGGACAAAATCCCTGCCCTCACACAGATTCATGGACCCACGAGCTTATTAGCGAAGCTTTGGCAAGACCCCTTTCTCTCTCCAACCTTTCCTTGAGAGTCGCCTCACTCACCCTGGCTCCTCTGCCCCGGCGGCTTCGCCGGCCGGAGTAGGGGCTGGGAGAGGAAATGAGAGCCCCTCTGGGATGACATCAACCTTCCCTTAGAGTTGACTATGCAACAGCCTTATGTAATTGCTTAGCTGAACTCAACTTCTAGCTATCCAACACCTATTCATCTTCTTTTCATAGTTGCACCCATATGGAGCACACAAGTACAAGGTATCCAACTTTTTTTGCTGATTACTTTTCTAATCCCAATGCTTTCCACTGGCCAGACTGTCCAGACTCGACTCAGTTTAGGACTCCTAGCCCATGCCCCTGTTACTACTCTACATAGAGTTCTGACTATTTCTCTGCCTGGTGCTTCTGCTGCACTCACTGCATTTTTGCTATTTTTACAAACTGGCAATGCAGGATTAAGGCCACAGCAAAACTGATATGTGCGACCCCAAAAGGAGTCCACAACAGTACCCAGTCTAACCATAAGGCAGGTTCCTGGCTGCCGGTTAATGCGCTTACACCTTAATTCACCACTTGTGAATAACCTTGTCACTTCCACTTCAATTCCTTGAGGATAATTATATGTTTGTGTTAATTTTAGTGATGTTTAGGATTTGCTCGTATGGTGTTACTTAATACGTAGTGCTCTGGCCACTTGTCCTCGAAAATATAAATGCTGTTGCTGGTTGAGTTCTTGTATTGATAACCTATTTGTTGTGCGCCTGATTGGACTTTTATTGGGACGCAGAGATCTCGGGACGCAGCAATGGCCCACCGTGTAAGGGGATCTTGTCAGCACCGCTGGGATGAAATTGACAGTCTGAATCCACCTAGGGTAATTGTATGATTTGTGCTTAATGTATGCATGCTTATTCGAAAGCTGTTCCAATCGTTGAGTCAAATTCCTTATGAAGGAAACTTTGTACTCTGCAGGAAGAGAGGGACCCGGAATCCTTTTCTACTTTCAAGGAGCGTCTACATTATCTTCAGGTTAGTATATGTCTGTCCTTGGCTTTCCCTTGTACCATTTATATTTTTAGTTTAGATCTAATTAATCTCTTCTTATTTCAGAAAACGGAACATAGTAGAGTATGCTTTGGTAGATCAGGAATTCATAGGTGGGGACTTTTTGCTCGTAGGGAGATTCAAGAAGGAGAAATGGTAATCCCTCAAAACACTACTATATGCCATTGAAATATTTTTCAGAAGTAGGCTGCGCTTCAGATTTAGATGTGCTTAATTGTATGGCATGGTTTTGTTTGCACTTTATATGTTAGGTTCAGTTTAAATTATTTATTTAGAGGTCCATTTATATTTTCTGATACACGGTTGCTGTGTAAACCACTGGAGCTAATTTTTGTTCCCATATATGTCCCAGTTCCCATATTTGCATTCCGCCATACTACATGCGGGTCCTCGTTAATGCGCTGCTGCCTTCATTCAATAAATTGCTCATGGTTAGCGTTTTTCATCAGGTTCTTGAGTACCGCGGTGAGCAGGTCAGACGAAGTGTTGCCGACTTGCGGGAAGCACAGTATCGTAGAGAAGGAAAAGATTGTTATGTGAGTTGTCTTTCATATCAGTTCTCCAGATCTATGGTGTGAATATTTATATAAAACATATGCTATTTGTCCATGCCAAATGCTAGATGTATTTCCTCGCTAGTTAATTTGATCACTATTCAAGCCAATATAGACTATATGGAGTAGCTGTACAGAAGGTTCCATGTCTGATTCTCCATTCGTCAGCTTTTATATGCATATCAAAGATAGGCATGGCATTAGAAACATGCGCCATATAAATTACTATGCATTTATGATGACTTATTACCGCATCCTCTGATATTTCATCTAACGTAACTACATCTATGCTGCCCTTTTTGCTACACAGCTTTTCAAAATCAGCGAGGAAGTTGTTGTTGATGCCACAGACAAAGGAAACGTGGCACGCCTGATTAATCATTCTGTAAAGATCATATATTTAACTTTAATATACTTCAGATTAAATAGAATGTGTATGTGATATATTATTAATTTTATTGCAGTGCACACCAAACTTCTATGCGAGGATTATGAGCGTGGGGCGTGATCAGAGCCGCATTGTTCTAATTGCGAAGAGAAATGTTTGTGCCGGTGAAGAGCTAACGTATGTCGTATAAGATTATTTTTCCTTATAATTGCAGATAGTCTCAGCAAATTATGATTAATCTTTATTTTCTGCAAGGAGACTAATCATGTTTTGTCTTATGTGTATTTTCTAGGTATGATTACCTGTTTGACCCTGATGAGGCAGATGATTGCAAAGTTCCTTGCCTATGCCAGACCGCTGACTGTCGCAAATACATGAATTAGGTTAGAGTGGATGTCAATGGGCCATTGCCATAGGTTTTCTTTTTCCCTTTTACCATTTTCTTGGTTCATTGGTGATAAGCAGTATATATTTAGTTTCCCCCTGCTCCCCCGCTATTTTTGCTCTAGTTTGTAGAAATAAGCCTAGGAAGCTCAAAAGTGCGAGCTTCGGTTCTTGTAAATGCTACTAATGTCAGTTACAGTCATTCTTTTGTAGTCCCAATTTTGATTCTGTTTTGATTAAAATACCACCTACTTGTTATGTCTCCGGAATGTTGGGAGGATGGCAACGATAGAAAAATCACGTGTACTCTTTCCATCGATGAATTTATACAAGTAGAAGTGGCGTTGTGCTTGTACTGGCAACTTCGTCCGTCTGTAGGGGTGGATATCGAGTCAGCTTGACTTGACTCGACTCATAAATGCTCATTAGTTATTTTTATTTTATTTGACCCATTAACTTAACGAACTGAAAATCTCAGCTTAGCTTGACTCGATAAATATTCAAGCTGTCTCGATATGTTTGGTAGGCTCATTAAAAAAGGCAACAACATAATGAGTCAACGTGGAGCAAGAGTAGAAGGCTAAGAAGGGTAGCTTCATACTCTATGCCTCTCTTGAAGTAGACTTTCAAGACATTGACGTGAGTGCTCATGTATTTTTGTCTTAGAGTTCATGAGTTTTCTTTAGTGTTGACTAATATATGAGATAGCATACATGTAGGGTATTAACGAGAGCTTACCGAGTACTTGCAACTCAGACTCATTAAACTCATTCTCTTAACGAGCTAAAAATGCTAACTTGGCTTGACTCGTTAGTGTCCAAGTTCGAGCCGGTTCTAGGCGGGTTTTCAAGTACTCGTTAAGCTCGTGAGTTTCGAGTTTATTTCCACCCTTATCTGTATGTTGTTTTTCGATGTTAATGTCCAATGTGACTTGTCTAACACTTCCTCTTGTACAACATCTTCCTTTGTTCTTATTCTGACACTTCCTCTTGTACAACATCTTCTTTTGTATAAAAGCATCACCAATCGTGAAAGGGTGAAACCCACTTTGGCTACCGGATGCATATGCACCTGGTATCTAAAAAACATATTTTGAAATATCGAAAAAATCTGAAATAAATTCCGCGGATACGTCTTTACATTTTATGTGTTACCAAAGTGATTTTGCGAAAAAATCATTATTTTTTATGACATGTGCAAAAAAGACAAAAATGATTCATAAAAATATTTGCGAAAAAACATATTTGTTAGCACCAAATATTGTCTTTTTTACCCAAGCCACAAATAATGTTCATTTTTCGTGAAACGACTTAGTGAACACATAGCATGTTAAGATCTATACGCAGACATTTCTTTTGTATTTTTTTAGCATTTAAAAATATGTTTAAAATGCATTTGGAATAAAGGTTGTATATGCACCCGGGTGCCAAAACACCACTCCCAGTGAAAGGTTTCTTCTATACAAACGTATTATCTTTATTCTTGAATAACTTCTCCAAAATCTTTGGGAGAACAATATGAGGAGAGTAGTCTAAAGTATTGTTAAAACTCATTTAAACCCAATATTATTATTTTTAGGGCATAAACCCAACACTCTCTACTATCCAAGAAAGACATAGTGTTCCTTTTTTTACCAGGATGCGTTTCACTCTACCCTTCGGTCATCCCCTCCTAGGCTCCCACGTCCTTCCTCCCACATTTACATTCCTGTTTTTCCACTAATGATCAATTATCACCATAAGTTACATTACTTTTTCCACACTACCAATCTATGATCATAATTCATTTCCTTTTTCCACCAACTCACCATAACTTATATTGATTTTTTCACGCTTTTTTAACACTACCAATAAAGAAACATCCCATGAAAAATGTACATGCACGTGCGCGGGTAGGTCGGGAGAGACACGGGCGTAGAGGGGAGACTCACCCGTATAAACGCATAGGAAATTTTCTAGTATAATAAGAAAAAAGTACTAACATATGATGATTATTGTCTCCTTAGTAATTTACATAATATAAAACTCAAAAAGGAAAAAACATAAACAAGTTTTACTTGCTTTAAAAACCCTTGTGCGGAGAATAGGAGGTATGCTATATAATCTTGTGTCGATATTATGTCTTAAAAACTTTGGAAGTAAACCCATAAAGAAAAAAAGAATGCAATATAATGATTGAATAAGTTATAATCCAGAATATTCTCCTCCTGATCTTTGCAAATCTTGAAGCCATTGCACGCCAATTTTGTGATAATGGAAAAGTCAGCGGCGGCTACCCAGAGGGTGGGCAGGAACCCCCCCCCCCCCCCCCCCCCTCCAGCACGTATCCTCTCGTGGACTGGACCACCAGACACAGCGTCATCGACGACTCCAACAACCTACCGCGGCGTCCCCGTCGGTCCTCTCAAGGACCACCCCGGGCTCCCGGTTGCCAAACCGCCACTCTCGGCCTTTTCTCACCTTCTTCATTTATGTAACTTGTTACTATGCCTACAAATACTGTCTGAAAACTTTTACAGGAAGTACGCTTGCAAGTCACATGTCTCTCTGTTGCTACTGATACCATAAACATATTTCAGAGTTGCTTGCATTCGAGTAACTCATAGATATATATAATTGCATAAAACATGAAGACCATGCTATGGTATTGGTACGATGTGGCATTGTTGTGCTAGAGTGATTACATTTGTATGGTTCAACTGCAGATTCTTGTGGACTGCAGTGGAGATGACAATGATGAAAAGAATCCAGAAACAGCCTTTTCGAACAACAAAACAACACTTGTAAAGGTTATCGAGGAATCTCCGGTTCGTAAAACAAATGTTTTCTGCAATAAGATTGTTCCCCTCCCTTGTATCTGTGTGTATCATCAATATCAATATCATCGGCATGTAGGCAGTAATGTGTGCGATGAGAAGTGCAAGGCATTTAAAATTCAGAATAAGTGTAAAGCATCCATGTTCAGATTCAGTAGTGGCACCTCACTGTTGGTGGCAGATTCATACGGGCATACAGATAGAGTACAAGTAGCTGCTGTGCTGATAAGTTCAGTAAGGTATAGAAAGCAGAAGAAACGGGGAGTTGCTGCATGCAGATCGACGGGTTGTTTGCCAGAACTGAACTGAAGATGTTGTGGAACGGCTAGCTGAAGCAGATGAGATGAGAGGGAACGAACTCGACTACTGGCGAATGTGGTAGAGCTGGAGCTGGGCGTTGTGGAGGACGGCGCGGGTCTGCTCGTTGGCGACGTCGCGGGCGCGCAGCTCCCTGATCTCCTCCTCCCACTTCTCCACCCTCTCCTTGTGAATCCTGCAATGTCCGCACGTTTGATACACCAACAGCAGATAAGAGTGAGCAGCCAGCATGAGCAGATGACATGATGTTGCTTGCTGCGGCGAGGATTATTTTGTTTCTTACGTGCAGAGGCGGTCCTCGAAGTCGACGGCGAGGTCCTTGAACATGGCGCGCCCGGACTCCAGCATCTCTGACACCTGCAATGCCAGCCAGCCGCCATTAGTTCATTCATGTCACCTCACTTCTCCGGCCATCGCATTCACATCACAGGTTGACTAAGGTGGGCTGAAGAGGCGGACCTTGCGGGTGAAGTTGTCGATGGCGAGGAGGATGCGCTGGACGTTCTCCTCCGTCTCCGCCGAACCCAGCACCTCAGCCTCCGACGCCGCCACCATGGCCATCTCCTCCCCGTCCATCTCCGTCGTCGCTGCCGTGCTCACGGCGACCACAGAGGACGCCGCCGCTCCCCCTCCTGCGCTCCCTTGGCTCGCGGTGTCGGCATCGTCGTTGTTCTGCCCGCAAACTCTAGATAGAATTAAAACTACTTCACAGTAAAACCTGAATCAAATTTGGAGCGACTAGTAGGCTTCCATTACTGACCCCAAACCCAAATCAAGGCATCCCATTTCATCAACTCGATCAGTGCGAGATTTCGAACACGAACTGGAAGCCCCAATTCGACTCGAACGCACTCCATCACAAGCCCTGTCCACCCAAAATTCGAAATCCCCCAAAGGCCCAAACCTAATCGAAAACCCTGACCAACCAGGGAATCAACGAACAACTCGGAACCGAATCGCGTGGCCGACGCGACCGCGAGCAGAGCAAATCAGCGAAGCAAGTAGAACCTCTCGATTAAACCTAGGCAGGAAAACACAGAGGGGAACAACCACAGCTCGCGCGCGGCCCCAAACCCCTAACTCCAAAAGTGTTCGTGACGAGACACCGGCCCCCAAATCCGCAGACGGCTCGGGAACAAGAATCGAACGGCGAGAGAGGGACGGAGGGAGAGGTGGTGGCTCTCACCGTGGCGGCCGTGCGCATCCGCTTGGTGATCTCCCGCCTCGCCTCCATCTCCCACAACTTTTCCCTCGCCCTCGCTCGCGCCGAAAGCAGCGAGAGTGGAATAACAAGGAGCGGAGACAGTTGGCCGAAGAATGGGGGCGTGTATAGCAGCGGAAACGGACTGGCGAGC
Organism: Puccinellia tenuiflora; assembly: GCA_012064385.1. Taxonomy (NCBI): domain Eukaryota; kingdom Viridiplantae; phylum Streptophyta; class Magnoliopsida; order Poales; family Poaceae; genus Puccinellia; species Puccinellia tenuiflora. The sequence continues at coordinate 72,250 of QRDG01001786.1, read as the reverse complement.
TATTGGGCTGGGTCTATTGGGCTTCCATAAAACGGGCCTTCTTCAGGGTACATGTGTAGTTTTGTGGGTGGGTGGGTGGGGGGAGAGGAGGCGTCCTCTTGATGGTAATCAGTAGAAAAAGGTTTTTTTTGCAAAGTGAACTTCACGTTCATTCTCGTTGCGATAAGTATCGTCTTCTCCTTGCTTGGATCCTCATGATTATTTACATGTCCGTTAAGTGTCGCTACGAGATTGAAAGTCATAAGGATGAGAGAGAAAGGAATACAGGAGGTGGGAGGGTAGTTTTTTTCCCTTTTATTTTTTAAAACCGAAGTTTTAAAATGAAATATCTTGAGAACTGTATGTTCAAATGGCGAACCATTTTCACTTTTGACGAACTTTTTTCTGTATATCCAAAAGTTGAATACCTGTACATCCGGTTTGAACATACTTGTACTCCGGATTTGAACATATTTATATTTCAGTTCTTAACGTACTTTTTACTTTGTTTTATGTGTACTTGTATTTTGTGTATCTGTTTATTATGTAATCCTTATTCAGTGTACTATGTACACCCTCTTCTGTGAACTTTGTACTCTCCGTTCTGTATATTATGTACATCATGTTTCTATGTACTCTGTACACGTACACCCTGTTCACAGTCTGTAAACTTTGTTCTCTATACTCTATTATTCCTGTTCTGTATACTCTGTACTTCCATATTATGTGTAGAACCATACTAGTTTTGAATGTATGGGAGTACAACCATACTAGTTTTGAAAATATGAATTTTTTCTTCTCAAAACATATCAACATGAGATCTAGTTTTGAAGATCTCGACGAGAGGATCTCAAATATAAAATCCGTTCATAATTTGGATAAACGGTTCTTAAGATATTTCATTTTTTTAAAACGAATCTTGAAAATAAATGCGTGTACAATCTCCATGCGTGAGAAGCAGAAATCCCACCAAAACTCTCTCGCTGCCACGTGGCGTGCTCACGAGCTGGCAAAGTTCACTTTGAAAAGAGAACCCTTTTTGTAGTTGTACCCACTCCGGGTCTATCGCTCCACTAGCACACACACGAGTCGCGAACTTTCCACCACAGGCCAAGCAGTCTTGTGACGCTGTGGGCTATCTGGCACGCTAGAAGGAAAGCTATACATGAGGGGTTCTTTCAAAGCCCTCTCTCAACCTTCTGTTTTGTGCAAAGTTTCATAAGAGATCTGGAGATCACAGAGAGAGGAGCACGAGGGGGACAGTAACTTAGGTCCAACCTCGACAGAGTAACTCAGCTAGGCGATGGATCGGACCATCTGCAGGCTGTGTGAAGATAAACGTTGACACTGCTGTCAGAAAGGTGCAACCGGGTGGTGCTGTTGCAGCGGTGTGCAGAGACATAAATGGGACATATCTTGGAGCCTCAGCGGTGGTGTTCCCCGGCATCATTGACCTGGGGATCCTGGAGGCGTTGGCATGTAAAAGCACTTGCTTTGGCACATGATCTGAATCTGGAACGACTGCATATTGCGTAGGACTGTCTGGAAGTTATTAACAGCATTGACAGCCAAAACATCAGTATGGTTCTACAAGAAATAAAGGAGAGCAGAAGAGATTTTCAAGTGGCAATTTTTGTCCATGAACGAAGATTGTCTAATTTCGAAGCTCATGGTTTACCCCGAAGTTTGGCTAACCTAGCAAACGACCGTCATCTATGGCTTGGTTGGACGCCAAATGATTTTTGTATTCCTATGATTGTTACCAATGAATAAAACACGGCTGTTTCCCCTAAAAAAATAGTCACAGACTTTTTTGAAGTATAGATCTAGTTGGTTTGTTTTTTGGGAAACACTTTAAATCCTCGGGAGGATGCGTCCTCCGGGTCGCTCCACTAGCATCCTTCGATTCCACTCCACTAGCCCACACTATTCACAGTCTTCTTCGAAGTATATGTCTAGTTTGTTTATTTTTTGGGGAACACTTTAAATCCGCAGGAGGAGGCATCATCCGGATCCGCTCTACTATCATCCTATTGGTCTGATCCACTAGCACACACGAATCGCAACCTTCTTCGAAGTATAAGTCTAGTTTTTTTGGAAACATTTTAAATCCTCGGGAGGACGCATCCTCCGGTCCGCTTCACTAGCACACATGAGTTGGGCACCACTCGCACGCACAGGTCACTCCAACGCCACATCGAACATCATCTAAAAAAATGCCACATCGAACATGAAAAAAGAGCTTCGTGTGTAGCTTCTCCTGCTCCCCTACTTCTAGCCTTCGCCGCACCCTTCTCCACCGACCGAAGCACCCTGACGAGTACTGCCACTCTTCTCAGCCTTCCTCTTTGAGTCCTCCTATGGCAACGGACGAATTATGCAATTCCACACTTCACACATTCAAACATGAATTGGAATTGGCATCTACCTTTTGAGTCCAACACTTGACCTTTTGGTATATTGGTAGCTATCTCTATCTCTACTACTCCCTCCGTCCCAAAAAGGATGTCACAAATTTGTCAAAATTTTGATGTATCTATATACTAAATAGTATCTATATACATTTAAATTTGGATAAATATGTGACATGTTTTTGGGACAGAGGAAGTACTTAAAAAGAAAGCCTCCCACGCATTCTGCCTCTCCTTTCGTCCAACTCCGTTTAGAGCATCTCTAACAGAGCCTGAAAACAGGCCAAAACCGAAAAATAACCGCCAGTTTACGGGTTCGGTTCGAGAATTGGCGCAGAACAGAGCCTGAAAATGAGCCAAAACCGAAAAAAAAGTCCAGTCCGAACTGAGAAACCCAACTCGGCCCCTACTTGTGGGGGGCGAAACGTCGAACCGAACGCGAGTCTGTATCTAGGGCGCGCGGAAGGTTCAGCATGCCCAACTGCTTCGCCTCTCCCCATTTCCGCGCCGCCATTTTCCGCCGCCAGATTCCGCCGCCGCGGCCCGACCCCTCTGGCATTGGCTACGGCGCCTGCTCGTAGCCGACCATAGCTCAGGTCTGTTGACCTGTCGCCGGCAATTCAGTTGGCGCAGACTGGGCCAGGCTTCCGGTCTCAGGTGTTGTTCGTGAGTTTGCTGCGTCTCGCCAAGAAATCCTTGCTCAATCCATGTGTGTGAGCTGACCACGACTTATTTTCCGGTTGTATTGGTACAAGTCATTTGGATTTTTCATTCCCCAATTGTCTCTCTCTCTCTCTCTCTTCATTCTCAGTCAACATGCAGCAACAGTTTCTTTATGTTCGATGTTAAATAAATGATACCAATTTTTCATGTTGTGCATTACTAGGAGACTGGCCGATTGTGCGTCCACCTACCAGAGTCTCTGGATCCGGCGCTCCTACATTCCTTTGTGCCTTTTGACTTTAAAGACGATTGTGTGGGTGGAGGATGGTACCGACTGTGAGCTTCTGTAGGTGCTTCTTCTCAACAATGGATGTCGACAGTGATATCAGACGATTCAACGAAATATCACGGTTTGTACAATATGTGGAGCTAGCATGCTATTCCTTGGTCGCCTACACAATCTAAGGATTGTTCAATATTTTTCTGATTGTTGGCTGTAGTTATCACTGCACCCTCTCTAATATTTACACGAAGTCTGTTCAACTCAATGCCTTAGAGTAATACAATGCCTCTTGATTTCCATGGATAATATGGATCATTTTGTTGTTGGACATGCACTCCATGGCTGTGCGTTAGGAGCAGGCATGGGATATCTGAAACTAGCTTAATTTTGATAAATGGTTAAGTCAGTAGTTAATCAAACATGATACTTTTATCAATCAGATTACTCAATCTGTTCATAATTCTGTGAACAGATTTCTATGGTTAGATGATCATTTCTGTGAGTCCGACCTCTTCCAGCCCGACGTGGTCTGAGATCGCCGCCAGCGCTTGCCGCGCGGCAGTCACCGTCGGCGCGACTCTAATGTTCAGGTTTGTTTCGATTGCAAGCCAACTTCACAGGACGATGCTGTTACCACAAATTTCTTCATCGATCTCCTCCTTGTCCAGGTAAAATAGAAGCTCGTCATCAGTAGTTTTATTCGGACAACAGATGACAACAGGCTGCACTATTGGTTACCCGAGCTCTTTGTCAAACAATGACTCGCCAAGGCTTGCATGTTCTTATTTACAGGACCCATGCTATCTCTATCTCCCATCAGTAACATGGCAGGTAGCTCAGGATACAATTCAAGGTCCTTCCGCAAATCTGAATGCTGAATTAAGTTGTTTTTTAAACTGCTAATTGGTACAGAAGTTTACTGGTTTGAAGTATGGACAACAGTACTAATAAATAAGCAGTTCGCATATTCCATGGTGTCATTAACAAATAAGAATACTGCTTAGGTTCATTACAACAATATATGCAGAATTCTATTAGTTATGGTGCCATATAAATTGGAGGCTCTTAGGGCGTGTACAACGGGGTTATCCCAGCCAATGTGTGGTTACGTATTAAACTCCTAGCGTCTCTAAAGCGTCAACGCAAATAAAGGAGGCGGGCGCTAAGTCTGTTTTTGTTTGCACGAAGAGAGAAAGAATAGCCAATAGGCGGCAGTCTTGGATCTGCCGTTAGCGTCAATCGTTGGGAGGCCGGGTGCTTGAGTGACTTTTTAATTATGTGGTATTTTCCTTTCCTCTGTAAGCCACTGGATAAGCGGCGCCGATTGGACATGCCCTTATTTACCCTACATGTTTGTAGCTATACCATATCACACACCAAAAGTCAACGTAAGGTACATTGGATCCACAAACTTTTTAAGGTCTTCTGGATCACGTAATGCACTAATGCATACCATGAATATTCAGCTGAAGTTATTTTGTCCCACATTCATATAACTGTTTTTCCTTCTCATGCATACATTCAGTTTGCATCACGGTGATGTTTGTTCTCCCCAAGGACCAATAAGTAGAGATGCAGAAGATAAACACATCATAATATGAGCAACACTGCTATGCATACGATGTTTTCTGTACGATTTTTGTACGACACTGCATGCCAGACTTGGATCAATCGGGCCAAATTAAAGCAAGCCACTCGATACAGCATCGTACAGGAATCGTACGAGCAAGTGTCGTACGCAAAGTACTTCCGTAATATGAGTTGCTTTTGTATGTTCTACATCACATCGGGTTGCATGCGAGACACTAATTAAATGTATAAGGAAAGAAACTTGGGGGGCCGTGACATGATTTTTCTGAAGTGCCGTTTACACCAGTCTATTAGTTTGATGGAACATGCTATCATCTTTATTGTGCTTGCATATCATGTACATGCTGGTACTGCTAACATGATATATTCAAGGGAGCATATCTAGGATGTGAGTGTCATGCTTTGTTTGCTTTCCTATATCCTGCGATGTTTGATTCCCCTTCTATTTACACATACTCATGTTCATAATTCTGTGTTGTACCCATCGCCAGGAGGTGCTGGACGCAGTGGCAATGCGGTAGAAGCGGATGCGGGAAAGGAATGAGATGGAGCAGGAGAGGCGGGAAGTGGAGGAGGCCATGGAGGTGACTGAAGAGGAGGAGATGGCAGCAGCCGATAATGTGGAGAATGAGGATCTTAAAATTGATCTTTAAAACATCGACCCAGTCCAAGGTGAGCTTGGGTATCTCTGAATGTTCATGACAACTGGTTTGCTTTGCTCTTTGCTTCAGCATAAGTCTTTTACTGTCACTAGAACATGCCAGTTTGGATGGTAGTAACTCTTACTTATTATGATGTGTTGAACACCCTGTTAATGTTCTGAATTATGGAGTATCGATCTGTTGGTATTAGAACTTTATAACCGTTCCTCTCTGCCTCCCAAATTTACTCTAATTTTGGCATGGTTCAGATGCACGAACGGCATCGTTCAGATGAGGGATTCACTCTCTTGCCATGATTTTTTAGTTGTTAAAATGCAACTCAGTGTGCTCTTTGTGTACTGCAACACTTATATAGCAGAGTCTTGCGTCACATAGTTACTTCAGTGTTGCTACCTATCTGTGAAGAAAGGTGATACTTTTGTGGAGATGAAGATGTCGCAGGGAGAGAAGCTCAGGAAGAAAGAAAAAGGCGCCCTTCTGCCTGCTCCAAACTTCCTTTGCACTTTACTAATTTGTTATGTAAACTTCAAGTTGCAGTAAATTAACAGTGAAATCAAGTTAAAAAGATTTTATAGTGAAATAAAAAACGCACGCGTGGATGCGGTGAAAGTCTCACCGACACTGACGACGAATAGATTATCACCCGTAGCAACGCACGGGCAATTGGCTAGTTGATCTCATATTTACATTACAGAGCCTGGCCTTATACTCCAGAGAGTGTTGCAACGCTTTAATGTCATTGTCAGATCCCGTCGTGTCGAAAAAAGAGTGTCAAATTCATTTTGCACCTATTCAAGTATGAAACTGCACCCTCTAACATGACCTTTGTATAACATTCGCCAAGCGAATAGACAATTTTTTCGTTCCCACGCCTACAGTGGATACCTTGTGCCATGAGTCGAGTTGTGTTTGCTGCATTTGGTGCTCCCCAAATAGATTGGTCCAAACACCTTCACCACTGCCGCACAAAAATGCATGTAGACTCAGCGATACATACGAAGGTACCCGTCCACAATATCATAAGCAGCTCCATATGCAAAACACCACATAGCAGGAATGCATTTCTGAATAGATGAGAACTCAATCAATCCAGTGCAATCTTCTTTCAGTTGAAAATAGTCATCGTAATTCCTCAGACCATGAACAATGCGTATAGCACATCCTTTTTCATCCTAAAGCGCCGCCGAAAATGGAACCAGGCCATGTGTCGTATAGCACATCCTTTTTCATCCTAAAGCGCCGCCGAAAATGGAACCAGGCCATGTGTTGGGTTGTCAGGAAAAAATAGTCTTGATATAGCATCACATGCCCAAAGCCTTTTAACGATTCTTGTTGACTCCCCAACCACGCTTCAAATCTTTGCATCGGATAGGAACATTCAACTGTGCTTGTATTGCTATAAGAGTGAGCATCGTTTGGTTCTCATCAGCATCGGCAACGACATTGGCGTCGTCTTCCATCATTTGATAGAACATAAACTCATCGCCGCTTTACATAGTCCATGAATCGAAACTGCGAAACCATCTACCAAATTTATGTAGACAAATAATTTACAAGAGAAATACCTATTTCAATAAAATGGTTGAACACCTTGCGTCGATGGATGACATGTGGTGTCCGCCTGTCTGAATCCTATGTGGCGGTTGTGCCTGGCAGTCCCAAGTCAGCTCTAAGGTTAGAGACGGACAAGGGGTTGACAGTTTTCTGACAATGGAGATGCTCTAATGCCGCAGTGTGACATTTGAGCTATAACTGCAGGTATTTCGAGTCTGAGTTCTCGCGGGGCTCCAGTTGTGCTCTTCTGCATAAGCAACATGCTTCTTTGGTAGCTTATGTCATATGTGTTCACCTAGGCAACTTTGTTCCTGAGGGTGAAAGTTGTAATGGCTGTGTTGTAATCTGTTGTACTATCTAATGAAAGTCATTTCATGTTCAAAAAATACATTGCAGCCAGCGGATGCAGTAGTTTTTGTCTGTCTCTGGACTAGTCGTATGCATAGATTTTGTTCATCAAAATATGAACAGTTGAACACCCTTTCACAGGATACAAGGATAAATTCACACCTGCATCTTGAAAAAACGTACACAGAACTTCCCCTAAATTTTGCAGAATCCAAGCTGGTTTGTAAGGTCAACCTTCTAGTAAGTACTGACAGTTCACTGAAGTAGCTATGCTAACGAAACATAAATCATTACCTGGGTCACAAGATCAACTGCCATGGAATCTCAGGCTTGAAACAAATTTAAAATGTAACAAAAATATATATTATTTCTATTTGGATAACCGTAGACAAATGGTAAACCATTTGACCTAAAGGAAATGAGACAAAACCTCGACAGATGAAGGATCACTTGTGCTTACATGAGCCTGTACGGCCTCCAGCTAAACAAAGTAACATTACGGTTCTTTCGCGGTGCACCATATCTAAGACACAAGGGATGATCAGCGGCTCTGATAGTTCACCTTCCTCCAACTTATGCTTTTGGGAAGATCAAAATTCAGAACTTTTGTAATCTGAGGACCGGTATCAAACATGAGGCAGGATGTAAGAAAGTATCACATGGATTTGTCTCTGCTAGCTGATTTAACTTGCATCCTTATGCTGGGACGTAAGATTCTAACATAATTTGTGCATGATGCGGCGATGTGATCTCGACAACAAGAAATGTGAACTTCCATGTCCTGTCAGAGTTATCTTTAAACATCTCAGCAAACACCTTTCCAGCTCCATGTGGCCCTCGGATATGAAAGCCTACCTGAAATGATGCATGTGAATTTCAACTCATCAACCAAGTTCAAAGAGCTCATTACAACTATGTAAAGTGCAACATAAATTCATATCAAATGCCATCCTCATGCCCGTTTCCCAATTAGCAAAGCATGATCTGAAAGCATATAAACCTGCCAAAGTCCATTACATGTTAGAAACCTCTTTACTTGTAAGTATTGCGGTTGATCGTGACTTCAGACTCCTTTTAGTAAAATCATGTTATCTCTCATCTTCGTTCCTCTCCCTATGCTGCCGTTTAATAGGAGTTAATGCCTCATTGCCATTAACTGCTAACGACCAGTCAGAGAGGACGTGTCACAAAACTGTTGCACCTCCTCAGGGTAAACTTATCTGTTTTCATTGATTTAGCTAATGTAATCTTGATGGACAAGTAAGCAGCATAATTAAAGAACGCACAGAAGTAGAGAGTAGAGAAAGGAATTTATGCTACCTCCACATGTTCAACACCATCCTCGTCTGTCCAAACCCTGTTCTGAATGCGCTGTCGAGCTGCACGGTTTCTGGATTCCGTACCATAACCAGTTACCGGGTAACCAATTTTGGCCGTAACCTGAAAAACCATGCGAATATACGAAGTATATTAAGAGAGGAACAACAGAATGCCAGGGGAAAATAGAAATAACAGTAACACCCACAAACCTGACTCTCACTCTGAACTCTTGCTAAAGCTTTCCCAAAAATCTTGTACCTGTATGATAATAGGAACAAAGCAATCTCACATTCAGATTGATACCACAGGTATTTTCCAGAAAAATGAATGACGTAAACCATATAGGGGATATTTAGCCATAAGGCAACAAGAACCCACATGGAAAAGAGATCGAGGTGTTCAAACATACGAAACTTTGTGTGTGATACACAAGATAATAAGTAGCATATCAGGCAGGAGGATTATCAAGAAGTACGCAAAGATTGACAACATGCTAAACAAGAACTTAACAATCAAGTTATTGCTTGGTCGGCTTCAGGGAGAACCCAAGTGCTGGTTAATGAGTATGCCAATAGATCCAACCGACAAAGCTTCGTTATGAAAGAGCGCATATTTTGCTGCAAGTTTGAGCATCTAATATATCAACGAAGTGATGGGGAGTGGCACAAAAGTACAAAACCAAGGGAAGAAATAACATACAGATGTTGGTAATAAACAGACCAAGAGGCAACCAGATTAACACATAACATTAGCTGACATAAATTTGTACAATTCATAGATGTAGTTTTAAGTATTTTATTAATATGAGAAAGGCTACTCCATAATTCAGTAAAAAGAGTCCGTAATTGTTAGACATAAGGTGATGTGTGATGTGTCATTGAAGCCGATACCAGGGACACGGTAAATTGGTGTACCAGCACGAGCACAGTGGAGGGTTAGCCAGTTAGGGAAATGAGCCAAAGAATCATGAATCCACTTGTAAATGAGAGAAGGGAGAAAAAGGCTAGATATTTAGTTGCGGGATGACAAAAACTGAAGAGACAAAGCAAATTTAGCACTTGCCTGGTCTGGCATTTCTTAGTGTGCTTGGACATATTCCCAACAATTTAGATGCTCTTAGTAGATAGCACGTGGGACTTCCAAAATATATTAACTAGTAAATGTCTTCTCAACTAAGTTGTGGCAAGCCATAAAAAGTGTGGCCAAGAAATAGGCCGCCACATCTATGGCAAGATTTGACAAAAGTGTGGGCCTATGATAGGTGGGCCAGAATACTAAGGTGTGGCATGTCACAACTGTGCCAGTGAAACAAAACAGCTGCCACACTTGTGGCAAAGTTTGGCTATGAACTAAACATGCTCATTGTACTACCACGTTTCTTACCAATTGTGCTATTTTGCATCCTTAAGTTCAATTAAAAGAATGGAAAAGACATACTCTTTCGGTTCAAATATAAGCTCTTTGAAAACAGCATATCCCGCCAACACAGCAACTCCAAGCCCAGCGAGTATTACAACACTGTAAGAGGCCCCCTCAGCAAATGTCACTGGTTTCTCAGGTATATTATAGGTAGGGGCATCAAAGGGATCTTCAATAGTTGTCAAGTCTGTTTTCTCCTGAGGATAAAGAGGGCAGTCTTCTATAAGCAGTAAAAAGATGTCCCAGCATGACATCCACCGTAAGAAAAATATATTCATGAAACAGGAAACAGAAAACAACTAATAAAACAATAAAAAAATATAATTTACTGATAATTTTACAGTTTAGATGAAGATATGCATGAACAATGGGCCTCAAAAGCAGAAAATGAAGGTGTTAGGTGATTAATATTGTTGGTGGAGAGTAAATACACAATACTCAGCTCTTCTACAGCAAAATGTTGTCAAAATGGATAACAAGAAGAGAACAGACAAGACTCAAGACTTTCTGATAAACTAAGTAACCGAATTAGTTTGTCCTATCAGATCAATAATTCATGCCTCAGGAAATCTGGCGTAGGTAAAATGAAGAGCTTAATCGAGGATATTACCACATCGAGATAATGGACCAAAATGACTGATAAAGCACCTAGTAATTACCTACACTACCTACACTGATACAGGAAACAAAGAGATTTTTTCAGTATATGCATTCCAATGTCAGCTGATTAACCCCTAACAATCTATTTCTGAATAACATAAGTTCAAAACCACATCATATGGGCTAATGCATATACATTATCAATAGTGATGCAGCAGCTTCCTGATGCATTGATACCAACAGAGTCAAAACTAACAAAAATAAACATAGTAAGCTCATGCATGTATTGTATGCAAGAGTGATCGTTAGTCACTACTGAAAATGGTCAGAAGGTGGCATGGTTAATATGTTCCTGCATTCCACAGTACACAGACAATTCATAGTAGCATATTCCAAAAAAGGGACAACATTGTCACTGCTCAAAGTTATACCAAGAGTCACCACAAGCAAGAAAATATAGAAGAAACCAGTATTGAATAATTGGAATAATTAAATCAGCAAAAAAAAACTAGCAAACCTGCTTTGGTTTGTTTTCTGAAGCTTGTGTGGAGTAAGATGCAGATGGCCTTATTGAAGAAGGAAGTACTTTGCGGCACTCTTTACGCACTGTCAGAGAACCTGAACGGTTTGAATTGATCATAGACCACCTTGAATTTTTTAAAGATGATGCTGAAATGTTTGGAAAAAGAGAACCCCATCAGGACGCACAATATTGAAAAGAACTGTTAGTCCAACAGAGAACCCAAAATTTACGTTATTTTAACACCTTTAGAATCAGGACAGAAAGTAATTAACATAGATTGACCCAACTAGACTGAAGGACAGAACAGGCAGAATAATCATATGCTGGTATCCATCTAACAACAGTTCATTAGAGAAGGCAAACATGTTTTTATTTGCCTCTAGAGTTTTCATTTTGAGAAATTGTGCCTTTTGCAATTCTAACCATTTCATTCTAGCAGGTTTGATAAATGGAAGATTATCTTATACTTGTAGTATTGCAACCATCAAATATTTCCAAGGAAGATTCACTAAACAAGTATACCCAGAAGCTATTTCTAACGATTCTTCTGGTAAAATCGAAAAGATTCAACGCATTTAAGGCCTAAATTATGCACATACACATGGTAATAGCAGAATACTCCATTATATCCTACTAGATTATTTATAGCTAAGAGGTCTTAGCAACAACCAACAAAATCCTGACTAGAAAATTATTTGTTCAATAGTTCTTCTGGCAGAAACGAATAGTATATCGCATAACTTAAGACAAAAATTACTGTGTTCTGCTATATTATGTTCTTTTCGCTATACTTTAGCCTTCAATTATACAAGAAGAAATATTGCACGAATGCAAGCATGCAAAGAATAACAATGTTCAAATGTACAAGAAAAACATACCGTGCGCAGCTTCACGAGACTTTAGAAAAGCTTCCCTAAGTCCACCAATTGCTGTCTGCTTGCTTAACCCTATACATCATTACTAATAATATGAGAATCCGGATGCTGTGTACACCAGAAGGCTATCATGAAAGGAAATAACCCAAAAGGGGCAACAAATATAAACTTCTAGCTGTAACAGAAGACAGTAAATAGGGAAAAGGGAACCCTTTTTTTCTTTTGAACCGTTGAAGGGGAACTATAATCTCTCTTTTTGTTGATCGAACAAGGATATGTACAACAAGATGAATAACATTCAACAATTTAGTTACGACTTATGATAAACTGAAGAATCACAGCACTATAACAGTATAACTGCAACAACTTTACATGGTGCTTACCAGGGTGTTAATATGACAGCACTGGCTTTTTTTCAATTAGTACTTAGTAAAGTGTTCTCCGGTTCCATCATTTTCATCTTATAAAGTTTCTCGTGTGTACATGAAGAGCAAGCAAGAACCAAGATGGAAAAATTATCAGTGTCAAGCAAAATAATCGAATGTTTGGGCCTAGTTTCACAGTCTTCTGGTGAGATGCTCACATATTTGGTACTTTCTAGTGGGCAACACTACTGATCTAGTTTCCTATGCTTAGTCACCTTGGCTATTGGTGATGGTATGTCAAACGAAACTACAATTGACCTCGAGAGGCAAAAGAAACAGAAGATGGAATAAAGCTGCACGACAGGATCTCCAGCCAAAAAGAGAGCTACCTGACTCTAGTCGATTTGGGCAAGCAAGATTGAAGAATACCACCATGTTACTAGGACCCAAATCAGTAGAAGCGAGCAACGCCTGAGAGGGAAGGAAGGGACGACGGGAAAGGGGGGAAAGGAATCGTACCGGGGAGGAAGAGGTTGGGGAAGGCGTCGGCCTTCGGGGGAGAGGTCGGCAGCCTCCTTGGCACGAGGGCCGAGATGGAGAACAGGCGCCGGGATCCGGACCTTGCCGCAGCCGCCGCCATCGCCGCCGGGACGTCTTCGCCGGGAGGAAAGGCGACCGGGGGGTTAGGTATTTTCTTCTTCTTTTCCTTCGAGGGGTTTAGAGCGTTTTCCCCCTTTTCGTTGAGCTTTTAGTCCCCCTTAGATTAGAAAAAAAAAACGAAGGCCCAACCAAACAGTCAGCTTCGGCTCTTCTTGGAGCGGAAGTCAGGTTTTTTATGGGCTTTGGGCTAAGATATGGGCGAAAGATCGCTTTGGGCTGACATTAGCCAAACCACGTCTGAAGAAGACACAGAGAGGGATGAGGTAATCACTAGAAAAAAAGTTTTTTTTACAAAGTGAACCTCACGTCCATAAAAAAAAAGTGAACCTCATGCACACTCTCATTGCGACAAGTGTTGCATTCTCCTCACTTGGTCTCCCATGGTTGTTTGCATGTCTGTCAAGTGTCGTTACGAGATTAAAAGTGAGTAGAATGAGAGAGAAAGAGATACGGGAGGTGGAAGGGTAGCTTTTTTCCCTTTTATTTTTTAAACCGAAATCTAAAAACAAAATATATTAAGAACCGTCCGTTCAAATGGCGAACCGTTTTCACTTTTGAACCCCTCGCATCGAGATTTTCAAAACTAGATCCCATATTGATATGTTTTGACGAACTTTTTTTCTATACATTCAAAAGTTGAATACCTGTACATTCGGTTGTACTCTGGGTATGACCGTACTTGTACTTTGGTTGTCAATGTACTTTGTACTTTATTTTTTGTTTACTTATACTCCATGTGTCTGTTTATTGTGTACTTTTTGTTCTGTGTACCATGTACTTGCTCTTCTGTATACTATATACTCACTGTTCTGTGTACTCTCTACATTCTGTTTGTGTACTCTGTACACCCTGTTGACAGTAATCTGTACACCCTGGTCTCTATACTCTGTACTTTCTGTTCTGTATACTTTGTACTTTCATGTTCTGTGTACTCTGTACAATGAACCATACTAGTTTTGGATGTCCGGGAGTATAACCATACTAGGTTTGGAATTCAAAAAAAAAAAAAGTTTTTTGAAACCTATCAACATGGGATCTAGTTTTGAAAATCTCGACGAGAGGATCTCAAATATGAAAACCGTTCATAATTTGGATAAACCATGTGGGTCACTGCAGGGACGGAGCGAGCTTGTGACCTTGAGGGGGGCTAAATGGACAGATTTAATGTCCAAATTTCATGAGGTAAATCACTAAGGAATGCGAGCTCTAATGGCTAGTGTTCTTTACAAAATCTAATGCGAGCTCTAGACGGCGAGGGAGATGAGATGGTTGCGGCGGCCAGGGAGATGAGTGTCGGGACTGCAGGAGAGAGACAGGGTAGGTAATAGGGGCCCAAACCCCATGGGCCATTCAGCCATATTATTGACCCAAAGTTTTTTTTTTGACTTGTACCGACCCAAAGTTAGAAGCTCCTTATACTGGCCTATCTTTAATTAAATTCGAATTGGTGAGTGTCACACAAGCAACATGGGACAAACTCTCCGAAAAATCTAAAGAGAGCTCGGTTTCCATGGAGCTTGATATTTTGAAAATTTTGATATCTCCATTTCAAAGTTTCTAAAAATTCTGAACAAAAATTCTGTACGTAGACTAGCTAAATACCGGTGCGTTGCAACGGAATAATCAACTACACATATATTAAACATCACATGAGTGTGATTTCTAGTTGTATCCCGATGAACACCGGTGTTTCGTTTTACTCATCTATTTTTGGTAATGATCGTGAAATCTCCAGGATGATTTTCCGTCTTCTCTGACTACCAATCTTTTGGTGTTATTATCAGATGCACATTTTTTGTTTCCAAAAATAGGGATCCCAGCCTCTGCATCGATTGATGCACACAAACCTTTTATTGCTTTATTAAATTTGGTTTACAAACAAGTACAATTCAGTCATCAACATGTGATTCTTTTGTGAAGTCGTAGGCCACACCGATTGTATAAATCATGTGCAACTATTTTCATATGGTTGCACTCAATATCCGTGGCTGGGCGCTTCTCCTCTCGTAAGAGATAAAACCACGTACCGATCTAGTGAGTAGGCAAAGGGACAACCTGGAAAAATGGAGGGAACTCTTGATTTTTTTAAACAAACATTTCATATGACCCAAAGCAAAACACAAACTCTCACCCAAATTTGACATTTATCATATCAATGCTATTCAAAAAAATAACCAAACATATTTGCAAATTAGTTGATGGCGATAGACTGAGCGTCATAAGTACTATACGCCAAAAACAATTTTTTGTAAAAGTACACTAAAGAAATAAGTGTTTTATTGGTTCATCTTTGTCACACAAAAAAATCTTCTTACTACCTGCCAATTGATTTTTTCTAAGTTTTACTTTCTTAACAACACTTTACAATGAAGAAACATAGGATCACAAGTTTTACACTGATAATGGAAAGTGGGAATACAACACTCGCAACATAATCTCCCCACATTCAACAACAACGAATAACGTCAAGGATAGTGGTGGCCTTCTTGACCGACCATAGACTTGCGACCAATCGAGCAACCGTTAAAAATAAGGAAATTGCTCAAGAAATAACATCATCATCACAAAATACAATATATGTCTTTGATCTAACCATAACCTCAAAACGCAATAGTTACAAACAACAGAACAACCTTAATGATGCAATTATAAGAAAAAAAATGAGAAGAAACAACATGGTCAACTTTATCGTGCACAAGTACATCAAAAGCAATGTCCTATTTTAGTGTCTTGATAATCAAAGCTATGTTTGCTCTCTTATCAAGGTGCCTTGATCGCTACAAAGTTGTGGGACAAAAGGTAACTCGGAAAAATCTACAAAAGCACAAAGCATTTGAAAATAAATCCAAGTTCCAAAATAAAAAGGAAAAACATAATTTATAACACATTTCCATGTAGACTATGTACCATGTCAAGAACTGAGAATGAAGGAAAAGCTTTCATACCAAAAGATGCTTGGAGTCTTTAGACGCATAACTAAAGATAAAATGATTTTATTCACACCATGCTGGTGGTATGCACGCTGCATGGTGCCTTCTATGGCGTTTTGTTCAGCGTTGAGATAAGGTAAGTTTGCTAGCTATTTTTTAGATAAGGGTTGTTAGCCATTTTTTTAGGAATTCCAGCATAGGATGAAAACGATAGGGGAGTGGTTGTTATGTTGTATATGTGATTAATAGGAAAGGAAGTAAGTGGCGTTGTGGTGACATTTTCTATGTAACCTAGTTGAATTGCTACTTTCTCTTAAAAAAATCTTACCATTATTTTGAAAGGTAGTCATCCCACTCCATTAACGTTGTCACATACTCCGAAATCCTCCTACTCCAACAGCATAACTTGTCGCTGCCCTTCGGTGTGTTCTCCAACTCTATCAAATCGCTGTAATCGTTCCCAGAGCCCATGACTTCGGAGTTACAACAAGATAATATAAAGAAATATAGAACAAACATTGATCAAAAGCTTCATTAGGTGTTGCTTCCTCAACCATTGTGATCTTCAAGTCCATCCCACCCACCCATCGGCTACGCCACTGCTACATTGTCTCTATGGTCCAGCATAAGCATTACCTTCTTCAGAAACAACGGTAGTGAAAAGCTGCAAGAGATATAACCTTACTGCACAACACACTATCATGGTCAAGAAATCAATAAGCATGTGTAGAGCTTGGAACTGTATTTTGTACAGGGCACCTCACATATTTTCTTGCTAAGCTCTTCATAACTTGTGGAAAGTTCAGTACGTTCTACACATGTACTGGTACTCTGGTTACCATCCTCTTTCTAGTTGAGCTCTCCATTCTCAGAGACCTGCACATGGGGAAATGCGGTAATATAACAGCATACAAATATATCTATCTATATATATATATATATATGCATTATTTGTTGAATGCAAAATAATATTGGAGCCCAGCGGTGTCTAACTAAGAAAATTCAGGAGGTAAAAAAATGGCATACACATCTTGGTTCTAGCAAGGTCTAACTAGGAAAATTTATGACGTAAAGAATATATGCATGGCATACACAGCTTTGTTCAAGCAAGGTACATTAATCGTTTGGCATTAGCAGAAGAAATTTTCGCTTGGCATAGGATAAAGCATTTTCATTCACTCATTTTCACATTGAAAGTTTAAGGCTGTACACCCACGGTATACACACACATTGTTCACTGTTTGGTACTCTCGTTGCTTCTTTACTCTTAAGAATCAAGCTGTGACGCATCCAACAATGGATATTACAGTGATGAACCAAACAGTGTTATTATTGCCGCTCTGATTTTCTCACTTCTTTAATGCAAAATCACCGTCAAAAAGAATTTCCTGAAGCAAAGAAGCCTCACTGTATTGAAATAATATTGACGTGCAAACAAATCAGCCAAAAAATTGTTGTAAACATTGTCCTCCAACCGAAACACCTAAAAACAAAAGAGCATATACCATAAAGAAGCAAGATCAGGAGCATCTGCCGTAGCTCAGGTGAGGTAGTAGGTTATCATGTCCTGGAGGACGACACTGAATGTTTTGAATTACGGACCTACCTTCACGTCAGCGAGAGGAGAACATAATCAAGGAGAGTAGGGATCTTGATGACTGTTATTGGAACCAAGTGTTGAACAGGATATTGGCAAGGTTTTGGGAGGCGTTGTTGCATCAAGACGGAAAACAATCTAGCACTTTAGTTCGCGCCGCTGCCGCCGGGAGTGACGCTGATGTAAAAACCAAAGAGGAATAGAGAGAGGGGGGTAGATGAAAGGAGAGGAGAGAAGCCCCGCAGTACTCCAGTCGTCCGGACACCACCGGCCGACGAGCTCAAGCAATGGCTACCCCCAAAACGGGTAACGATCGGGTGGTTAGATGATGTGATTCAGAGCTCGCGCAGGTAGTCCTTGCCGCGCAGCCCACATGGCGTTCGTCCACGGGAAGCCCCACCGCCTCCGCCCGGAGGAGCACCTGGGAGGGTGGCTGCATCATCGGCGCCTTGGTCCTCGCCGTTGGCCAGAAGCTCCCGGAACTCGCGCATGGAGTACCCGTGTAGCGCCATGTTAGATTCGTCAACGGGGAGACCGCCGTCTGATCTCGGCAGGGGAGCACTTGGGCGTGTGGCTGCAACTTGCAGGCCGATCTAGTAGTTGTAGTTAGCGACGAAGGAGGGAGATTGGTACAACCGTTCAACAAAAATAGAGATTTTCACGCGAGATGGGTTTACGGATAGGGATGGCAATGGGTACAATGTACCCGCGTACCCTATGGGTAAAAACCTCATTAGGGTAAGGGTTTAAAACTATAAAATACCCATGGTATATAGATAGGAAAATCTTATACCCATTGGGTAAAGCTGGATACGGGCAAGGGATTGCATAACCCATACCCGCGTACCCTTATACCCATATAAATTCTATCAAGTGGGGCTTAGTTTAATTAAACGTAACCTAATTTTCTAATCCGTATAGGCCGTTTGAGACATGCATGGAGGAAAGTTCTTTGGAGTCATGGTCAAGATCAAATAGATGATGTGTCTCACTCTTTTTTCCTATTGCTGGATTGCTCGAGTTTATTTTGGTTGAACTTCTTATAGTGTCAAAACTTTATTATAATGCTTATTTTATGGCCTTATGTATGGTTAAAATTATTTAAATATTTTTCGTGAGTTTATGAATTTAATAGTGTAGACTATGTGTTGATGTTTATGATTATGTATGGTCAGATTATTTCATCTTTTTTTCCGCTCAATTGATATGTGTTGCAAGTGCGGGTATTTTTGTCCGCGGGTATCCCTTTACCCTATCGGGTGAAGGGTATGGAAAAAAATTATACCCGCTTACGGGTATGGGTACGGGTGATGGGCAAGCTCGGGGGTACGGGTAAGGGTATGGGGTGGCTCCACCCGCACTCATACCCTGCGGGTGCCATCCCTATTTGCGGAAATGGAAAGGATTACGGTGGCATTTTGTATGTAGATAGGTGAAAGTATGACACCAGCCACCACGACTTCTCATTTAATAATCCCTCTGATACAAAATAAGTATCGGTGATTTAGTATAAACTTTGTACTAGACTAGTACTAAATCTTCAACACTTATTATGGATCGGTGGGATTAATAAAGATAATGTTTAACTCCACCGGTGTGCCAAAAATCAAAACAAACTCTCCACCAAACTCTCTCGTGGCTGGCCTATTTCTTTCCTTGGCTTGAAGTCCCCAATGACCTGATCAGTCAGGAAATCCTGTTCATGGGATCAGACAAGAAGTCCCGTTCCTATACTTAAACCATTCGTAACGAGAATAAAATAGACGTACACAACAGAATACGTACGTACTGAATCAACCACGAGGGAGATCGTTGGCATGCTTGATGCGAGGGGCGTGTTTGGTAGGCTGTAGATAGGTCGGTCAGGCCCACCAGCTGCGAGCCCGTTGTGATTGGTTGCCTGTATAAGCCGTTTGGCGTGGGTAGCGCGCTCCTCAAAGCACTATCGGGCCAGGCCCTATCAGGGGCGGCGGCAGGGGTATTCCTCTGTATTCCATGGAATACCCATGATTTTAACAAGGGAAAAAAAGTTTACATATTGGACCCAGCCCATCCTAGCACGCACACGCAAATCCTGGCCCAATTACTCGCTGGCGCTGCCTCGCTCCGTTCGTGCTCGTTCGCATCGCACGCACGCATAGTTGCAGACGCAGTCTGTCCTCTGCCCTATCCTCCTCGACCACAACTGACGACCAAGACGAGCCGCCGGCCGCCGTCTCGCCGATGCCGCCGTCTCCCCGCCCCCCGGCCGCCCCTGCCCCTCCCCTTGCCCGCGCCCCGCCCCCTTCCCCGCGTCCGCGAGCGCAGCAGAAGGAACGAGCGGCCGTCTCGCCGATGCAGCCTGTAGCAGGTGATGGCCCTGCGCCCTCGGCGGCGGCGCCCCGCGCCCCTCCCCCTGCCCGCGCCCCGTCCCCGCCCCTGCCCCGGCCCCGCGACCGCGAGCGCAGCTGCTGCTGCCGCAACAGAAGGTACGGCCGGCCGTCTCGCCTCCAAAGGACCAAATCCCCAATTTCGTGGATTTCTTGAGCCTGCCTTCTTTGTTTAATTGCTTGCTCCTACCTTATTTGTTTAATTGCTTGCTCCTGCTAGTTGATTAATGCAAGTTTTTAATTTTTTGTTTCTTGTTTTCTTGTAGCGTAGAAGAAGAAGAGTGGTGTTGGTGGCAGTAGCATATTTGCAACGTGGGAAAAGACTTTAAAGACAAGAAAAACAGATGAAATGTCCACACCAAATCAGACAGCAACAACATCTAATGCATGTACTTCTCCTCTTAATATTGAGAGCAATTTGCAATTGGTGCTATGGCAAGAACCAGAGAGTAGAGCAGAAACCTCAACACCTCATGTAGAAGTAGAAAATGATGAATCTATTGATAAAGATGATGAACCGATGCAAACAGATTTGGAGGCACTCGAACATGATCCTGGGAAGCGGATTCCCATCTCAATGTATGTTGTCAATGACCAAGATAGAGTAAGAAGGTGATATATTGAGATGGGGCCATGTCAACCAAAGAATCACAAGTTTGAGTTCACATATAAAGGTGGAAGAGAGCGTCGCTTTTGCGGTGGTTGGTTTACAGAGTTTCCATGGATTGAGTATAGTGTGGAAAAAGATAGAGCTTTCTGCTATGGTCCTTGTATATTCATGTATGAGACCATAACAACATCTAATGCATGTACTTCTCCTGTTAATTTCATCACTTTATCAATCAAAAGGTACTTATATATTCATGTCGTTATGGTCTCATACATTGAAATATTGCTATTGTCGTTATGCTAGTGTTGTTTTATTCATATATTGCTAGTGGTGTGTTCTTTGGTTCATATACTACATTTAGAGCAAAAAAATTTTTGGGCGGAATACCTAGGCTTCAGTTCCTGGCGCTGTCACTGGGCCCTGCAGGAACGGCCGAATCGGCCGTTTTTCTAGGGCCAGGCCGAGCTCAGCGCAAAGTCACGCGAGAGAACTCGCGGGAGACGCCGCGTCCCTTCTGAAACACGCGCCATTTATTCCCCTCACCGCTCACTCCCCCTATTCATTTCCCCTCACCGCTCTCTCCTCTCCTCTTCTCTCTCCGTCGGCAGCTCCATTTGCGGCGGCTCATCCAGCACCGCCGCGAGCATCTTCGACAGCAGACGCAGGGCCGCGAACTTCCCACTGTTCTGTGCGGAGGAGCTTCATCCCCACGTCGGCAGCACCGCGTCATCTCATCTCCTCCTAAAGGACTTCGTCAATGGCGGTAAGAGCATCCCTAGCCCTTGTATGGCTCGTAACCGTCCTAGATCTGTAGATCCATTGCTTTTCGTCTGCTTACATTGACATGCACGGTAGATCTAGGGTTCGATGTGAGTGAAATCTTTGATCTATTGGATCTAGAGTTGCTCCAGGTCTACCACGCATTTCTGAGGCAAGTATTTGTGTATGTGCTAAATCTTGTTTGCTTGATTGATTACTTTGGGCCAATGATGAAGGGTTTTAGATTTGTGAGTCAGAGGTGGCAGTGTAACCACAAGGCAGCCACCAAAATTAAGTAGCATGCACAACTTTACTCGTGTCTTCTACTTGGTTTTGTTGGTTGACATGCGGTGCGTACTATTGTTCGACAACTGACTTGCATACTATGAAACTGAGTCCTCTGATGAGTTGTTCAAGATTGCGTGTGTTTTGCACAAAGCCGATGATTACAATGTGGCATAACATATGTGTAGGGAGGCGACTTGCGTAGGACCTTGAGCGATGTGCACTTACAATTGATCCTCGTGGTCCTGCACAGAGTCGTCTCCCTGAGATCTCTATTTGCTAATTCTTATGAGGCAATTTTCTTTGACGTACTCCATTAGGTCTATGATGATTTCTGTTAGAGGTGGCACCTGCTGACAACCAGCAAAAGTATGAATCAGCCACAATGAGATGTGAATGTTCTTTTCTTTTGCTAGCTAGTCAGTAGGCGCAAGCATGCCTCTACATGTTCTGAGACGAACGAGTACTTCTTGTATTGATTTTGTGTTGCATTTTGAAGCCAATGATTTGACCGTGCCATGTTCAGTGCAAGGGGATTAGCTTTAGACCCGGGTAGTTTATACATTTCACCAATTGTTGTATTGCTACCTAGTTCTGAGGTCAGTCCCTTTGCCCTATGTTGGCAATATATGAGGCTTGTAGGTGCATCTTTTGCATTCAAGAGGTGTCTTCTAATATTTGTTGTTGTGCACAAGTACATTTGTTTGTGCATGATAGTTGGTATTAGGAGATCATCTTTTGAGTGCATTTGATTGTGGTCAATGTTTGGTATAGCATTTGTTGACGTCTCACACACTGTTTTGTACTAAGGATTCGAAGCAGAAGGCCCCTATGGACATGGTTGAGATTGACACCGTGTTCAAAAGAAGAAAGGCAACATATGGGTGGATCACGAATGTGGTGTCCCCTAACCACTTCATCAAAGTGCTCCTCGCACCTGCATTAGGGCTCCTCCCAGTTCCTGAAGCCTTCAGGCCCTACCTGGGTGATGTGTCTGGCGACATCACGCTCAGGACGTACACAGGCTGTATTTGGACAATCACCGTGGCTGATATCAATGGGAGAGCATGCATCCAGAAGGGATGGCCAGCTTTTGCCATAAATCATTGCTTGCAGCTTGGTTACGTCCTCATGTTCAAGAAGCTCGGCCGAATGGACTACAAAGTGATCATCTTCGACAACTCAGGCTATGAGCTAGTGACGATGTGCCCTGATCACCCATCGAACTTCAGGAAAGACGAGGACTAATCAAGTGGATTGTGGATCTGTTAACACCAGACATGTTTTATGCAACATGTTTATCTGGATTCTGGTACTTGTTTAAGATGTCTGCTATTCTGCTAAGTGCATTATGTTAGCCGTCTGTTATGCTAGGTTCTGGTACTTGTTTTAGAACATCTTTACTTGTGCAGTGCCTCGTAACCTCACCACAAGGAAGAAGAGGTTACCGAAGTTGCAACTTTGCATTCAACCAAACACTGCGTAGCTGCATTAGGGCATGCAAACGATGTAACCAAACACCCACCACCGTGGGCTCAGCCCATGCCACGTTCTTTCATGTAGGCTACCAAACGAACCACACAACACGAATGAGAGCTCGTTTTTGCTTAGCAGGGCCCGGTGTAGCCTGCCCTCACAGAGCTCCGAAAGAGCTGCAGGCTACCAAACACGACCTAGGATGATGTCTATCGTAGATAGCCAGATGGAATCAATCCACTGCATACTGGAGTAGATATGAATAGGCTAGCTTTTTTTTGGAACGGTGAATAGGCTAGCTTAGCTTAGTCCTTTTATCAGTTTTCCACACATACATGTCGTGTTTCTCTGTAAAAATGTATTTTGGCGAGCTACACCGACCGCAGCACATCGGGTCCCGCATAGCGCGTGCCTTCGACACTATCCACCTCCACACCGGCGCAGGACTGTTGTACACGTCCAGCGGCCGTGACGCAAACCACTCGGCTAGGATGCGGTTGGTGGTGTGCACCTCGTCGTCTGCTACAGATGCGGTAGAAGTCATTGAGCAGGCTTATTGCCGGGAGAATTATATTCAGCATTGAACATGGAGTCCCGTTAAATGCATCCACGGGATCGCAAGGATCTCTACTGAGGTGCCTAAGGGGCCGCTTGGTTCGTTCTTTTTCGACAGGTGTCGAGAGGAAATCCGGATCTCATTAGGTCCGTATAAGTTACGCATGGAATACGGGGGAAGTTACGGAGGGGAAATTCTAACGCCATTCCAAACGGGGCCTAAGGGTGCGTTTGGTTTCAGGACTGAGGAGAATGGAGATCTCTACTTGATTGTGAAAATAATGTAGAGATCTCTACTTGATTGCATGTAGGAAATCATGTGCAAGTGGACAAGATCCACTGTGCGCTAAGAACCTCGAAGGATGGCTCCGGCCTCCCGACCCTCTAGAGATTGATTTTCAAAATATAAAAAATCAAAAGAATAACTTCTAAAGCTCAAAAGGCTCTAGAAGATGCATGTGTATGTGATCTACACACACGAAAAACAACGGTAAGCAAAATTAAGTTATGTTTTTTGCACTTTTAGAACCACGGTTGTCTTTCTTTAATAGCACGAAATGTAATATGGTATTATTTAACAAAACTCATGGAAAATTTCAGAAAATTTTGAAAAACATTTCGAGTTTATTATAATTCCAGGCTCACTGGAGCCCGGTGTTACAGATGCTGCCCTCACGTTCTGTCCTGCAATATCATCATGACTTGTATGGTTGCTCTTTATTCAAGTCATATACGGGGGGCTCTCATTCTTATCCCTTCACTCTCTCTTCACCGCATCTTGAGAGTCGCCTTCCATGCTCCGGCCTCTCCACCTCTCTTCTTCGGCGGCCTTGCCGGCTAGAGATGGGGCGGGGGAGGGGACTGGCCCCCCTTTGTACATAGTAGTTTTAGGCTTTATTTTACCTACGTGGTGAATGGCTTTATGCCGTCTTTCTGCCTCCCTTGGTCGCCGTCAAGCAACTGCTGGGGGTTAGGCCATCTCCAACGCGCCGACCCAAATGGACATGTTTTTGGTCCGTTTTTGCTCCGTTTGGGTCGGGAAACGGTCAGGGGTCCGTCCCCGTCCGGACTTTTCTGGCCAGTGCACACAACGGGCCGACCCATTTGGTCCGCCCTGGACTTTTTTTTCAGGCAATGGATTTCAAACAAATTGCAATATACATAGAGACATGCATATCGGCATCACATTGTACCCAAAAAGAGGCGCCCGAGTTCCCATTTGCCTCGGCATCACATAGTACCCAAAAAAGAGGAGCCCGAGGCCCCATTCTGCCCCATTCTCCACATAGTTCATGGGCAACATATAAATTGAGATGAATCAAACATCTCTTTCCATGATTGCTTCTTCTCGACCCATGCTCTTTTCCTCGGGGTCATGGTGTTGAGATCGGCCATCATGATCCGGGACTCCTCGGTGAGCAACGCTTGCTCCGCTTCCATGGCCCTAGCCCGGGCATTGGTCTCATCGATCTCGAGCTTCTTCTTTTGCAAATCGAAGAAGTTCTTCGCGTTCTCCTCTCTCTCCCACCGCTTCTTCTCTTCCCTCTCCTTCTTCTCCTCGATGGCTTTGTCCTTTTGGGATATGAACCCCTTCAAGGTCTCTTGCAATGCAAGTGTTGTGGCATCGCGCTTGGCCTCCAACTTGGTGCTTGTCCTTCCTCTCGGCCTTTTTCCCATCATTTGGGCGGATGGGCTCATCGTCGGCCACCGAGGTCCCTCCTTTCTTCATGGATGCCATGAGGTCCTTCCATTTTGGACAATCCTTGAGCTCATTCCAACAATGAGTCAAGGTAAAGGGTTTCCCCCCATGTTGACTCTTGAATGTTTCCAAAGCTTGAAGTACCTATTTGATAACCAAAATACCAAACACATATTGATCCTAAACCCCTAGAATACATATGGAAAGTATAACTCGAATGGACGGAGAAATAATCGAGAACATACCAAATCCTTCACCCCAAC
This sequence comes from Puccinellia tenuiflora, assembly GCA_012064385.1. NCBI lineage: Eukaryota > Viridiplantae > Streptophyta > Magnoliopsida > Poales > Poaceae > Puccinellia > Puccinellia tenuiflora. The sequence goes on along the minus strand of QRDG01001786.1, from coordinate 46,455 downwards.
GCCACTCACGGGCCGGGAAGCACATTGCTCGTAGGAGGCAACGAATTTGCTTGTCTCCGCTGAAATGAAACCCCATCTATTTTGGAGAGAGCACTCATTGCGTTTGCTCTCGAATGGCCGGCCAAGATCCCGGGTTGTAGCAAACTTGCGGTGTTCATGGAAGTAGCCATGGCATCTCTTCCAAAATACTTGCCCCTTTTGCTCGGCCCCCGTGATTGCATCTTGCCCGATTTCCATCCATGCTTCGCAAAGCAATATGTCTTCCGGTTGGGAGTAGGCCAAAGTCCGCTGGGATTGGGCCCTGGGCTGCACGGCGGCTTGTCGAGCTAGCTCGTCCGCGAACAATGGCTCGTCGTCGATGGTAACGACCTCGTCGGTGGCCTCCTGGGTCTCGGTCTGGCCATCTCCATTGATCATGTCGGCCATTAAAGCCTCCCTGTAGCCATGGCCGTGCTCATCGTAGTACGCCGGGTCATCCGAGGCGGGCGCGGTCATTTCGTCGAACAGGTTCCGCCCACAGGGACGGCACGCCGCCGCTTCACTCCTACCTCGGGCGAGTCGACGGCAAGAGGGTCTGTGTTTAGATCGATGGAATCGCCCATGTCCGGCGACGTGGACAAGCGCGACCCTCCGACTGGGCCGCGGCCGCGGAGATAGCCATACGGTGGCATGCCTACCGCTGACGCGGACGGTGAATGAGACTTTGGCGGACGTGCTGAGGAAGCCGAGCTCGCCGCGGCCACGACACCGCCCACCGCCGGCAGCGGCGGTTGGACGAACCCTCGCATGAGGAGGGCCGCGGTCTTCTGGGCGATGACATCTGTGTCCGCGGAGCCCGCGGCTGCGGCGGCCACGGCAACGGCGGCCGCCGCCTTCTGTCTGTTCCTCTTGTGGCCCCTCTTCTGCGTCTCCCTCGCTCGCTCCTCATCGGTGAGCTCTTTCTTCGGCCTCTTCAGCTTCGTGGTGGGCGGTGGGACTGTGGTGGGGTCCGCGGCGTAGAGCACGACGGTGGTTTCGTCGACGTCTCCGCCGGTCGCCATGGGTGTTTTCGCGGGAGAGGGCGGGAGACGGGGGGAAAGGGAGGGGAGATGGCGCCAAATGAGGGTTCTGTGGCTGCTGGGCGGCCCAGGGAGTGGGATAGGGTGGACACCGCACGGAGTCCAGACGCGTCCGCGCCGACGCAAACCCGGCCCAAATTTGGGCCGGATTTGGGTCGAAACGGACCAAAAAAAGGACGTCGGTCCATTTGCGTCGGCGCGTTGGGCTCTGGTTTCGACCCATCCGGAGCGCGGACCGTTTCGGACGAAATGGGTCGGCGCGTTGGAGATGGCCTTAGTGAAGCTGGCACTTCTTCGTCTCCGACGGTGGAGAGGAAGGGGGAAAGGTGGATCTGGAGGGACGTCTTCAAATAAGCTCGGTGATTTCCTCCTCTTTTGCTTCTTCTTCGAGTTTCTCCTCCTTCTGGCCGGCCGTGGAGGCGAGGGGAGGGGTTGGGGAGATGTGAAGAGCAGCGGATCAGGAGGAGATTGGGGTTTCTGTGCTGATTTCGGGAGGATGCTTCCTCCCCATCTTCTGGTCGAAGGGTGGCCGTGTATGTGCGTATCCTCATCAGCCTCGGACGCATAGCAACGCCGCTCGTCACCATGTGACAATAGATGGGCGGTCTCTGTCGCGCCGGCGACTCTTCTAGCTGAAGGGCAGCTTCTTGTGGCTATGCTTTGTGCTGGCCACTTTTTTCAACCTCCAGGCGTCAAGCCACTGCGAAGGCCTTGCTGCTCGGTTGTCTTGGTCGTGAGCCATGGGCCATGGCGCCCTCGTCGTCCCAAGTGGTGCACTCCCCGGCGACGGTGAGGTCGATCTCGAGCAGACATTTGGACCTGATTGCGCTGCTATGTATCCCTTACCATGAATTAATGCAGCGTCCGGTCCCTAGGGACCTTTAATGTTCAAAAAAAATGTCGTATACCATTACATCATATTTTACAATTTTTTGGTTACGCCAAGCAAAAATCATCCACTTCTTATTTTCCACTTCAACATCTTTATTTTCTATCTCATGAGTTTGACATCGAAAATCATGAACTATTTGTAAATATCAGCTAAAGACTTTTGGCCAGAACATGCCGCCAAATACAAAAATTATTCCTGATTTTCGGGAAAAGTGAAGAACTTCTAGGCTTCCTTCCGGAAATGTATTATGGTAATTTCTTTATATAACACTTTTAAAACAACTTCTATTCTGAACCAAAAGGTGCAAGTATATTCTTGTTAGTACCTGCTCCTACCTTTCAGGCTAGCCCATACTAGCTTACCCCCACAAAGTACTGATACCCAATCGGAATAGTTATAATGGGAAAATTTCTCCATATAACATTATGCTATCCTGAAAAGCGCTTGACTATGGTTACTAGTACGAGCACGCGGAAAGACATGGAACAATGGTGAAAGGGCATATCCAGCGCCTGAACGCTGACACATGCCCCACCAGCAGCTTCTGTATCCCACGGGCACGTTATGCTCCCACCAGCAAGCCAGCCCACCGGCAGATATTGCACTAGACGGGGAAAACACTGGATGGTAAATAAAAACCGACGCAACTCAAAATAACTCCAGGCGGATGGCATAAAACCCTCCGAGAAAAAAGGAATTAAAAATGAAATGAAAGGAGTTTCAATGTGTACTTTCTGGAGAATTAGGTATCCGGCTTAAATTTACCCTACCCTCCACCAACAAACCTTCACAATCCTGAGCGCCACTTGCAACAACATCCAACTCCGAAACAAAGCTAGATGCGTTCACCGCAACATCCTCTGGGCTATCATCAATATCTCCCTTCATATCTTTCTCAACTCCTGCATGCATCATGGAGACAGTCTCTTGACCGTTGGGAGGGCAAGCAAAAGCAGGAGCATCATCCTCTCCTTGGCCAGATTGTTCTGTGACAGCTGGTGGCACAACCTCCATCGTATGACCTGATTCTTCAATGGCTGAAGGAGCATCCTGCAAGACATCACTATGTTCTATGATTAATTCTGGTGCACCATCTGCAGGGCCATCAACAGGTACTGCGATTGCTGGAGGTGCCACATCCGCCAAGTTTTTGTCAGGTTCTGTTATTGCTGGAGAAGCCACCACCTCCATATCTTCATCAGGTTTTTTGGTTACGGGATGTGCCACCATCTCGGTGTCTTCATCAGGTCCTGAGATTGCTGGAGGTGTTTCCACATAACAAGATTCTGTGATTGCTGGAGGTTCGTCCACATCTCCAGATTTTGGTATTGCTGGAGGTGAATCCACATCACCAGATACTGTAGTTGCTAGAGGTGTTATCCCCAAGCCATCACCAGGCACCGGTTTTAACAGTGGCCCCTCGATAATGTCAGCACAATGGTGCAAAACAGGGTTACTCACCATCAGATCCTTCGGTGGAGTACGGTCAAGCATCTCTGTGTCATCATGATTATCTTCTGCTAAATCCATGTTCCCGTCAGTTTGCTCAAATGCTTGGGTAGGAGCCACAGCTTTTTCTGCCTGATTCTTGTGAAGGGCCATAGCTCTCTGTTGATACATTGATAGTCAAGACTAGTATACATTACAAAGACATAAAATACTCTTACGTATAAAATGAATTACTACTTTCAAATTTTGAACACAACATATCAAGAGTAGATTAGCTAAACTTGCCTGAAAAATAACATCATTGTTTTTGAGATAAAATAAACCCAACAGATTGGGGCTTCCATGTTCTCTAGTTATCTTTCCAGCATTTCCATCATTCTGTTAAAAATGCAATAATCGTCATCAGAGAATAGGAAACCTGTATTAGAGGAAACAGATACAACAAATCAAAACCACTTAATACCTGAATACGCACATTCCTAATCACCTGAGGGCCACCATTTGCTATGCCCAGTTCTCCCAGCAGGGATGTGCATCTTTTGTACAGCTGTGACTCGACAAGATCATGCGAAACACAAATTCTCGATAAATAGTTCTTAGAAAATACTGCAATACCATTATTTGATAACATGGAAGGCCTGAGTGTTGTTCCTTGGGGAGCTTCCAATTTTTTTACAGCACTTTTAGTATCCCCCTTTGCTTCATGTTTTTCTGAAATCGAATGGTCCACATCTTTCTGCTCAGGGTGAGGATTGAGATTGTACTGTCCACCGGAAGACTCTGAAACAGGGGTTGCTGAACAGTCAGCCTCCTTTTTAGCAACAGGAAATTCAGTGTCAGGCAATTCACTTTGTCCCTTCAATGCATCACCAGTTGCCTCCCAACCTCTACTGCCAGCATGCATCTTATTCTGATCCCACTCTTGCCTACCATACATATAGGGTTCACCTCCAAATACACCACTGCCACCGTTCCAAACTTGTAGGTGAGGAGGGCATGATTCATCCAGCGAGTTAGGCCACCCAAACGGGCGCATGTGGGGTGAAAACCTGTCAACTGAGTCATGCATAGGATATGAAACTCCAGTTTGGTTCAACTTCATTTGGGGCCTAAGGTTGAACATTGGTGGGGGGTGAAACTGATGTACAGATGGGTGAAATCCAGGAGCACCATGCTGCATGGGGACAAAACCATTTGCAACTTGAGAAGGCCAGCTCGGTGCATTATTCCAGGCATGCCCATGGCCACGTCCAGAATTCATTTCATTCCTCTTCTGATGGCCATGGAACCTTCTATCCCCACTTTGAGGTCTACGGTCATCATCATGTGAACCCAAGAAGGAAGAATCATCACCTCTGTGCCTCGCAGATGGCATCAGTGGATGATTTGGAGATGTTCCTGGAAAATGACCACCTCTGCTTATGGATGAAGAAGCAGGTGTTGGTTCTCTGTATGGAATTTTAGATGGTGTTCGATCTTGATGAAGTGACCGTTCCAATGATAAATCACCATCTCTTTCTCTGTATTTAGTCAGGATGCTCCTTTCCCCTTTACTATCAAGACTACGGCCACCACTAAGCCTACCAGAAAACCTTTGGTCGTTTGAAGACGGGGATTTATCAGATAGCTGTTTTGGTGAAGGATGTGTATCTTTCCTTGGTGTTCGATCATATTGTGACGATGTAGAAATTTCCAACGGTACGTCACGTGACTGGACATCATCCTTTTGTTTACTTCTTTCTGAAGACCAATTGTCTGTATCTCTGTCACGCAGTCTAGAAGCAGGTGTCCGTTCTCTGCCTGAAGATGTTCTTGGTCGAATACTTCTTTCGTCATATGGTATCTCTCTCTTTGTATGATCTGTCAGTTTCGACCCATGCCTGCAGAAAAAAAATGAATGATTAGTTCCTTGCTAGAAGAAGCTAACATTGAAAAGAAATGCAGACAGCATGAACTGCATCAGAATGTTCTTATTAGTTACAAATTCCTGCACTATTTATCAACCAAAGACAAAAACTAGAGCCGAGGTCACAGCACAAGCATTCATAGATGTTCATTAGACTACAACCTTTTGATAGGTAAATGGGCAGGGCAAACACAAACAGTTACAACAACACAGTTTTTACTAAATACAAATAAAACGGTAAATTCCACCCCACAAAAGCTCTTCTATTTGTGTTGTAGATAAGCTATATCCATTTCTCACCCTTACAAACCTCAATAATACTCCCTCCGTATCATAATATAAGATGTTTTAGCTATTTCAACATGGACTACATACAGATGCATGTAGACGTATTTTAGTGTGTAGATTCACTTATGTTGCTCCGTATGTAGTCCATACTAGAATAGCTAAAACATCTTATATTATGATACGGAGGGAGTAGCATTTAGTCATACTCCTACCAGCTCAAGAGTTGTAGGGATTAATTTCACTCTGAAGGATACCAACCAATGCTACTAACCAGGAACCAAATCCATATAAAAACCTTACTGCCAGTGTGCAATATGTTATATTTTAGTGATATACACTAACTCATTATATATGAAGTTAGCAAGCATGCCAAAATATTGCATAGTAAACTTATAATGTAATCTATAATTATACATGACAAAAACATATCACCTCACTATTTTAAGTTAGTTATGATGTAACGCGAAACAAGATATTTCCACAACCAGGAGAAGATACAACTACAAAGCTAAAGTCTACCAAGAGTCCAAGAGGACTGCAAACTTTTACAATGTCTACCGATAAAGATGATAGGTTACCAGCTTTGATCTTTTTCATGATGAGGATTTGAGCCAGGTGAAGTTATTGCATGGACTTTACTCGGACTAGAATCAACATTTTCTGGATGTCTATGTTCAGACCTTGCTCTTTCGATTCGAGAATCGAGTCGCCCGCTGCCTGAAGATTTTTCCAAAATACCACGTTGCTCACGTGCACTTGGAGTTTTCAGATCATATTGGTCCTCACTTTCCTCAGGTGGTCTTTTTCTCCCTCTATTTTCCTTATACCTACTGCCATAATCATCATAACGATCACCATCTTGACCTATATCCTTTCTGTAATGGCCCTCTGAAATTTTCTGTCCATCTTTTGTGCTGTTATAATCAGCCCTATCACTTCCATGATCCCGGGTCATGCGCTCATCCAGGCACTTGTCATCTTGCTGCCTTTTATCCCTCTCATAATCATCCTTGTACTTTTGTTTATACTTGTCATCATCAAACCTTTGTTCCTTAGAGCTCCTAACCTTCCCACGATCATATCTGGACAGAGTCTTCCTGTCATCACTGTCTCTATTGTCAGTTGACCACTTATCTTTGTCTTCGGCGTCGTCTTTTCTTCGGCTGTGCTTATCCGTCTCCCTGTCGGGATTACTGTGTCTCTCTTTAGCTGGAGTTTCTGTATCCAAAATAGCCACTTTAGAAACACACAGAAGAAGAAAGGAGGAATAATAAGGAACCAAATAAGCATGTAGAGGCAGGCAAGAATGAAAAAACAAAAGGTAAATTAATTAACTAAATGGGTAATTTGTTCACAACTTCACAATTCACACTCTATAATATATATGTTTATCCGTAACAAAAATGCTAGACCAGATGTAGAATAATATGAATTCAAGTTGAATCACATGATATGAATATAGCAAGGCTATCAGTTTGTTGAGAAAGTTCAGTGTGATGGTCTAAGTGCTGCAATGCTAAATAAATATATGAAATAAGGTTATCATAATTTATATGGTTATACCAACCTGTATAACCATACAGGTAAGATGGAATCAACACACAAGAAAAGACAGAACTACAGTAACAAATGGCTCTCAACAAGAAGAAAAGACAGTGCACGGTAGAACCAATTAGAAAGAAGAAAAACAAGTTCCACAATTTCTCATGTGCCAGAAGTTTGTAGTATTTAATATACATTTAAAATGGCGGTGCAGCGAAGCACTAAGACCAAATGTAACCAGAGTATCAGACCAAGTAATGTTAAGCAAATTAGTAAGCATGTATAACTAAACACACAGGTAGCAGCATTATTAACAGAAACAATTCAAACAAGGGTTACCTTACCATTGATCTCAGTGTGTCTCTTGTGTGAGTAACCCTCCTCGTCCACTCTACTAGACTTGGAGCCATTCTTCCTGGCACCGCCATCTTCATACCTCTCATGCTTGGAATCATAGTCTTTCTTGTCCCTCTCCCGATCCTTTTGCCTCTCACGCTCCCGTTCCCTGTCACGCTCCCGCTCTCGTTCCCTGTCACGCTCCCTCTCCCGTTCTCTCTCCCTCTCCTTCTCGCGTTCTCTTTCCTTCTCCTTATCTCTGTCCCGACCCCTTTCCCTCTCTCTCTCCTTGAGCCTCTCCCATTCTTTCTCCCTTTCCCTCTCTTTGTCTCTATCTCTCTCCCTGTCTCTGTCATCCTTATACTGCCCACTACTCTCCCTCCTCCCCAGCTCCTTCTCCTTCTCCGACCGCCGCTTCCCGGAATCACTCTTGGACACAACCTCTTCAACCCTCTCATCCAATACCACCGTCCGCTTACTTGGCCTCTTGGAGTCATCCCCCGAAACCTTGGGCTTGTCCCCCAGCTTCTCCACATCGACGGGCCCAAAGACCTCGCTCTTAGACCTCTTCTCGACCAAGTGATCCTCGCACACGCCGCTGTTCCAGCGGTCGCTGACCACATCCACCACAGTCTCCTCGACCCTATCCTTCCTCTTCCTTGCGTGCTCCGCGTGGCCGTTCCCCGAGCTCACCACATCCTTCCCCGACGACGACCTGCGCCTCTCCGGCTCGGGATCTCGCGGAACCCTAGCCCCCGCCGCCGTGGCCTCCTCCCGCGCGCCCGCATCCTCGCCGTCGGACTCCGACCGCTCGGCCGACCCGCCCCGCCTGTGCGACCGGTGCGACCTGTGGCGCGAGGCCCGAGGCATGGTGGGGCCAGCCAGAACACCTCCGCGAATCACGCCGCGTCTGGTGCGGCGGCGAGGGTGCGGCGGGAGGCAGGAGCCCTAGGGCGCGCGAGATCCAGGGGATCTAGGCGGCCGTCGTGGCGGCGGGGAGGGGGGAGTGGACCCTCGGCGGCTAGGGTTTTGGTGTGGTGGGGAAACAGAGAGGAGGGCCAGGGGGTGGNTTGATGTGTTTTGGAATCAATCATATGTTGATTTGATTTTTCCTCAATCATGTGTTGATTTGGATTTTGATATAATTTGGACAACCTTTTGTGCCACACTTTGGTGTGCCCTCTTCTTGGTTTACTTGGTGTTTTTGTCCAAATTGTATCTTGTTTGGTTCTTGAAAGTCTTTGCATGCACGGTTACTAATTTATTTTATTATAGCATGCTTATCTTTCTTGATCCAATATATAGGGTATACTCCACCGAATCCTAACTGGGCTAAGATGTGCATGAAATTCAAGTTCATATCTATATGTGAATATTTATGTGGAGTATGTCCTAGGTATTGTAGTTCATCTAACTACTATGGGACCCAATGAGTTTGGGAACCATGTTGTACTTGAATTTTGTTTTAGGTACAATGGAGATGCATTGGATGCTTGCCTCATTCATAAGGAAGGTGCTCTCACTGTGTGATTATTGGAGTCAAGCTTTGATGATAAATAAACTCTCATCTTCTTCATCGTCAATGTATCTCGGTAACAAGTATCTACCTCATGCATACTTTTCTAGTCTCAACCTTGTGAAGGTTGCTTCTTGGCATGAAAGCTTTTATGTGCAATTGTTGTGGTTTGGCTTTTTTCCTTCACTTGGTATATCTTTGTGATATTTGTGATGAAAGTGCAAAAACCTTTTCTTTAATTGGTATTATTTCTTTGTGATACTTGTTGACTATCTCAAAGCATCTTCACTATCTCTTGTCCCCTTAGTGATATGTGTGATGTCTTAGATATTTTTTTTAAGTTCATTTATATACAATGAGATAAATTTGAGCTATGTGCTATGCTTTTAAGCAACAATCTCTAACCATTTTGTATGTACATGTTTCTTTGTGGATGTAAATCATCAACGATTTTTCTACTTAGAAACCTATACATATGAGAGAGGTCCCTTTTAGTTGGTATCCTATTTCTTTTGAGCTACCTTGATTTTTATCTATAATTCTTTGGTGGCTCCAAATTTGCTTCATGAGTGTGTATCTTAATTTTATTTGCACCTTTGCAAACTCATGTGTTTGTTGATGATCTTTGTCCTCATGCTTACCTTGGTGAGTTTGTTGATTCTTATTGGCTAGATGCTCTCACAAGCTTTTGGCCTTTTCAACTGGTTTCCTTTTCCAATTGGTATCCTTGAGATTGCAAACATCTCTCATTTTTAAAGATCTTTGTATCTTGGTTGGGCCTATATTATGTTTGAATCTTTGAAAATTGGTATCTCCTTATGGCTCAACCATATCTATGGTGCAAGTGCAATGTTTTTCTTTAATTTTATGCACTCTTGCACTTGTTGTGTGTTCTAGATGAGTTTGGGGGAGTGAGGATTCCATATTCGTGCACTACTTCAAATGGTGCATGAACATTGGGGAGCTTCTCCAATTTTATTTAGAACACTCGTTTGCTCAAATCATAAAACTTTGTGTTTTATTTAGTTTGTTGGATCTTCTCGATTGCTTATCTCCTTTTTGGGGAGAAGTTTAGAGATATATCTTTTAGTTGCAATCTTTGATCCTCAATATAGTTTGATTTCCTCTAACTATTCATCAATGGATATATGCATTTGATTTCACTCATATCTTGAGAAATGCACACTTTATGGAGGAACTCATATTATATTGGCTTTCTAAATTTTCTGTTGGGGTTATGCCGAACAGGGGTCCTCACAGAGAAGATTAAAAGCCAGCAGACCAGGGTGGCCCAAAGTGGTGGTAAGCCGAATCCGGCTTACCGGGCGGCCCAGTATGCTGAAGCACGGGAGGCCCATCCGGCTAAGGGAAGACTCTAGAAGCCGGCCCGCGTTGCAGAAGACTTAGCCCACAAGGCAAGCCCCAAGCCGGGTTAGAGTAGGACTCAGTTCTTAGTCGGTTAGGTTTCCTCCTGTAAGCCCAGGGTCTGGACGCCTTTATAAGCCGGCCCCTGGGACGCCTAAGAGCACGTACAATCTAAACCTCAATCCACTGTAACTCGGCGATATTGCCATATAGTGAATTATAGCAGCACGTAGGATCTCGCCACCGACGTGAGATCCGAAGCTGGGTAAACTCGCCTCTATGTCACCGGATTCACCCCACGACTCCAAAGTCCCTCTCTCTACCTAGCTCGATGGCACCCCTGCCGCGGCTAGATTCGACAATACCACGACAGTTGGCGCCCACCGTGGGGCAGGAGACCTTTGGGGTTTCGATCTGTCCAGGAGCTGCAGGCGGAGTCGGCGACACCATCGCGGTCGGCATGGTGAGCTACTTCGACGAATCAGGAGCCGGCCACGTCTTCAACGACGGCCTCTGGACGCCGGCAAAGGAGGATCCCGCCGGCTGGTCCACTATCTCCATCGGCGGCTTCGACATCTTCGTCGGCTTCACCGCCCAGGCTTTGGACGATCTCGGTTTCACATCGAGTTTGCCCACCACCCACCCCTACAACATTGAGGACTGGATCGGATCTGGACTCTGAGGACCTAGCTGATCTGGATCTAGCGTTTGATGCTGACGATGAGGACTCCGAAGATGACGCAACCTCGGGGGCAGCGCCGGGTTACCACTTCGTCGGCATGGCTGGAGAATCCGGCTCAAACGAGTCGACGACATTACCTGAGTCAATCCTCCCTACCTTGCAGATGGAGGCAGATTCAGAAGCCAGATCAGTGGACACCGCTCCTACGGAGCAAGACCCTGAATCTGAAGGAGAATCCGACAATTTCAGTCGGAAGGTTGCGTCCTGCTTGGGACGCCCTGTCGAGGTCTTGATGGGAAACATCTCGGATCCTAATGCCGACCCCAACACCTCGAAAACCGCCGATGGCGAAGAAAAAACTCCGCAAGCCGGAAATCTCAAGGTGGATTTCGTACCACCACTGGCTCCATCAAAGGGGGCAGATAGAAGGCCGGCTGGAGGAGACGACATCGACGCTAAGAACGGCGACGCGGCGCAGAGGGAGCACGAAAGAAAGATGGCGAGCTGCAAGCAACTGTTGACGCCACTCCCTCCAAACGCATCGCTAGACGACATTGAGAAGCGCCGCGCCTTACTTGAGGAGCAAGCCGCCCAGATAGTAGAGCGTGAAGTTGAGCTCACAAACAAGGAAACGGAGTTCATCCGAAAGCAGGGGAAAAAGGGGGCTGACGATGTCTACCGTCCGGCTCGTGATAAGAACCTGCATAAGAGGCTGGATTTCCGTAGCAAGTGGGAAGCCGACCATGTAGATTCAGTCTGGAGGAAGTACCACCACCGACGTGACCCGGTGACAAATCTGTGTTACTTCAATACCCCAGCCAAAAATATGGAGGCTGCCCAGGAGGTCATGTTCGACAAATCCCTGGATCGTGACGCTCGGCTTAAATATTCGGCTTATCTACTGGAGGTTGCACAGCAGCAGCTGAATGATTCGCAAGTCAAAACAGGGCGGCTCGTTGATGATTCTCGCCTTTGCAAGTCAACCGCTAACAAGTCAATGGCTGCTGCCCCTGCCGACCTAGATGACGACCCGGCCGGCTCAAGTAGTCACAACAAAGGCAGCAAGGACCCGAAGGACAAGCATCCTAGAGGAGCGGAATCCCGGACAGGCTCTTCACGCCATCGTGAAGCTGGTCAGGAAAGGAATCGGAGCCGAGAGCGAAAGGAGGATCCTCGCACGGAAAGGGTGGCTCCGCCCCGCCAGGAGCGACGACGTGAAGGGGAAAATCAACCCCGAAGGGAGGGAAACAGAGGTCATATGCCACCTCCACCGCCGCCTCCACCGCGCAAAGAGGGAGATAACACTTCCAAATACATACCCCCTCCACGACGACAAAGGACTCCAAGCCCTCCGCGTAATGCAAGCCGGGCGAGCCAAAGCCGTCACAGGGAAGAACCAAGACAAGAAAAGTCGGTTGCTAAACCGCCACCAGCCAATGATGTTAGAAGCCTAATCGAGGAGAGGAAGTCGGCCAGAGATGCCCAATACCTCGGCCCCAAGTGTTTTGGCAGAACAATCAGAGAGCAAATTCTACCTCCCACTTTGTCGAACGTAACAAAGATGGTTGAGAAGTACAGCGGTACGGCTAATCCTGAGACCTGGCTCTCAGATTATGTTAGTGCCTGCGACATATATCAAGGCAGCGCCGACTCGGCAGTGCGATTCTTGCCCCTGATGTTAACCGGGACGGCACGCATGTGGATTGAAGGCCTGCCCGAAAGGACAGTTCATACCTGGAGTGATATGAAGCGTGTTTTTATCCAGCACTTCCAGGGCACATATAAGCGCCCAAAGTCGATTTTCGACTTACAGCGGTGCGTGCAGCAAAGGAACGAGTCTAGCCGTGAATTCGTCTCACGATGGAGTGAAATCAAGAATGCTTGCGAAGGCGTCTCAGAAACTCAGGCAATCCACGCTTTCAAGCAATCTCTGAGGAAGGGGACGACTTTCCGCTTCATGATCTACAGCGACGAGTCGGAAACTTTGGGGGGCTTGCTCGCTTGTGCAAACAAGTACGCCGCCGCTGATGATGACAACAGGGAGGATGCCGAAAACCGTCGACGCGAGTCCGGGAAAAAGAAGGTTGAAGATCAAGCCGGCCCTTCTCATGAGGTCGCTGCCGCCTTTGGAAAGGGTGGTTCAAGCAATGGCAAATGGCAAGGCAAGAAGCCGGCAAATAACCAATCATCCCGGCCACCGGCGGTGAAGTATGACGACATCAAGCACAACCCCTGTGTCCATCATCTAAGGCCAGATGGGACAAGCTCCCACACGCTCCAGCAATGTCACATTAATCGAGACATCGCTAAGGACCCCAAGGCCGGCAAGTCAAGGAACAAGCGCAAGTCCAGGAAGGACGACAAAGAGAAGGAAGAAGCTGCTTCAGAGTCGGATGACGCCGCCTCCAAAGAAAAAGGCAGCAAATTCCCTAAGCATGCCGAAAGTCTCATCGTCAACCTGGCAACAGATTCTTCACGCAAAGAAAAGGCGGCTTGGCGAGAACTCAACGCTACGGTGCCCGCAGTCCCTCAATATCTGGATTGGTCCGACACACCCATCACATGGGATCGCAGCGATCACCCGGATAGAGTTCCTGCAAAGCGCACCTACGCCTTAGTCGTCAGCCCAATAGTCGACAAGTACAAGTTGACAAAGGTGCTTATGGATGGCGGCAGTAGTATCAACATACTTTACGCCGCAACGTTAAGGAGGATGCGTATTTCCGAGTCACAACTCACCCACAGTACTGTGAAGTTTCATGGGATTGTGCCAGGACGACAAGCTTCCTCGATGGGGCAAATTACCCTGAAGGTCACCTTTGGTGAAGCCGATAATTTTCGGACTGAGGACGTCTCTTTTGAGGTGGTTCCCTTCAGAAGTGCATACCATGCAATCTTTGGACGTCCGGCTTTCGCCAAGTTTATGGCTCGGCCCTGCTACATCTACAGCATGCTGAAAATGCCGGGACCCAATGGCGTCATCACAGTTAGGGGAGACTTCAAGAAAGCCAAGGAATGCGAGGCCTCCAATGTCGTCCATGCTGAACAAGCAATCTACAGGGAAGAGTTGGAGGACCTCAAGAAAACAATTGGTCCCGATGAGATGCCGGCAACTGAAAAGCCGTCCTCTAAAGTCGACTCAAGCTTCAAGCCAAAGGACGACACCAAGAAAATCAAGCTCTCAAAGGAGGATCCGACAAAGGAGGCCATCATCGGCACCGGTCTCGACGACAAATAGGAAGGCGAGCTCGTCAAGTTTCTCCGTGAGAACCGGGACATATTTGCCTGGTCACCATCTGACATGCCAGGTGTCCCGAGGAAACTTGCCGAGCACTCCCTAAAAGTCAACAAGGACGCAAAGCCGGTCAAGCAAGGCCTTCGTCGGCTCGGAACTGAGAAGCGCAAAGCGGTTGGAAAGGAGATCCTAAGGCTCACAGCCGCCAAATTCATTCGTGAAGTTGTCCACACTGATTGGTTGGCAAATCCCGTGCTAGTCCCAAAGAAGAACACGTCGGAGCTGTGTATGTGCATTGATTTCACCGGCTTAAACAAAGCCTGCCCTAAAGATCCGTTCGCTTTACCGCGCATCGATCAGGTCATTGATTCAACTGCCGGCTCAGAGATGCTATGTTTTCTGGACGCTTATTCGGGTTACCATCAGATAAAGATGAAGGAGTCAGATCAAATCAAGACATCCTTCACTACGCCGTATGGCAATTATTGCTATGTCACAATGCCGTTCGGCTTAAAGAATGCCGGTGCTACTTACCAAAGGTGTATGCAGCGGTGTCTGGACAAGCAAATCGGCCGCAATGTTCACGTCTATGTTGACGACATTGCAGTCATGTCGAAGAAGCGCGGCGACCTCATCGCCGATCTGTCGGAAACCTTTGCAAACCTAAGGGAGTACCAGATGAAGCTTAATCCGGCAAAATGCGTCTTCGGTGTACCCGCATGCAAGCTTCTAGGTTTCATTGTTTCCCAAAGGGGAATTGAAGTTAACCCGGAAAAGATAAAGGCGATTCAGAACATCGAGAAGCCGACTTGTCTA
Organism: Puccinellia tenuiflora; assembly: GCA_012064385.1. Lineage (NCBI taxonomy): Eukaryota > Viridiplantae > Streptophyta > Magnoliopsida > Poales > Poaceae > Puccinellia > Puccinellia tenuiflora. The sequence continues at coordinate 31,370 of QRDG01001786.1, read as the reverse complement.
AAGACATACAGCGGCTTACGGTTCCGCTGCGGCTGTAAGCCGTTTCATCAGCCGGCTTGGAGATAAAGCTTGCCTCTGTATAAACTCTCAAAAAGTCGGATAGTTTCGTCTGGACGGAGGAAGCAGAAGCAGCCTTAGCTCAGCTGAAGTATACATTGACGCATGCTCCAATCTTGGCGGCTCCAAAGGAAGAGAGCCACTCTTGCTCTATTTGTCGGCCACAAACTTTGTTATCAGTGCCGTCATTGTAGTTGAGCGCCTGGAAGAGGGAAAGCAATGGCCGGATCAGCGCCCCGTCTATTTTATTAGCGAGGTATTCTCAGATTCAAAGCAGCGCTATCCCCACTACCAGAAGTTAGCCTATGGTGTATTCTTTGTCGCCAGGAAACTGCGTCATTACTGATGGGGTCGTTGCATAGAAAACAAAAATTTCCTACGCAACAAGCGGAATAAACCCCAAGGATCTAGACCTACTAGATGGAGGTAGCGAAGATGAGATCCAATCTCTTACCCTTGAAGATCAACAAACGCGTTTTGTCGGTGCAGGGGTTGGCTAGTCGATCCCCGCAACTAGACTCATCTAGTCGCGAGGAGATGTATTTCCTCGAAGTCCAATTCGACGAGGTGCCACAAGGGGCAGCACCTCCGCGGTATCCACACGTACGGCTCGATGTAGATCTCCGCCTTCTTGATCCCGCAAGCAAGTTGGAGATGGCTAGATGGATCTCGGCACCACGACGGTTGTGGTGGCGTTGATGAAGATGATCTCCACGAGCATGGCTTCGCCAAGCCAAGCAAGAGGAGAGGGAGAGGAGGGCATGGTGCAGCAGCCCTACGGCTAGGGGTGGTGTAGCATCTATGGTGGAGGAGATGGCGGCAGCCCTTCGGGGAGGGGTGGCGCCAAGGGAGAGGTAAAGGAGGTGGCGGCTAGGGCACCAAGGGAGGGGTGCGGCTAGGGCAGCAAAGGGGTGCCACGCCCCAGCCCTCCCCTCCCCTTTATATAGGCGTGGGGGGGCTGCCTTGGCCCCTCCTCCAAGTCCTAGGGCCGGCGGCTTGAGGGAACTTATTCCCCAAGTCGGCCCCTAGGGTTTGGGTGCCTCCCACATGGGCCAGCCGCATGGGCCTTTAGGGAGAGGGTGCGGCCAGCCCAAGTGGGCTGCTGCACCTCCCCTTAAGCCATGTGGGCCTCCTAGGTTCGTGGCCCCCAAAGGTGGGGCCCTCCGGAACCTTCCGGAACCTTCTAGAATCTTCCGGTACTCTACCGGAATTTTCCCGAACTTTTCCGGAACCCTGGAAACCACTTTCCTTATATGAATTTTTATCTCCGGACTCTTCCGGAGCTCCTCATGATGTCTAGGATCTCATCCGAGACTCCGAATCACCATTCGTTCATACCATCAAAATATCTCATCGCTAACCCTAGCTACATCGGAGCATTAAGTGTGTGACCCTACGGGTTCGAGAACATGCAGACATGATCATATCAATAATCAACAGCGGGACCGGGATGCCCATATTGACTCCTACATATTCAACGAAGTTCCTTATCGATTGAACCACGATGCCGGAGATTCTTAATCTCGTATACGATTCCCTTTGTCTCACCGATATTTAATTTGCCCGAGATTCGATCGTCGATATCTCCATATCTAGTTTCATCTCGTTACCTGGCAAATTCTCTTTACTCGTCCATAATATAGGATCTCCGTGATTAACACTTAATCACATGGTTGCAACCTTTCTGATGCTATATTACCGAGAGGGCCCAGAGATATCTTTTCCGTCACAAGGAAGGACAAATCCCACTCTTGATTCATGTCACCCAACAAATACCATCGGAGATACCTGAAAGCCACCTTTATAATCACCCAGTTACGAAGTGACGTTTGATGTCCACAAAGCATTCCTCTGGTAAACGGGAGTGACATAATCTCATGGTCTAAGGAAACTATACTTGGCATACTAAAAGCGTTGGCAATGAAACTGTGTGACACGATCAATTGCAACTCTTTATTATCGGGTCTTGTCCATCACATCATTACTCCTAATGATATGACTCCGTTATCAAGTGACTATAACAAGTCCATGGTTAGGAAACTCTAACCATCTCTTGACTAACGAACTAGTCCAGTAGAGGCTTACTAGGGACACCTGTTGTTTATATTCCACACATGTATTATGTTTCCGGTTAATACAATTATAGCATGGAGAATAAACTATTATCATAAACATGAATATGCTAATAAACCATTTTATTATTGCCTCTAGGGCATATTCCCAACAGTCTCCCACTTGCACTAGAGTCAATAATCTAGTTTACATTTTCTCGATCCAACACTCATGGTGTCTAACACTCATGGAGACTCAGTGCTGATCATGTTTGCTCGTGGAAGAGGTTCTGTCCGTGCTCTGTACTATACAGTTCTTTATGTTCTTTGCAAAACGTTAATGTCACCTAATTTGACATTACTTTATCATCTCATGATAAACCTATTATCATCACATGATAATTCTCATCATCACATGATGAATATAATATATTTGGTTAGAGAGTGAGATTTTCGTTTCCCTTTTATGCCTACATGACGTATGATCAGTCAAGAGAACTTTCACATAGCATGTGCACCCGGAACTCACTCAGTCTTGAAACAAAATTTCTCAAACCATAATATTATATCTTTTAATCCTTGAATTAATCATATACTCCTATATGTTGTAGACTCACAAATCGACAGTGCAATCATGTCACTTCGATATTTTCGATCATGCTTTCGCTGCGCTTCTGCTATTATGAGATCCCCAATCTAGTTTGGTTTTATGACTTCAACCAAGTCTACCAATCTCTAGATTCATTATCTCAACTCCATAGAAAAATGACTCCTCATTTAACATGTTCTTCTAACCAAGAACTTGGGTCACATATCGTCAAATACAAACACATGGTTCTTATATGTTTAGTCCTATGAACGATTCATAGCGAATTCTAACATATCCTCCAACCATCATTTTGTACTGAGTTATCAACTCAATGTTTCACCTATTTCTCACAAGCAGATGAACCTTTCTTCTCTTGTTTTATTTTGAACTCCTTCAAAATCTTACTTAGGTTAAACATCATGACATAATGCTTTATCAAACATATCTATCCTCCATAGATACATCCATCTCCATGGATATTTGACGTTCAATCTAACTTCACAAGTTATACGTTGGTTCCTGACTTATTTACAACATTTATGAAATCTCCATTTCACTCAAACAAGATGTTGTAAACTCCACTCAAATATACACCATACACATATTAAATTGTGAAACCACTTTGGCTCCCACTCAGAAATATGTTATCATTATATTTGACCATGATTTAACTAGCTCCCACTCAAACATATGTCTCCACATATTTTGATCTTGGAAAATAGTTTCTGCTCTAACTTAATATATGTCACCACATATTTTAATTAGATCACACTCGTGTAATTTCTCGATATTTTGGACACCTCCAAAATTCTTAATTAACTATTAATATCGAGAACTCTTTATACGAAACGCTAGTACTTTACTAGCTTTAAGTTTTATTTATTCCCTGCAAAACCCCTTTTGAGGAATAAATATGTGAAACATCACTTTCACAAAATCAAGCAACAATTACTTTGTGATTTAAACTTAACATCGAATGACTCTTAGTCACTTTCGTATTTAAGGTTTCTATTTCTTCTTTGTAGTTTCGTAGGTATGTCTTGTTTCTCAAACATGACAAGTAAATCATGAATATTATTTTGTAACCTGACAAAATTTTATATTCTTGAATCCTACTTTTCTTTAGACAAGCTAAACCGAAATTCAATGATCACCATCATTAATTCCTTTATGTGTCAAGTTATAACCAACATAGCACTTTACATATGTGCCACTTGATACATAAACAAGCAAGGTTTTAGCTTTTCCATTCCATCAATTCTTTTATCAATGAAACCTTTTCACGATAAATCCACTAAAACATTTAACACAATCAACAATTGATTTGTCCCTTTTAGTCTCTCATTGTGGAATCTCTATTCATAGTCACATATGAATATACTACAAACTTTATTTGCAATAGTTTCTAATTATCTCATAATTAATGAAACCACTGTTTCACATAACTCATATGCGAAATGCAAATCATTAAATAGATCCTTATTTCTAAACAGAGTGTTTATCAAATAAATCTAAATGCTATTATCAAACCCTCGAAATAAAACCCTTCTTTGAGACCACACAATATCAAATAGTGTGTGATTACAATATCTTAGGACATATCAAACGCCTTTGAAATATTCTAAACATTGTAATTTGTGATAACACTTCTCACAAGTCCGCATACTAACATATAACTCAAATATTTTGTCTCTTTTGATCAAATCATAAAGACTCAATTTTCTTGTTAACTTAATATCCTAAACTCCAGAAATTTGATCTCATCAAATATCATAACTCGAATAAATACACCTATTTAATCATTTATGATGGAGTACACAAAATAATGACATCTAACATTTGCTGAAAATACAACCAACACTTGTGTTTACTTTCGGCAATTCATGGCACTCTTCCAAAGGGTGGCATTTTAGTCATACTCCTTACAATAAGGCGCATTGATAAAACATCAAAATGTTTATTCAATCTTTAGCACAACTAAAACAATTGTCATTATAAAGTTTTGGATATCTTTAGTATGTCACATAATTTTTATAAATGTTTAACCAATTTATCATATAGATTATAATAAGAATAATACACTTATAATCGAAACTTGTGATTTCCAAAAAGAATTATTCATGAAAATAGAACAACCATTGTCTTTAACATGAATAACTGTCTCACATAAGCAAGACACACTAATTAAAATCACACTCAATTCGATTACAACACTTATTCAAATCCTTTAATCCAAATGATAAATGTAGAGACAGATCGTTGCCAGCATCAACTCCTTGACTGCCATCATTCTGCAACGTCTTCCCATATCCTTTATGCAAATCTCAAGTAGCAGGTTCTGTTTTCATAAAACAGAATGAGTATCAAATACTTATCGAAACCGCCACAATTGCAATTTGGACTTAAACACTTATAACTTGTATATCACTATATACTTTCTGCATTGTCAACTTCTCTTGCTATGGGTTCCACTTTGACATGACGCAGCCGAGACACCAACTCATAGAAAGTGATCAAATCCCTTCCTATGACATAGTCTCCGGCATAATTCTTGAAGCTGGGGAGAAGCTAGCGTATCACCCCACCTATCGCGAAACCGTCATTCATCTCGTGGTTCCAAACAAGCACTAGACGATGATGTATCTCATGCATTATCCTCAGGTGTTGTTCCAAGCAAGTGTTCTCTTCCATCTTGAGTGAAAGAAAAACCGTTCAGACATTCAAACCTTACAATTCTAACTTGTGCTGAAAAACAATTTTTCAGCTCACCAACAATCTCCATTGTAGTCAAGTTCTTGAATTGTCTACTTAGGTCAGAATTCATGAAGGTGCACATCATCCACTTTACTTTCAAGTAGGTGGTTCAAAACCACTCTATGTACTCTCCATCACTTGCAGAAAAGTTTTAGGTTTATCTCCTATTGGTTCTTCTAGCACGTAGAGCTGAGCATTGGTGTGTAGGACTTATTCAAACGCAGGTACCACTTTAACAAAATGACCCATCGAGACGCAGTTTTTCAGCAACGAACTGACTACCGTAGTCGACCATGATCTACAAGGATTTTTGCAAAGACATCTGGACTTTTGTTTATGATAATTTTAGTTCATCTTAATGAACTCCCACTAAACTCAACATCTCTCTGGTTGTTTAGTGACACACGATCCAAATCCACTACACCACAACCGATCATCACGTGAGATGATGTAGCTTCAATGGTGAACATCGCCATGTTGATCATATCATCCATATGACTCGTGTTTAACCTTTCGGTTCTTGTGTTCCGAGGCCATGTCTGTACATGCTAGGCTCGTCAAGGAAACCGTAGTATTTTCGCGTGTGTAAATCTGGCTTACACCCGTTGTATGTGAACGTTGAATCTATCACACCCGATCATCACGTGGTGCTTCGAAACGAAGATCTTTGGCAACGGTGCATACTAGGGGAGAACACTTCTTGATATTAACGTGAGAGATCACCTTATCATGCTACCGTCGCGATCACATCTAAGCATAACAATAAGGTGCATAAAAGGATTAACATCACATGCAATTCATAATTGTGATATGATATGGCCTTTCTTCTTGTGCCTTTGATCTCCATCTCCAAAGCACCGGCATGATCTCCATCACCGACATGATCTCCATCATCGTGGCGCCATCACCATGGTTGTCCACCAACTATTGCAACTACAACTAATGCTACTCTTAGCAATAAAGTAAAGCAATTACATGGTGATTCAATGACACGCAGGTCACATAAAATAAAAGACAACCATATGGCTCCTGCCGGTTGCCGTACTCGTCGACATGCAAGTCGCGAAAGATTACAAACATGATCATTGCATACATTATCACAAATCACATATTGGCCATACCACATCACATGACCCCCTCTGCAAAAACAAGTTAGACGTCCTCTACTTTGTTTATGCAATTTTTACGTGGCTTGGGTCAACGAGATAGAACCGTTCTAATCTACGCAAAACCACAACGGTGATATAGTAGTTGCTTATTTACTCATCCTTTTGAAAGGCCTTCCATTGAAAATTGCATCTTCACTAAAGCAAGAGAAACAGACACCCGCCAGCCACTTATGCAAAACAAGTTGCATGTCAATCGTGGAACCGGTCTCTCGTGCGTGGACGAGTAAGGTTGGTCCGGGCCGCTTCATCTCACAATACCGCAAAGACGCAAAGTGCACGCGAGAAGGTAGCAACATAAAATATCAACGCCCACAACACTTGTGTTCTAATCGCACCAACATCTACGAATAGATCTAGGCTCTGATACCACTGATGGGGTCATTGCATAGAAAACAAAAATTTTCCTACGAAACAAGCGGAAGAAACCCCAAGGATCTAGACCTACTAGATGGAGGTAGCGAAGATGAGATCCAATCTCTTACCCTTGAAGATCAACAAACGCGTTTTGTCGGTGCAGGGGTTGGCTAGTCGATCCCCGCAACTAGACTCATCTAGTCGCGAGGAGATGTATTTCCTCGAAGTCCAATTCGACGAGGTGCCACAAGGGGCAGCACCTCCGCGGTATCCACACGTACGGCTCGATGTAGATCTCCGCCTTCTTGATCCCGCAAGCAAGTTGGAGATGGCTAGATGGATCTCGGCACCACGACGGTTGTGGTGGCGTTGATGAAGATGATCTCCACGAGCATGGCTTCGCCAAGCCAAGCAAGAGGAGAGGGAGAGGAGGGCATGGTGCAGCAGCCCTACGGCTAGGGGTGGTGCAGCATCTATGGTGGAGGAGATGGCGGCAGCCCTTCGGGGAGGGGTGGCGCCAAGGGAGAGGTAAAGGAGGTGGCGGCTAGGGCACCAAGGGAGGGGTGCGGCTAGGGCAGCAAAGGGGTGCCACGCCCCAGCCCTCCCCTCCCCTTTATATAGGCGTGGGGGGGCTGCCTTGGCCCCTCCTCCAAGTCCTAGGGCCGGCGGCTTGAGGGAACTTGTTCCCCAAGTCGGCCCCTAGGGTTTTGGGTGCCTCCCACATGGGCCAGCCGCATGGGCCTTTAGGGAGAGGGTGCGGCCAGCCCAAGTGGGCTGCTGCACCTCCCCTTAAGCCATGTGGGCCTCCTAGGTTCGTGGCCCCCAAAGGTGGGGCCCTCCGGAACCTTCCGGAACCTTCTAGAATCTTCCGGTACTCTACCGGAATTTTCCCGAACTTTTCCGGAACCCTGGAAACCACTTTCCTTATATGAATTTTTATCTCCGGACTCTTCCGGAGCTCCTCATGATGTCTAGGATCTCATCCGAGACTCCGAATCACCATTCGTTCATACCATCAAAATATCTCATCGCTAATCCTAGCTACATCGGAGCATTAAGTGTGTGACCCTACGGGTTCGAGAACATGCAGACATGATCATATCAATAATCAACAGCGGGACCGGGATGCCCATATTGACTCCTACATATTCAACGAAGTTCCTTATCGATTGAACCACGATGCCGGAGATTCTTAATCTCGTATACGATTCCCTTTGTCTCACCGATATTTAATTTGCCCGAGATTCGATCGTCGATATCTCCATATCTAGTTTCATCTCGTTACCTGGCAAATTCTCTTTACTCGTCCATAATATAGGATCTCCATGATTAACACTTAATCACATGGTTGCAACCTTTCTGATGCTATATTACCGAGAGGGCCCAGAGATATCTTTTCCGTCACAAGGAAGGACAAATCCCAGTCTTGATTCATGTCACCCAACAAATACCATCGGAGATACCTGAAAGCCACCTTTATAATCACCCAGTTACGAAGTGACGTTTGATGTCCACAAAGCATTCCTCCGGTAAACGGGAGTGACATAATCTCATGGTCTAAGGAAACTATACTTGGCATACTAAAAGTGTTGGCAATGAAACTTGTGTGACACGATCAATTGCAACTCTTTATTATCGGGTCTTGTCCATCATATCATTACTCCTAATGATATGACTCCGTTATCAAGTGACTATAACAAGTCCATGGTTAGGAAACTCTAACCATCTCTTGACTAACGAACTAGTCCAGTAGAGGCTTACTAGGGACACCTGGTTGTTTATATTCCACACATGTATTATGTTTCCGGTTAATACAATTATAGCATGGAGAATAAACTATTATCATAAACATGAATATGCTAATAAACCATTTTATTATTGCCTCTAGGGCATATTCCCAACAATTACTTCCATGATCACACAGTCACGGTGGTCAGCAAGGCTCCGTTAAGGGAAATCATCAACAATGCCGACGCAACGGGTCGAGTCGCCAAATGGGGCATCGAATTAGCAGCTTTCGACATCCAGTACAAGACGAGGACCGCCATCAAATCTCAGGTCTTAGCCGACTTTGTTGCAGATTGGACAGAGGCGATGTAAAGCACACCTTTGCCGGATTCTCAGTACTGGATAATGCACTTCGATGGCTCGAAGATGAAGGAAGGCTCGGGGGCTGGAGTAGTTCTAAAATCGCCTAAGGGTGATAAGCTCAGCTATGTTCTCCGAATCCACTTCAACGCCGCCAACAATGTAGCAGAGTATGAGGCTCTCCTTCATGGTCTTCACATGGCTAAGGAATTGGGAGTACAGCGCATCCTCTGCTATGGCGACTCAGATCTGGTTGTGCAGCAACTTGATGGTTGTTGGGACACAAAGAGTCCCACAATGGCGGAATACAGAAGAACAGTCGACGAATTCGGCCGATGCTTTGCCGGCTTAGAGGTTCGACATATCTCCCGAGATGACAATGAAGCTGCTGATGCCTTGGCCAGAATAGGATCCAAGAAGAAGGCCGTGCCACCAGACGTATTCCTCCATCACCTTCACAAGCCGTCCATCAAAGGCGGCGATGAAGATTACCCTTTGTCGGCAGAATCAGTTCAGGTGTGCTTGGTAACCCCAGATTGGACCACACCCTACATTGATTTCCTGGTTAATAAGAAACTGCCCAAGGACGACGAGGTGCTAAGCCGTCAAATTGAGCGTCGAGCAAAGGCGTACACGATTATTAACGGGCAACTCTACAAGAGGAGCACTTCCGGCATCTTTCAAAGATGCGTCTCTCCAGAGGAAGGACGGCAAATCTTAGAAGAAATCCACTCCGGCGAATGTGGGCATCACGTGGCGGCAAAGGCGTTAGTCGCCAAGGCATTCCGGTACGGATTCTTCTGGCTGACGGCTAAAGAGGATGCTATCAACATCGTCAAGACTTGTGAAGGATGTCAGCGCTACGCAAAGCAGGTTCACTTGCCGGCTCAGGAGCTCCGAACGATCCCTATCACTTGGCCGTTCGCGGTATGGGGGCTCGACATGGTGGGACCCTTTAAGACGGCGAGAGGAGGCTTAACCCACCTGTTGGTGGCGGTCGACAAATTCATGAAGTGGGTGGAGGCAAAGCCCATCAAGAAACTCGACGGAGTAACGGCAACAAAGTTCATCGTCGAGATTACAACTCGATTCGGCATACCGCATAGCATTATCACTGACAATGGCACAAACTTTGCCGTCGGTGAGCTAGCGAAGTTCTGTAGCCGATCAAAGATCCGACTCGATGTGGCATCGGTGGCACACCCACAATCCAATGGACAGGTAGAGCGCACTAACGGCATTATTCTGCAGGGTATTACGCCGAGGCTTGAAACTCCTTTGCATCGAGCAGCCGGCGCTTGGGTTGAGGAATTGCCGGCGGTCTTATGGAGTATTCGTACTACCACAAATAGGTCAACCGGCTTCACCCCTTTCTTCCTGGTATATGGTGCAGAAGCGGTGCTCCCATCCGACATGATCCACGATTCGCCTAGAGTCGCAGCCTACGTCGAAGAAGACGCAGAAGAAGCACGCAAAGACGGCTTAGATATCCTCGAAGAAGAAAGAGAGTTAGCTCTCCAAAGATCCGCCATCTATCAACAAGATCTACGTCGTTACCAGAGCCGTAGAGTGCGGAATCGATCTTTTCGAGAAGGCGACTTAGTGCTTCGGCTTGTGCAAAGCCGGCAACACAAATTATCCCCGCCATGGGAAGGACCTTTCGTTATCAGCAAAGTCCTGAAAAACGGGTCATATTATCTCCTCGACTTAAGGGATTCAAAGAAAGATCCCGGGAAGAAAGGTCGCAAGAGGAAAAGGCATGTAGATGACGACTTATATGAGACGAAACGTCCGTGGAATATCGCTCAGCTACGTCCTTTTTACACTTAGCAAATTCTATTGTAACCATGTCAATGTGATCATGAAATAAAAATTGGTTTCTCTCATGTCGAATTCGAGAATCTGTACCATCCTTTATTTCCCTATGATCTTATTGTTAGTCTGTTTACCCGAAATTGCCTGTGTTGCTCTTGTTGGTAAACTCTTTCATGTTGAATCCGCCTTAAGGTGATGAAAAATCAACGTTTTGCCAAATTAATGTTTGTCTGCTAGCTTTTTGCGCCGGGTTGCTTCAAAGCGTTTCGGCACCTAAAGGCGGCACTTGTTCTGAGTCTAAACAGATTGATCATTACGTACCCTGTTGCTCAGCGAGTTAGCTTCGCCATAGGTTTACTGGCGCTTAAAGGCTAAGGCGTCAAGGCCAGATTTAACTGAGGCATAAAAATTGCAAGTTTGCAAAATATAAAGCTGATTAACGTACAGCAAAAGGCTAAGTTAGTTCTAGACATATACATTGTTTGGACGGCTTTACATGTTGCCCATTACATTTTCAGGATAGCCGGCTCAACGAGCAAGTTCGGCTCAGGACGATTTCTCCACCGCCTCAGTATCTTCATCTGATTGGACAGGAGTTGGCGGACACGGCATTTCCTTGAAGATGGTGGTCAAGGAGACCATGTTGGCAATCTTGCTGGCATAACCGGAGACGGACCGAAGGATCTTCTTACGATCTTGCTCGTCTAGCGGCGTGCCGTCCTCCTTTTCAAGAGGGAAGCCGGATGCCACTCGCCACGCTTCTGCCTCCGGGTAATGTGCCATCATCAAGCCCAAAGCCGTCTTGGCACCTCCACGAGCACTGGAACGAAGGCGTTCATCGAAGAATGAAGCCGATTCGCTCAGTTCAGCTTCTAAGCTGGCAAGATCCGTCGGGGGTTCGGGGTTGCCGGGAAAGAACTTCTCAGCAAGATCTTTTCCCGAAGAGATAATCTTCGGGATAAGCTCCCCTACTTCCAGAATCCGGTCAAGCCGGTTTTCCTTCGTTAGCTCATGGCCGTAACCCGCTGGAGCTGCAGAAGGGCGAAGTTCAGTTATATTTGCCTAAGACAAAGCGATGAGTTTAAGTTTTTTCGATACTTACTCAAAAGCTGGTTGTCGATGGCCAGCGACTCATCGAGGCGCCTATTAAGCCGGTCCTGGATTTCATTGAAGGCATCCTTGTGGCTTTGCCTCTCTGATTCCAGGAGTTGTTCGGCTTTGGCAAGATTCTTCCTGGCCGTCTCTAGTTCTGCCGCCATCGATTGGTTAAGCTTATTCAGCTCAATATTCTCGTCGCGGAGCCGGTCGACAATGCCGGCGTTCTCGGCAAGTTCTTTGGCTTTGATAATGGCGTCTGCAAAACAAAAGTGTCAGCAGTATAAAGGAAAGCCTAGAGCTCAAAAGCTAAAGATTCGGCGTTTGTACCTTGGTATTGAACCTGGTCCGCCTCAAGCCCTTCGATGATGGCGTCTTTTGTCGCCAGTTCAGTCTTGAGCCGGCGCATCTCCTGATTTTGCACACCCAAAGAATTGAGGGTTTCAACGCCAATTTTTCGGTGGATCTGCGTAAGGAATTCCTAAAAGCCTAAAGCTATGTTTACAAGTTAAGGTGGTTACATGGCGACATTTCATGGCTAGGGGGCTAAGTGTGTGCATTCGCGTTAACTCGGATCACTATGACGGCTAGTCTTAATAACTTAACCCGGCATAGTGCTCGGGGGCTACTGGGTAAGATATTTTACCTGGTATTGCTCGCGGAGAAGTGTCATGCCGGCCTCAAAGCTATCAGCAAAGTAGTTCTGCTGATCTTCAAGGATCTCTATGACATCAAAGGTATCATAGGCCTTGGTATGATCCGGTTCGTCATCCCGGACGGTCGTTCCCTTCTTCCGGGGAAACCGAGGTGCCTTCATAAACCGGCTCATGAATTCCGGCTTGATGCGCCCTTCCTCGTCGAAGGCTTCGGCTTTGATCGGGTGAAGGATTGGGGCATCATCAGCCGGATCTTCAGCCCTTGGAGAAGAGGTTTCAGTCACCTTCCCCGTCATCTCCGTCCATTGTGGGGGGGGGGGGAGTGACCCCGGCTCTCCCAACAGGTGGAGCCGTCACCATGGCACGTGTGTTCTCCTCTATTGGGTGTCGCTCTGGAACCGGAGGAGTTGGTGGAGGGATGGCAGGAGAGGCTTTCTTCCTCATGGCGACCGTCTTAGTTTTCAACGGAGCGCCTTTCTTCATCCTGCAAAGGTAAAAGATGTTTAGCAAATCCGGCTTGGTTGCAAGGGAAGGAGGAGATGTTATCAGTCGACTTACTTCTTGCTGGGGATATTGAGCCCAACAAGTGCATCGTCGTCTTCAGTCGGCTTAGCGCCGCTAGCGGTCGACTGGCCCTTCCTCTTCCGGCTCTCTGCTTGAGCCGAAGAAAAGGTAACGGGACGCTGGATCACTTTGCTAGACGACGACGTCCCAGCTGATCCAGAAGTGGAAAGGCCTGGAATCTGAGGATTAAAACAAGTCAGCTTGTGGCTGAAAAGCTAACATCCCTTCAAATAATTGAACTTTGTTTACGGCAAAGTACCTTTGGGGGAGGGTTGGACGCTGTGAACATCGGCATCGATTCTTCATATTGCCGACCCTCGTTGGGCCGGGCTTTGATTAGGCGGTTGAGGCGCGCGTGGTAGAGCTCCTCATCCATGTCTTTCTCGCTGGTCCTCATGGGATCAGCATTACCAGTGTACTCGCACAAAAGGCGGGTACGGTGCTGGAGGGGCTGGATCCGTCTTTTGACCCAGCATATTATGGTGTCCTCCCCAGTTAGGGGAGGAGAGCCGGAGGTTAACTCCGAAATCTTCGCCTGAATGGCGACATGGTCTGCCGGCATCTTCGCCGACGGTTTCTTCGTCCAGGACGGCATGGGCGTGCCGGCTATATCTATGAAGGGGGCTAGGCCCTCAAGCCGGTTTGGTGGTGCCACGTCCTTGCAGTAAAAGAAGGTCGAAGCCCATCCCTTTGCCGAATCAACGATTGGGACCTGAGGGTACCAGTCCATGTCCCGGCGGCAGTTGAAGCTGATTGAGCCGACCACTAGCAGCTCCTTGTTGACAGTCTGCCTCTTGACTAAGAAGCATCTATGGAAGAAGTCTAGCCTAGGTTTTATACCTAAGTAACCTTCAAATAGAGCTACAAAGCCGGAGATGTATAGCAAACTGTTCGGGGTGATGTTATGGAGTTGGAGGCCGTAGTGGTCGAGTATTTCTATCAGAAATGCCGACGGCGGCAAAGAAAAACCCCTAGAGACGTGGGAGGAGAGAAGTACCCGCTCATCCCGGACTGGGGTTGGATACGGGTCGTCCAAGGCGGATCTCCAAGCCGGCGAAGTAGAGGATGCCGGAGGAATGACGCCATCGGCCGCCATGCTTTTGAGCTCGCCTTCTTCTACAGCTGAGCCGACCCAGTTATGTGTCGGGTTGTTGGCAGCACCTTTATCGCTGCCGGCTTCCTCCTCTTCGTCCTCTCCAGCGCTAGCTCCTTCAGCTGTGGCGTCAGAAGCCTTGGGGGCTTGAGTGGTAGAGGCAGCGGCTTCGGCTGCGGCTTTCGCAAAGGCCACTTCGTCGCGGCCGGGCACGGTGAGGGTGTCCACCGGAGATGGGGAAGATGCAGCTGTAGCGGCGGAAGGCTCGGAGGCGGCGGTGGGTGGCACGGAGACAGCGGCGGTGGCCGCGGAAGGAGAGCCGCCCATCGGCGGAGCTGAATCCGACGGCGTCGCGCCGATCACCGGCGAGCCTGGAGCGCTGGATGCCATGGAGCTCGGAGGAAGAACTTGAGTTTGGAGGAGAGATCTGGAGAGATGGATGCTAGGGTTGCAAATGGCGAGTGACGGCGGCAGAGGCGAGGCGTCCGGGATTTATAGTGGAGACGCCGAGATCCGCGCAACGGTCACAGGCCGAGATTTTCGCCACGCGTCACGGATCTAGCCGTTGTGAGACGTTTGCTCTCCTCCGACTCCTCGATTCTCGCGCGGGAAAAACGCTGTTAGCCCCTGCATTCAAAAGATGCTCCTCCACTCACACGTCCGGGTCTGACAGAACCATCAAATCGGCGGACGCGTGTTGTTGCACGCTCAAATACTTTTCGGCATATATAAGCCGACGCAGTTAAAATCGACAAAGCTGTTCGACATGGTTTCAGGGTTCTGGGAATGCTCCAAGACTGAAGACGGACGATGAATTTCCCGGACAGCAAATTGCCGGAAGATTGAAGCCAGCCGCTGAAGTACTTGAAGCTTTCCGGGGGCTACTGTTGGGGTTATGCCGAACAGGGGTCCTCACAGAGAAGATTAAAAGCCAGCAGACCAGGGTGGCCCAAAGTGGTGGTAAGCCGAATCCGGCTTACCGGGCGGCCCAGTATGCTGAAGCACGGGAGGCCCATCCGGCTAAGGGAAGACTCTAGAAGTCGGCCCGCATTGCAGAAGACTTAGCCCACAAGGCAAGCCCCAAGCCGGGTTAGAGTAGGACTCAGTTCTTAGTCGGTTAGGTTTCCTCCTGTAAGCCCAGGGTCTGGACGCCTTTATAAGCCGGCCCCTGGGATGCCTAAGAGCACGTACAATCTAAACCTCAATCCACTGTAACTCGGCGATATTGCCATATAGTGAATTATAGCAGCACGTAGGATCTCGCCACCGACGTGAGATCCGAAGCTGGGTAAACTCGCCTCTATGTCACCGGTTCACCCCACGACTCCAAAGTCCCTCTCTCTACCTAGCTCGATGGAACCCCTGCCGCGGCTAGATTCGACAATACCACGACATTTTCCTTCCCATTTCGGCAATCGATGCCAATGGGGGAGAAGTTTAGAGGGTTTAAGGGAATTTGGGTTTTATGCTTTTGTTGCATTTGCCTTTAATGCACTTGCATCCTTGCTTGTGTCTCTTGCAAGGATGCTTTATTCATTACATAAACCCTCTTAAAAGGGATTGTCATCAGTTACCAAAATGGGGGAGATTGAAAGTGCATGGTTGCCCCCATGTGTGGTTTTGGTAATTAATGACAATCTCTATGGACTAATATTTGTATTGAGCTACGTGTAGATGTGTCCATATGCAGTGCTTGATCTCCATTTGTTGGAATCAAGGCTAAGGGAAGAAGAGTATTTGTTGATCAAGGATAAGTGCGAGTTGATCAACACTCAAGGCCATGTGAAGATATGCCGAAGAGTGCCTCTCCCATATTGGTGTATGGGGGAGCAATATGCGCGTCTTCACCGTGCGAAGCGCAAGTGGATTATGCGCAAGGCAAAGGTATGATCTTGATAGGTTTTCTATTTTACCGGTCTCATGATGTTAGTTGAGAGACTGGATTTTAGGATAGATAACCGTACTATCAAGAGGGGCTCTCGAGCGAGTATCTTGATCGTATCATCGGAGAGAGCACAAACCTTTGCATCCTTGCAATCATCTTTATTGGTTCTTATTTGGCTCTTATCGTGGTGTGGTCTTGGTGCTTGTCGTGCTTGTCATGACAAGGCCGAGTTCACCGAAAACGGCTTTCATATGCGTCTCCTATTGCATTTTTGGTATTGGAGATTTTGTCGGTTCGTCCTTTTGGAAGGTCCCACTCTACCAATTATTTGCAAAATGTCCTTTACTTGTTTTCATTATTTCCAAGGGTATCTCTTGTCGCCCTCTTTCCAACAAAATTGGTTTCACGTCCTTTGGACTTGATTTGCAAAAGATATGGGGTTTCCGGTTTTCAATAGAAAGGTTTTACCATTCATCTTTTGGTCTTATCCTCCCTTGTTGAACTATAATGTTTCTCCACATAATCTTGTAGATCTCATTGTTGTGATTCCAACGAGCCCAAGTTCAATGAAAATGGAGTTCGCTTGCATCTTCCATTACGTTTTTTATATTGATGGTTTTCTCGGTTCATCTTTTATAGAGAGGCTTTACCTTTCCGCATTTGGTTTTATCCTACTTTGTTGGACTATGATGTTTCTTTGTATATTCTTGTAGAGCTCGTTGTTACGATTCCAACGAGGCCAAGATCATCGAAAACGGAGTCCGGAAGCAAAAGTTATGCTCGTTTTGGTATCGGTGTTCCGACAGTTTTTCAAAGGGCGGTAGTACCGCCCCTACTTCCGCTTATGGACTCTAGCTTCTGTTTTTGGGCGGTAGTACCGGTAAAAAGTCCGGTAGTACCGCCCCGACGCGTTTCTGGGCATAACGGTTGGATATTTGGTTGACCTATTTAAGGGGCCTTCTTCCCCAATGGTTCCATAACCTTTGGCACTCTCTCTCCCCTCCATTGTTGACCTTTTGAGAGCTTGCTTCCTCTCCATCCCTCCATGATTCTTGCCTCCTTTTAGAGGGAAAAGAGAGAGGAGATCTAGATCTACATTTCCACCAAACCATATCTCCTCTAAGTGAGGGGAACCCGTTGGATCTAGATCTTGGAGTTGCTTTGTGTTTCTCCTCTTTGTTCTTCCTCTCTTATTCCCCCAAAAGCATTTGTTGCTTAGTTGGAATTTGAGAGTGAAGGATTTTGAGCACTTGTGTTCTTGCCATTGCATTAGTTGCATCGGGTTGTGCTCTCCACGAAGATTCGTGGGATTGAAGTTCGAGAAGCTTGTTATGGTAGGAACAACTAGCCTACCGGGTCTAGGGCGTAGATTGTAGGGGGGTGAAGCGAGGCTGACGAGGAGCGAGACGCGGTCGACGGCGACTCGGCGCCGTGGTCGCATGAGAGAAGGAGGTGGCGCGGGGGAGAGGTGACGACTAGGGTTGGGAGTCCGACTCCTTGAGGAGTCGGCAACAAATATATGTTTATTGCTTAATTCTCAATATCCGATTACAACTCCTTTATATAATGAAAATAAGATAATCTGGCGGGCTAAGCCCCTACTCAGCCTGCCCATTGGGCCTCCTTCTAGTATAGGAGACGCCGGTCATAACATCTCTCCCCGCCTGCCAAACAGCTCGTCCTCGAGCTGGTAGTCCGGGTACTGCTGGCGGAACTCATCCCGCTGCTCCCAAGTAGCCTCCTCCTCCTGAAGGCCCTCCCACTGAATCAACAAGTACCATACTCCGCGACGCAGCTGGGCACGAAACACCTTCGCCGGGCTCGGAAGAAGACGGCCATCCGAGGTCGGAGGAAGTGCTGGCGGGGCGGCTGGCGCCTCCCACGATAGGGCTTGAGCAGCCCCACATGAAAGACGTCGTGGATGCGAGCCCCGACTGGCAGCTGAAGTCGATACGCCAGTTGCCCGATGCACTCCAAGATGGTAAACGACCCGGCGTATCGGGGACCTAGCTTGCGTTTCGCCCGCAGGTCCAAGGACTGAGTTGAGCGGTGAAGAAGGCGCATCCACACCCAATCGCCCACCGCGTACTCCACCTCGCGATGGTGGCCGTCGTAGTAGTGCTTGGCCAGCTGCTGGGCCTGCGTGAGACGTTGCCGCACCTCAGTAAGCATCTCATCGCGGTTGCGGAGGAGCTCCCCCGCCGCCTCCGTCCAAGCCGTCGCCGGGTCAACCGGCAGAATGGGCGGGGGCGGGCGGCCGTAGACCACCTCGAATGGTGTGGCGCGCAGGGCGGAGTGATAGGAGGTGTTGTAGCAGTAATCCGCCCATGCAAGCCAATCCACCCAAGCGCGAGGACGATCACTTGTGACACAACGCAAATACATGGCAATCACCTTGTTAACCACCTCCGATTGGCCGTCCGTCTGAGGGTGGAAAGCCGTGCTGAACCGGAGTTTCACCCCCGCCATCCTGAAGAGATCTCGCCATACATGCCCCGTGAACACCGGGTCCTGATCACTGACGATCGAAGTGGGGAACCCGTGAAGGCGTACGATGCCGTCGAAGAAGGCACGGGCCACGGACGCGGCAGTATACGGATGGCTGAGCGCGATGAAGTGAGCATACTTGGAGAAGCGGTCGACCACCGTGAGGATGACGGACTTACCGCCCACCTTGGGGAGGCCTCGATGAAGTCCATGGAGATATCGGCCCAGACCTGAGATGGCACCTCCAGCCGCAGGGTCTCCGTCTTATTACGCTGGCACGTCTCGCACGAGCACACCCAGTCTCGGACCAGGGCCCGATCACCGGGAACATAAAAATTGGCGCGGAGACGGTGGAGAGTCTTCTGAACACCCTCGTGGCCTGCCGAGTGTGCCATCAGCAGCACCTGGTGACGAAGGTCGTCATGGTCGGGCACGAAGATGCGGCGCCCATGCAGGAGCAAGCCATCCGCCAGGCGCCATGGCTCATCCAACTCGCCCGCCTCCAGTTGCTGCCGCAGAAGCTGAGCGTCTGGAGCGGCCGCGGTGGCCCGGCGAATGTCGTCGAAGAGGGCGAAGGTGGGTCCCGAGCGGATGCATAGCACCGTCCCCTCGGAGTCGCCGTCGGCTACATCGTGGTCGGCGTCGCGGCGAGACAGGGCGTCCGCCACAGTGTTGAGGCGCCCTGGACGGTACTCGACAGTGAAGTCAAAGCCGAAGAGCTTGCTGATCCACTGATGCTGCGGCACCGTCGACAGCCGCTGGTCCAATAAGAACTTGAGGCTGTAGTGATCCGTGCGAATCCGGAAGGACCGACCCCAAAGATAGGGCCGCCAGTGGCGCACGGCCTGCACCAAGCCAATGAGCTCCTGCTCGTACGCCGCGAGCTTGAGGTGGCGCGCGGCGAAGGGCCTGCTGAAGTAGGCGAGAGGACCGTCGCCCTGGTGAAGGACGGCGCCGAACCCCACACCGGAGGCGTCGCAGTCCACGATGAACGGCCGGGCGAAGTCCGGCATCTGGAGAACGGGCCCCGTCGTGAGGGCCCCTTTCAGGGCCTCGAATGCCGCGGTGGCCTCGTCATCCCAGGCGAAGGCGTCGCGACGCAGCAGGCGCGTGAGTAGTGATGCGATGAGTCCGAAGTCCCGAATAAATTTCCGGTAGTACCCGGGTAGGCCCAGGAACCCGCGAAGGGCTCGCGGCGAGTGTGGTGTCGGCCAAGCCACGACTGCCGCCACCTTGTCGGCATCCATAGCCACCCCCTCGGCCGAGATGACGTGGCCGAGGTAGGCGACCGACGACATCCCGAAGGAGCACTTCGAGCACTTGAGGTGAAGACGATGCGCTCGAAGCTCGTTGAAGACGATGGCGATATGCTGGAGGTGCTCTGCCCACGAAGTGTTGTAGATAAGAATTTCATCAAAGAAAACGAGCACAAACCGGCGCAAGTAGGGGTGGAGGATGTCGTTCATCAGGGCCTGGAATGTCGCCGGGGCGTTGGTGAGGCCGAAAGGCATCACCACGAACTCGAAGTAGCCATGATGAGTCCGAAACACCGTCTTGGCGATATCATCCAGGTGCATGCGCACCTGGTGGTAGCCTGACCGGAGGTCGAGCTTGGTGAAGAAGCGCGCCCCACGAAGCTCGTCGAAGAGCTCGTCAACCACCGGAATAGGAAACTTGTCCTTGAGCGTCAGGGTATTAAGAGCGCGGTAGTCGATGCAGAAATGCCACGTGCCGTCCGACTTGCGGACGAGGAGCACCGGCGCCGAGAACGGCGACGTGGAGATCCGGATGATGCCCGCGGCGAGCATTAGTGCGCACTGCCGCTCCAGCTCGTCCTTTTGCAGCTGGGGATAGCGGTAGGGCTGCATTGCCACCGGTGCGGTGTCCGGCAGTAGATGGATACGGTGATCGTACACCCGGACGGGCGGCAGGCCCTGCGGCTCGTCGAAGAGGTCTCCGTGCTGCTGTAGGAGGTGGGTCAATAGAGGGTGCTCGGCCTCATCGTCGGTCGTGGCGAGATGGAGCTACGGTGCCGGGGCGGTACCCCCAATGCCCTCCCACCGAACGCGGCGGCCCTGGTGCCAGAAGGTCATCGTCAGGGAGTCGAAGTCCCAAAGGATGGGGCCGAGGGTCCGCAAGAAGTCGACACCGAGAATGAAGTCGAAGCAGCCCAAGTCGATGTCGGCGCACGTGATGGTGAAGTGCTCGTCGCCGACGGTGAGAGGCACGTGTTGCGCCAGTCCATGGCACCAAAGGCGGTCGCCGTTGGCCACCGTGACTCGGAGATGATCCCCGCCTGTCGGCTGGAGGGCTAAGCGGCGCATAGTGGCCGCGGGCAGGAAGTTATTTGTGGAGCCTGTGTCCAGTAGGGCCGCCAGCCGCTCGCCGTGAATCATCACCGGCAGAAGCATAGTGCGCTCGTGGCATTCACCAGCCAACGCATGGAGCGAGACCACGAAGGCTGTGGCAGGAGCTGTCGCGGGGGCGGTCTCGGCCAGCGATGGTGGTGGCAACGCGCCGGGTGCCTCGGCGGGTGTGTCCACCTCGACGTCGTCGACCGTCTCCAAGTAGAAGAGGCGCGGGCAGACGTGGCCGGGTGCGTAGGGCTCGTCGCAGTTGAAGCAAAGCCCAAGACGACGGCGCTCGAGCTGCTCGGCCGGGGTAAGCCGACGGAAGGTCCGCGTGGCAGCCGGTGCGGTGGCCGCTGGAGTAGCCGGGTTCGGGCGGGCGGGCGGCCCCCTCGGCCCGGTGGTCCCTGCTGCATCGCCTGAGCGCGACGCTCGTAGGCGCGGGCGTAGTGCATCGCCGTCTGGAGGTCTTGGGGGCCTGGAGTTCCACGTCCACCCGGATGTGGTCCGGTAGGCCGCCAATGAAGAGCTCGGCCCGCTGCTGTCCCGTCACCCCCGGGGCATGGCAAGCGAGGGCCTGGAAGCGATCGGCGAAGTCCTGCACCGTGGAGGTGAAGGGCAGGCGCCCAAGCTCCGCCAGTCGGCTGCCGCGGATTGGCGGCCCGAAGCGAAGAAGGCATAGCTCCCGAAAATGGTCCCAAGGGGGCATACCGCCCCCGTCCTGCTCGAGGGAGTAGTACCACGTCTGTGCGGTGCCCCGGAGGTGGTAGGAGGCCAGCCAGGTGCGGTCCGACGCGAGGGTGCGCTGCCCGCGGAAGAACTGCTCGCACTAGTTGAGCCAGTTGAGGGGGTCCTCCGAACTGTCGTAGGCGGCGAAGTCGAGCTTGGCAAAACAGGGTGGTGTCGGTGCAACGCCGCCATGGCCGTAAGGCTCGGCGCGGCCCGCAGGAGAACCCGCGAAACCCGACGGGGTGGAGTCCAGAAGGGTGGGCCTCGCAGGTTCCCCGGCCGCCGTGTATACCGGCGGAGGCGACGACTCGGCGAGCCAGGCCGGGAGCGGGGACGGCGACGGGGGAAAGCGGACCTGCTGAATAGGGTTGCCTCCCGGGGCGGTTGCACCCGGCCCGGTGGTGAGTGGCGGCAGCCACGGCAGGGGCGATGGAGGCGGTGGCTGCAGCTGCGCGCCCGTGAACGCCGGGATCCACGGCATGGTCGACGGCCCGGTGATGGCGGGCGGCTGCGGTGGCGGAGGCGGCCCCTGGGAACCGATCAGGAACAGCCGGATCCCTTGGACTGCGGTGACAAGGTCGTTGATGGCCCCGCTCATCTGCTCGGGGGTGTAGACGACGGGGATCGGCGCGGGGGCGGAAGCCTGAGAGGTGGCGGCGGCCGTAGTGGCAGCCGGCGGCGCGGGCGGGACGGTGGTGGTGGGCGGTGATGACGACATGATCGAACGAGAGCAATCTGATACCAAATTGGTAGGAACAACTAGCCTACCGGGTCTAGGGCGTAGATTGTAGGGGATGAAGCGAGGCTGACGAGGAGCGAGACGCGGTCGACGGCGACTCGGCGCCCTGGTCACGTTCGAGAAGGAGGCGGTGCAGGGGAGAGGTGACGTCTAGGGTTGGGAGTCCGACTCCTTGAGGAGTCGGCAACAAATATATGTTTATTGCTTAATTCTCAATATCCGATTACAACTCCTTTATATAATGAAAATAAGATAATCTGGCGGGCTAAGCCCCTACTCAGCCTGCCCATTTGGCCTCCTTCGAGTATAGGAGACGCCGGTCATAACATGTTACTCTTGGGTGCATTGTGTTCCCAAGAGATTGTGCCTCTTGGGTGCATTGTGTACCCTAGACGGTTGGTGGTGTCGCGAAGACTTTGAGTTGTGAAGCTTCGGGCAAGGTTTGCGAGCCCCGATTGAGTTGTGGGTGTGTGCCCCAAGATTGTAGTAAAGGATCCGGATTCCGCATTGAAGGATTCCGATAGTGTAAGGTGAACATAACCCTTAGGGTGAGGTTCATCGGAGAATAGGATGAGGCCTTTTGTGGCATCTTGAGTAGGCCTTTTGTGGCGAGCTCACACCCCTTCAACGAGACGTACTCCATTAACAAGGAGGAACTCGGGGAATACTTCCTCGTCTCCGCTTGCCTCGATTATTTCTATACCCGAGCTCTTTGCTTATGCAATTTACATTGCGATAGCCTTCGTGTTTGAAGTTTTATATCTTGCTATCACCTTGTTGTTATCTTGCTTAGCATAAGTTGTTGGTGCACATAAATGAACCTACTATATTTGTTGGGAATATGCCCTAGAGGCAATAATAAAATGGTTTATTAGCATATTCATGTTTATGATAATAGTTTATTCTCCATGCTATAATTGTATTAAATGGAAACATAATACATGTGTGGAATATAAACACTAGGTGTCCCTAGTAAGCCTCTACTGGACTAGTTCGTTAGTCAAGAGATGGTTAGAGTTTCCTAACCATGGACTTGTTATAGTCACTTGATAACGGAGTCATATCATTAGGAGTAATGATGTGATGGACAAGACCCAAATAATAAAGAGTTGCAATTGATCGTGTCACAACAGTTTCATTGCCAACACTTTTAGTATGCCAAGTATAGTTTCCTTAGACCATGAGATTATGTCACTCCCGTGTACCGGAGGAATACTTTGTGGACATCAAACGTCACTTCGTAACTGGGTGATTATAAAGGTGGCTTTCAGGTATCTCCGATGGTATTTGTTGGGTGACATGAATCAAGACTGGGATTTGTCCTTCCTTGTGACGGAAAAGATATCTCTGGGCCCTCTCAGTAATATAGCATCAGAAAGGTTGCAACCATGTGATTAAGTGTTAATCACGGAGATCCTATATTATGGACGAGTAAAGAGAATTTGCCAGGTAACGAGATGAAACTAGATATGGGGATATCGACGATCGAATCTCGGGCAAATTAAATATCGGTGAGACAAAGGGAATCGTATACGAGATTAAGAATCTCCGGCATCGTGGTTCAATCGATAAAGAACTTCGTTGAATATGTAGGAGTCAATATGGGCATCCCGGTCCCGCTATTGATTATTGATATGATCATGTCTGCATGTTCTCGAACCCGTAGGGTCACACACTTAACGCTCCAATGTAGCTAGGGTTTAGTGATGAGATAATTGATGGAATGAACGAATGGTGATTCGGAGTCTCGGATAGGATCCCGGACGTCACGAGGAGTTCCGGAGTGGTCCGGAGAATAAGATTCATATAAGGAAAGTGGTTTCCAGGGTTCCGGAAAAGTTCGGGAAAATTCCGGCAGAGTACCGGAAGATTCTAAAAGGTTCCGGAAGGTTCCGGAGGGCCCCACCTTGGGGGGCCACGAACCTAGAAGGCCAACATGGACCAAGGGGAGGTGCAGCAGCCCACTTGGGCTGGCCGCACCCTCTCCCTAAAGGCCCATGCGGCTGGCCCATGGGAGGCACCCAAAAACCCTAGGGGCTGCCTTGGGGGGTAAGTTTCCTCCCTTGGCCGGCCCTAGATGGGTTTGGGACGCCCCCCACAGCCCCCTCACGCCTATATAAGGAGGAGGGGAGGGCTGGGGCGCAGCACCCTTGTACCCTAGCCGCCGGCCTCCCTCTCCTCTCCCTCCTCTCTCCTGCAGTCGCTTGGCGAAGCCCTGCAGGAATTTCTCCACCATCAACGCCACCACAACCGTCGTGGTGCCGAGATCCATCTAGCCATCTCCACCTTGCTTGCGGGATCAAGAAGGAGGAGATCTACATCGAGCCGTACGTGTGGATACCGCGGAGGTGCTACCCCTCGTGGCACTTCGTCGAATTGGACTTCGAGGAAATACATCTCCTCGCGACTAGATGAGTCTAGTTGCGGGGATCGACTAGCCAACCCCTGCACCGACAAAACGCATTTGTTGATCTTCAAGGGTAAGAGATTGGATCTCATCTTCGCTACCTTCGTCTAATAGATCTAGATCCTTGGGGTTTCTTCCGCTTGTTTCGTAGGAAAATTTTTGTTTTCTATGCAACGACCCCATCAGTGGTATCAGAGCCTAGATCTATTCGTAGATGTTGGTGCGATTAGAACACAAGTGTTGTGGGCGTTGATATTTTGTGTTGCTACCTTCTCGCGTGCACTTTGCGTCTTTGCGGTATTGTGAGATGAAGCGGCCCGGACCAACCTTACTCGTCCACGCACGAGAGACCGGTTCCACGACTGACATGCAACTTGTTTTGCATAAGTGGCTGGCGGGTGTCTGTTTCTCTTGCTTTAGTGAAGATGCAATTTTCAATGGAAGGCCTTTCAAAAGGATGAGTAAATAAGCAACTACTATATCACCGTTGTGGTTTTGCGTAGATTAGAACGGTTCTATCTCGTTGACCCAAGCCACGTAAAAAATTGCAATAAACAAAGTAGAGGACGTCTAACTTGTTTTTGCAGAGGGGGTCATGTGATGTGGTATGGCCAATATGTGATTTGTGATAATGTATGCAATGATCATGTTTGTAATCTTTCACGACTTGCATGTCGTTGAGTACGGCAACCGGCAGGAGCCATATGGTTGTCTTTTATTTCATGTGACCTGCGTGTCATTGAATCACCATGTAATTGCTTTACTTTATTGCTAAGAGTAGCATTAGTTGTAGTTGCAATAGTTGGTGGACAACCATGGTGATGGCGCCACGATGATGGAGATCATGCCGGAGATGGAGATCATGCCGGTGCTTTGGAGATGGAGATCAAAGGCACAAGAAGAAAGGCCATATCATATCACAATTATGAATTGCATGTGATGTTAATCCTTTTATGCACCTTATTGTTATGCTTAGATGTGATCGCGACGGTAGCATGATAAGGTGATCTCTCACGTTAATATCAAGATGTGTTCTCCCCTAGTATGCACCGTTGCCAAAGATCTTCGTTTCGAAGCACCACGTGATGATCGGGTGTGATAGATTCAACGTTCACATACAACGGGTGTAAGCCAGATTTACACACGCGAAAATACTACGGTTTCCTTGACGAGCCTAGCATGTACAGACATGGCCTCGGAACACAAGAACCGAAAGGTTAAACACGAGTCATATGGATGATATGATCAACATGGCGATGTTCACCATCGAAGCTACATCACCTCACGTGATGATCGGTTGTGGTGTAGTGGATTTGGATCGTGTATCACTAAACAACCAGAGAGATGTTGAGTTTAGTGGGAGTTCATTAAGATGAACTGAAATTATCATAAACAAAAGTCCAGATGTCTTTGCAAAAATCCTTGTAGATCATGGTCGACTACGGTAGTCAGTTCGTTGCTGAAAAACTGCGTCTCGATGGGTCAAATTTTTGTTGAGTAGTACCTGCGTTTGAAAGAAGTCCTAAACACCCATGCTCAGCTCTACGTGCTAGAAGAACCAATAGGAGATAAACCTAAATATTTCTGCAAGCGATGAGGAGTACATGGAGTGGTTTTGAACCACCTACTTGAAAGTCAAGTGGATGATGTGCACCTTCATGAATTCTGACCTAAGAAGACAATTCAAGAACTTGATTGCAATGGAGATTGTGGATGAGCTGAAAAATAGTTTTTCAGCACAAGTTAGAATTGTAAGGTTCGAATGTCTGAACGGTTTTCTTTCACTCAAGATGGAAGAGAACACTTGCTTGGAACAACACCTGAGGATAATGCATGAGATACATCATCGTCTAGTGCTTGTTTGGAACCACGAGATGAATGACGGTTTCGCGATAGATGGGGTGATACGCTAGCTTCTCCCCAGCTTCAAGAATTGTGTCGGAGACTAGGTCATGGGAAGGGATTTGATCACTTTCTGTGAGTTTGTGTCTCGGCTGCGTCATGTCAAAGTGGAACCCATAGCAAGAGAAGTTGACAAAGCAGAAAGTATATATTGATATACAAGTTATAAGTGTTTAAGTCCAAATTGCAATTGTGGCGGTTCCGATAAGTATTTGATACTCATTCTGTTTTATGAAAACAGAACCTGCTGCTTGAGGTTTGCATAAAGGATATGGGAAGACGTTGCGGAATGGTGGCAATCAAGGAGTTGATGCTGGCAACGATCTGTCTCTACATTTATCATTTTGGATTAGAGGATTTGAATAAGTGTTGTAATCGAATTAAGTGTGATTTTAATTAGTGTGTCTTGCTTATGTGAGACGGTTATTCATGTTAAAGACAATGGTTGTTCTATTTTCATGAGTAATCCTTTTTGGAAATCACAAGTTTTCGATTATAAGTGTATTATTCTTATTATAATCTAGACGATAAATTGGTTGAACATTTATAAAATATGTGACATACTAAAATATCCAAAACTTAATAATGACAATTGTTTTAGTCATGCTAAATATTGAATAAACATTTTGATGTTTTATCAATGCGCCTTATTGTAAGGAGTATTACTAAAATGCCACCCTTTGGAAGAGTGCCATGAATTGCCGAAAATAAACACAAGTGTTGGTTGTATTTTCAGCAAATGTTAGATGTCATTATTTTGTGTACTCCATCATAAATGATTAAATAGGTGTATTTATTCGAGTTATGATATTTGATGAGATCAAATAAAATTCTGGAGTTTAGGATATTAAGTTAACAAGAAAATTGAGTCTTTATGATTTGATCAAAAGAGACAAAATATTTGAGTTATATGTTAGTATGTGGACTTGTGAGAAGTGTTATCACAAATTACAATGTTTAGAATATTTCAAAGGAGTTTGATATGTCCTAAGATATTGTAATCACACACTATTTGATATTGTGTGGTCTCAAAGAAGGGTTTTATTTCGGGGGGTTTAATAATAGCATTTAGATTTATTTGATAAACACTCTGTTTAGAAATAAGGATCTATTTAATGATTTGCATTTCGCATATGAGTTATGTGAAACAGTGGTTTCATTAATTATGAGATAATTAGAAACTATTGCAAATAAAGTTTGTAGTATATTCATATGTGACTATGAATAGAGATTCCACAATGAGAGACTAAAAGGGACAAATCAATTGTTGATTGTGTTAAATGTTTTAGTGGATTTATCGTGAAAAGGTTTCATTGATAAAGAATTGATGGAATGGAAAAGCTAAAACCTTGCTTGTTTATGTATCAAGTGGCACATATGTAAAGTGCTATGTTGGTTAAAACTTGACACATAAAGGAATTGATGATGGTGATCATTGAATTTCGGTTTAGCTTGTCTAAAGAAAAGTAGGATTCAAGAATATAAAGTTTTGTCAGGTTACAAAATAATATTCATGATTTACTTGTCATGTTTTAGAAACAAGACATACCTACGAAACTACAAAGAAGAAATAGAAGCCTTAAATACGAAAATGACTAAGAGTCATCTTGTGTTAAGTTTAAATCACAAAATAATTGTTGCTTGATTTTGTGAAAGTGATGTTTCACATATTTATTCCTCAAAAGGTGTTTTGTAGAGAATAAATAAAACTTAAAGCTAGTATAGTACTAGTGTTCGTATAAAGAGTTCTCGATATTAATAGTTAATTAAGAATTTTGGAGGTGTCCAAAATATCGAGAAATTACACGAGTGTGAATCTAATTAAAATATGTGGTGACATATATTAAGTTAGAGCAGAAACTATTTTCCAAGATCAAAATATGTGGTGACATATGTTTGAGTGGGAGCTAGTTAAATCATGGTCAAATATAATGATAACATATTTCTGAGTGGGAGCCAAAGTGGTTTCACAATTTAATATGTGTATGGTGTATATTTGAGTGGGAGTTTACAACATCTTGTTTGAGTGAAATGGAGATTTCATAAATGTTGTAAATATTTCAGGAACCAAACGCATAACTTGTGAAGTTAATTTGAATGTCAAATATCTATGGAGATAGATGCGTATTTTGTCGATAAATAAGTAAGGAACCAACGTATAACTTATGAAGTTAGTTTGAACATCAAATATCCATGGAGATGGATGTATCTATGGAGGATAGATATATTTGATAAGCATTATGTCAGGATGTTTAACCTAAGTAAGATTTTGAAGGAGTTCAAAATAAAACAAGAGAAGAAAGGTTCATCTTGCTTGTGAAAATAGGTGAAACATTGAGTTGATAACTCAGTACAAAATTGATGGTTGGAGGATATGTTGATATTCGCTATGAATTGTTCATAGGTCTAAAACATATAAGAACCATGCGTTTGTATTTGACGATATGTGACCCAAGTTCTTGGTTAGAAGAACGTGTTAGAATGAGGAGTCATTTTAACATGAAGATGAGATAAAGGAATCTAGAGATTGGTAGACTTGGTTGAAGTCATAAAACCAAACTAGATTGGAGATCTCTTAAAGTCAGAAGCGCAGCGAAAGCGTGATCGAAAATATCGAAGTGACATGATAGCACTGTCGATTTGTGAGTCTACAACATATAGGAGTATATGATTAATTCAAGGATTAAAAGGGATAATATTATGGTTTGAGAAATTTTGTTTCAAGACTGAGTGAGTTCCGGGTGCACATGCTATGTGAAAGTTCTCTTGACTGATCATACGTCATGTAGGCATAATGGGAAACGAAAATCTCACTCTCTAACCAAATATATTATTCATCATGTGATGATTATCATGTGATGATAATAGGTTTATCATGAGATGATAAAGTAATGTCAAATTAGGTGACATTGACGTTTTGCAAAGAACATAAAGAACTGTATAGTACAGAACACGGACAGAACCTCTTCCACGAGCAAACATGATCAGCACTGAGACTCCATGAGTGTTAGACACCATGAGTGTTGGATCGAGAAAATGTAAACTAGATTATTGACTCTAGTGCAAGTGGGAGACTGTTGGGAATATGCCCTAGAGGCAATAATAAAATGGTTTATTAGCATATTCATGTTTATGATAATAGTTTATTATCCATGCTATAATTGTATTAAATGGAAACATAATACATGTGTGGAATATAAACACCAGGTGTCCCTAGTAAGCCTCTACTGGACTAGTTCGTTAGTCAAGAGATGGTTAGAGTTTCCTAACCATGGACTTGTTATAGTCACTTGATAACGGAGTCATATCATTAGGAGTAATGATGTGATGGACAAGACCCAAATAATAAAGAGTTGCAATTGATCGTGTCACAACAGTTTCATTGCCAACACTTTTAGTATGCCAAGTATAGTTTCCTTAGACCATGAGATTATGTCACTCCCGTGTACCGGAGGAATACTTTGTGGACATCAAACGTCACTTCGTAACTGGGTGATTATAAGGTGGCTTTCAGGTATCTCCGATGGTATTTGTTGGGTGACATGAATCAAGACTGGGATTTGTCCTTCCTTGTGACGGAAAAGATATCTCTGGGCCCTCTCAGTAATATAGCATCAGAAAGGTTGCAACCATGTGATTAAGTGTTTAATCACGGAGATCCTATATTATGGACGAGTAAAGAGAATTTGCCAGGTAACGAGATGAAACTAGATATGGGGATATCGACGATCGAATCTCGGGCAAATTAAATATCGGTGAGACAAAGGGAATCGTATACGAGATTAAGAATCTCCGGCATCGTGGTTCAATCGATAAAGAACTTCGTTGAATATGTAGGAGTCAATATGGGCATCCCGGTCCCGCTATTGATTATTGATATGATCATGTCTGCATGTTCTCGAACCCGTAGGGTCACACACTTAACGCTCCAATGTAGCTAGGGTTTAGTGATGAGATAATGATGGAATGAACGAATGGTGATTCGGAGTCTCGGATAGGATCCCGGACGTCACGAGGAGTTCCGGAGTGGTCCGGAGAATAAGATTCATATAAGGAAAGTGGTTTCCAGGGTTCCGGAAAAGTTCGGGAAAATTCCGGCAGAGTACCGGAAGATTCTAAAAGGTTCCGGAAGGTTCCGGAGGGCCCCACCTTGGGGGGCCACGAACCTAGAAGGCCAACATGGACCAAGGGGAGGTGCAGCAGCCCACTTGGGCTGGCCGCACCCTCTCCCTAAAGGCCCATGCGGCTGGCCCATGGGAGGCACCCAAAAACCCTAGGGGCTGCCTTGGGGGGTAAGTTTCCTCCCTTGGCCGGCCCTAGATGGGTTTGGGACGCCCCCCACAGCCCCCTCACGCCTATATAAGGAGGAGGGGAGGGCTGGGGCGCAGCACCCTTGTACCCTAGCCGCCGGCCTCCCTCTCCTCTCCCTCCTCTCTCCTGCAGTCGCTTGGCGAAGCCCTGCAGGAATTTCTCCACCATCAACGCCACCACAACCGTCGTGGTGCCGAGATCCATCTAGCCATCTCCACCTTGCTTGCGGGATCAAGAAGGAGGAGATCTACATCGAGCCGTACGTGTGGATACCGCG